>JAMLFY010000015.1:3544675-4008582 GCA_030441495.1 Dalbergia oliveri | reverse complement strand
ATTTGAATAAATTAATATATTAAAAATTATTATAATTAGATATATTAACTTTTTAATATATGAATTTATCTCAATAGATAATTATTTAATTGAAATGGAAGGGTATTATTAAGCAAAAAATAGAAAGAGAACTACTAAAGGCAAAAACTGTCTTAGCCTGCGTTTAGATTTTATTTAAAACTAAATTATAAATTGAGAAAATAACAATAATTTTTTTATCAATATAATCAATATAAAGTTTTAAAATTTTGTTATTTATCCTCATGAAATATAAGATATAATGACTAATGTCATTCTATGATTATAAAATATGGATCTCATTCATGAGTTACAATTCATTAATGATAAATGAGATGTGAGTTGATAATATTCTATATTACTAATCACAAACAACATTGTTCAAAGTTTTAAATCAACGACCAAACATGCTATTATAACTAGCTTGACTTCTTTGTTAATAAGCTTGGGCAATATGCCTTCTCTCTCTCTCTCTCTCTCTCTCCTATCATTCGGCCTGTGGTATGGGATCAGAATGCGAACACAATTGCAGGACCAATTGAATATTGATTCATAAACATAATCGATAGTTTTTTTTTTTTTTCCATTTTTATTTCTACACAAATAACATAAGATCTAACAAAGCACAAAAGTGGGTCATAGGTAAAAACACTTTTCAGAAAAAAATCTCTTGAAAAAAAAAACTAAACACTCTTTTTGTCATTTACGGTTTAAAAAATTTTCTATTGCTCACTCACCTTTTAAAAAGGATAAATTTGCCTATCTACATATGACTGAAATTTTTTAACTATACAGCCATATACAAAGATCAATTTATCTATTTTTTAAACGATAAAAAAAATTAATCAAAAACTTTAAAAAATACCACAAGACCCCAAAATATTTCTCACCATCACATCGGAGATTTAGTTAAAAAAAAAGAAGAAAGTGAAAATAAAAAAGTTAAAGCTGGACTGTAATCTGATGGTAACACCCATGGTGGCCGTTATGAATACCATCAAAACAGACAAACACTTGCGAAGACAAAAAGTCGAAGGAGGTGAAAAAAGACTATTCAAAACCCAAACCTTCAAAGCCAAAAAAAGAAGCCGCCCCCAAAAATTTTTTTATGTCTGTCTCTCTCTCGTTAGATTCTCCCAATAGACAGAAAACCACCAACACAAACATGGGCACTTCGATCCTCGACGCACTCAATGTCCGAATCGAAGGCGCCGGCGACAGGTACCTCGTCCTGGCCCACGGCTTCGGCACCGACCAGTCGGCGTGGCAGCGCGTGCTGCCCTCTTCACCCGGCGCTACAGCGTCATCCTCTACGATTCGTGTGCGCCGGCAGCGTCAACCCTGACTACTTCGATTACCGCAGGTACACCTCCCTCAGACGCCTACGTCGACGACCTCATGGCATCCTCAATTTAATTTCCTCCATGCAAATCATCCTACACGCTTCATTGAGTTTAATAATTTTTTTTGTAGTTTCAAGATTTCTATTGCGTTTTAATTTTTCGCTCTGTTTAGTATTTAGGTTGATTCGTAGGAGGTTATATCATTACCCTAGTTATTATGTACGTTTTCGTACAGAACAGTATTGCGGACCTGGTAACTATGATTTATCATGTATTCGTGAGTGATGATCTATGATGCTACCTAATTTGACTCAATCTTGTTTTTTTTTTTTGTTAGATTCCTAACGACAAGGATTACCATGGGGATTGGCAGGTGATTGAGCAGGTGCTGTCAGCAATGGAAGCTAATTATGCGGCGTGGGTCAGCGGCTACGCGCCTTTGGCTGTCGGCGCGGATGTTCCGGAAGCGGTTCGGGAATTTTCTAGAACGTTGTTCAACATGAGGCCGGACATAACGCTGTTCGTGTCGAGGACCGTGTTCAACAGCGACCTTCGTGGGATCCTGGGTCTGGTCAAGGTTCCCTGTTGTATCATGCAGACGGCGAGGGACGTGTCCGTTCCGGGGACGGTGGCGAAGTACATGGAGGAGCACCCTCGGCCGGAGCACCGTGCAGTGGCTCGACACGGAGGGGCACTTGCCTCACCTCAGTGCTCCTCTTATTTGGCTGGCCAGCTAGACATAGCGCTTGCTACGCCGTAGCTGGCGGCGCGTGGCGGTGCTTTGTTTTTACTTATATGGAGTATTTTTATTAGGAGAATATGTTATTTGTAATAAGATGTATAGGGAAGGTATTCTAAATCTAGTGTATTCCTGGATGGGATATTGACGGTTTAAGTATTTGAACGAGTCTATACTCCATCTGACAAAAAGTGTGAGTGATATAAAATTTTATTCATCGATATACAAATGACATGAACTTTTATTATTATTTTTTTTTACTGTAAGTTTCATTAATGTAGTAGTTAGTAGCTAGCACCTACAAAACCTAAGCCTAGAGGCGTCGAGGGGTTGAAAAGAAAAGCAAGTGCACGAGAGGCTCGGAAAGAGGACACGTGGCTAATAAGGTGTGGGCGATTGGTTCTTACGCTTTGGGAGGGGTGATTGATTGCGTTTTGTGACCTGCGAAGGATAAGAATCTAATCTGCACGTGATTGGCATGTGATGCAGTGCATGGCCTTCTTTTTAGTATTTATGGTTTTTTTTTAAAAAAAAAAATTACACTGCTTTTATGTTTTTTTTTCAGTATTTGCTTCTAGTTCGGGAGTAGATCCTTCTTACTTGTAAAATGGTGTAATGTAACTCAGTTTAATGCCTTGACTCATTATGAGGTGAATCTTGTTCTTAATTTGAATTCTTACCACTAAAAAGAAATATATAATCTAGATGGATTTTACCCCTCTCAGAAGATGAATACTCTTTCTCTTCAATCAGAATTTGCGGTTCGAGACCTCTAAGTTGTGTTATTCATTAAATTTCAATAAAAAAAACTAAACTTTAATCAAATAACTAATGTTATTTGAACCATTCAATCCAAGAGTGAAAAAAAAATTCGATTTCAGACATAAACATAAAATTTAAGGATAATATAGGGGATATTGGTGTACAAAATGGAAAGTGTATAAATAGTAATTTCTGTAGCCAAAAATGTTAAATTTGCTCGTGAATGGTGATGTGTGCTCCATCAACATATCTTCACGGGGGCAGGCAAGTGAAAAGAACGTGAAATGATTTTCAATTATTTGATGGGACTCATGTACGGTGGTTTTCCAACTTCTTACAAAATGGCTTATCCACTAAATATCACGCGTTTTGCTGCTTTTGCTACTGCCAGAAACAAGTTTTGTTGTTCTTCTTCTTTCTTCTAGGATCTGCAATGTGACTGGCCCACATTACATATTCGTGGGCTTTGGCTGTGTTTATGCTTTAATCAAATTGCGCCTCTCTTTGTTAAACTTTATAAGCTGCTATAACTATAAAAGGAAAAGAAATATGTTAATATAGATTCGAGTTCTTGTAAATTATCCATGTGATATAATTTCAATGAGTATTTTTGTAATATTTATATTTTTTAAATTTGATTTATGCTTTGAATGTATGGTATGTTATCATTGGTAGGATTAACCATAAATTCGAGACCATACTATCATTATTCAAAGAAAATATTAACCATAACTTTAACCCCGAAAATATCCATTTATCTTTTATCCTCAGTTGAGGCAAAGTGGCAAATGAGTGCAATTTGACTGGAAAGTTGTAAGTTCAATAATAGGAGGATACACATGTTGGTTTAGAAGTGGTTTAAATGAAATAAAAATGATCAAATTCAATCAGATTGGTTTGATTCGTTTTTTCAAAACTTTTTTTTATAACAAATCTAAAGCAAACGGGTCCAATCAAAGATTATGTTAGTTTGATTTAAGTCATTGGATTAAAATAAAAAAATTAAAAAATGCATTTTTTCTTCATAATAATTAACAATAGTATAAATCTTGATTATGATATACTTATTATTAGTGTAAATAAAATAATAAATAAATTATTTAAACAATATAAACAAAAAAGATAAAGTAACCTTATCACTAAAAGCTTAATTGTTTAAAAGTTTACAATAAAATGATAGAGGTAATAATTATGTATATATCTCATATTATCTTTTTTTTTATTATTTAAATTAACGAACTAATATTTATAAGTAATGTTAGTGTAGTTTTAGTGAATCTTAAAGGAAGTCAATGATAATTTTGTAAAATAAAGAAATACTAAATGTAATTATATTAAACTTAAGAGAGGTGAGTATAAATTACTCTAAAAGAAAATTGGCTTAAATTTAAAAGTTGAAACTTTGATCATACCTTGCACCATCAACAACACAAATGAAAAATTAAAAATGTTTTTGGCTTAAATTTAAAAATGGTTGGCCAATGGGGTTTAAGTCCTGCTAGTATATTTATGATACTCAGTACTCGACAAATATTAAATTTTGAAGGCCGCAATTAACAAAGACCAAGGTTTTTTACCTATTATTATATCGAGTTTATTTGAGAGGGACATATTAAATTTGATGTTTGATATTATACAATTTTGAAGAATTTATAAGATCACAATAATTTAAATTTTTCATTATTTTAATTACGGTTGACCTACAAGAACTTGCATAAGAAATTATGTGAATGATAATCTGATAAAAGATTTAACCTCTAATATCCGCATCACGTTAAGTCCTGAAAATTTGAGCCAATGCTAATTGAACTACAAACTAATTAACTTTCTTTTTAAATTTAGATTAGAATAATAGAAAATCTTCTTTTTTGTCTAAAGCACCCTATTTCAATTCATCCGACTTGAGTCAGTCAAATGGATCAATTTTTTTTTTTTTTAGTGATAGTTATTTTTTTTATCCCAAAATTTGAGACTTTATTTAATAAGAATAAGCATCAAATCACCTGGATAAATCAATCAAATGTTGTTAGAATAAACCTTTTTCATAGTTTAAGAAGATAATTTTTCTTATGTGTCCTTTTCTTTGTAACTTCTGCTGTCAATTTAAAAATATTTGACAATTTTAATTCAGTGTTTTCACTTAGAAAAAATATGCATTTTGGTTGTATAATAATCACTAGATTACATAGAATACTTAAACAATAATTGCCTTTTTGAAGTAATGCGGCAGGGTGAATAAAACCTACATAATTAATCCAATGTCATACCCTTAATTGCCAATTGACCGAATCATGTTCGCTCTTTCTCTCCAAATAATGATCGAAATTCCATAAGCTAATTTATTTTCATTTTGATGTGAATAAAAGTAGTTACTATTATTTATTAATATATTTAAACCCTTTTTTAGGTGGGTATTCGATGCTTGTCTTTCTTGAGAATCGGATATTAGATAGATTATCTTTGAACAATTCTAGGTTACCGTAATTAAGCACTAGTTTCAATTTGTTTTTCTTTTCTTTATTTGTTAACCGCCAGATGTTGTTTACACTTTCTTTTTTGGTCTGAAGACTGTAGTTTTTTTTTTTTTGGGTCCTGATTGTTTTTATACTTTACTGAAGCATTATCACTGCCACACTCGAAATGGGCTAGGCCCATCATATAGATTGGCCTTGCTATAATTGTTCCCTGAGAAAGTTACTTTGTCGAACCTTCAATATGATATTGGGTCTGTCAAAGAAAACACATGTGATACTGGGCCTTTTAGGCCACTCAGTTGTTGAACACAAGAAAAAAAATGAAACTAAAGGTGACTCAGTTTATCAATTTCTTGTCTATTTTTAATTAATTTCATATTTTTTCTTGGAATGAATTATTGTTTCTTTTAATTCTCAGTTTTATTCAAAGATTTAATTTTGATACTAGTGTAAAAATGTTTTATAAGATTACTTATAATATAATGCCACATCAACAAATATAATTAACTTTCATATCCAAGCAAAAATGATTTGCAAAATGATATAATTGATTGGATAGCAATAAAAGACTCATTTATACTGTTAATAATAAAATTAATTCTACTAATAAATATTTAGTTTCAATTTTATAGGCATTGTCCCAATAACCAAATTGCTATTTTTTTTCCAAATATAGCTACATGAATAATTTTCACTTACTTTTATGGTACAGTGTATAACTCAGGTGAACTTTCTATCACTTCTTTTAAACATTTTTTTTGTTGGGGATACAAACAATTTTATTTTTATCTAACAATATTTTAAGATTCATTATACGACAAGTTATTTTCCACAGCATTTACATTTAACAGACTTTACAAAAAGACTAAGGTTTATTAGTTAAAATTTATAGTTTTTAGTTTTCAGTTTTAGAATTTTGTGAATAAAATAAAACTTAAGTTTAATTTTCAGTTTCATCTCTTAACAAATCATCGAACTGAAAATGAAAATTAAACGATCCAAACACTAGAAGATTAAAGTATGTTTATATCAATATGGATGCCTGCTTACGTCGCTTTAGTAAAATGTCGATAAAAGGAAAAATGAGATAACTTGTATATGTAGAGTTAATCATATTTGGTATGGATTTAGGTTAGTGTGTCTTTATGTAGTTATTCGTCTTTATTATCTATTTTAACGACATCTCTCGGAAGCTAAAATGTAAGTTTCAAATTATATGCCGTCACTTTGTAAAGCAGTAACAGCTCCTAGAAATTTCATAGACCTAGTGTAAATATAGTTTCATCAGTATGTCTTAAAAATTATAGAGAAGTACTTTAGAAGGTAAAAAATCACCCATCAATGAAAAAATATGATAATTGAATCCACAATTTATGGTAATGTATGAGCAAAATTTGATAATATAAGAAAATGAAAACGGAAAAGTTAGAGAGACTGAGAAGGAGAAGATCAGGCGGCGGGTCTAATACACACTACTCGTCATTTTTGCACTGATTTCTCAATTTGAAGATCCATTGTTATTTTTTTTTTTTTTGTATAAGAACAAAAATCCATTGAGCTTATCTTGAAAAATAAATTCAAGCATTTTTGTCTAATACCAACCATTTTCGGTTGTTATAATGAGCTTTTTATTTTTCTATTTCAGTCTTTATTTTTTTCTTTTTTTGGTGCTTCAGTTTTTATTTGAGCAAACCAGGATTCGAAGATAAAAGGTGGGGTGATTAGTGGTGTCCGGTGGCTGAGGGATGAAAAATAGATAGAGGAGAAGAAGAAGAGTAGATTTGGAAATGTATAAATCTTATTTGATGTTTAATTTTTTTAAATTTTACTCATTAAATTTCAATCATTTATTTATTTTAAGTTAAATCTAGTGATCTTAAATGAGAGGACTAACATTGGTTCCTAACTTGAGGGGATCAACAAATCATTATTCACCGTAGAAAAGATAGATCATTATAAAATACAACATTAAATAAAAATGGTACCCTTTTTTCCTTTATTACCAAATACTAAGCCAATTCCATTTTGACCGTCACCCCTAATTAAACAATATCTGCCTAAGTTCCGTTTTTTTTTTTTTTTGGTTTCCGTTTTTTTTTTGTGGGGGGTTGGTGGAATGGAAAAATCTAAGTTTCAAGGATTTTTAAGTGATAAATGATACAACCACTTTTTAATAAAGCTATTTAGGTTTTAAACACTTGACTTTATAAATAAAACTCATTTAAAACTCAACTCACTTTTATTTTTATCCCATCACATCAGCGGGGCTAAACTTTATTATTTTTTCAGAAATAAAAATAATTCAAATGGTGAAATCATATTTTTTAGATAAATTAAAATAACTAACAACAGATACCTTTGATTGATAAAGTACTTGGTTCATCATTGTGCACCATGATTGCCTGACAAGAAAGGTAAAATTGAAAAAAAAAAAGTTGAAATTTGTAGTTAAATATGAAAAGAGAAATTTTGCACTTAAAAAACCTACTACTCTTGAGCCACGTATAGAAGTAATTTGTGACTTCTGGTAATCAAACTATGTCCTGAGGTTGTAAAGGAGATTCCAAAATCAAGTTCCTTGGAAGCTCTCAAGTGCCTTTATAGCGTACCAAGATATTTTGCTTTTCTCTTAAGCTCCACGTTGCACACGAGGTGGAATTTACATGAATGACATACCAAAGTTGTCTTTGCAACCTTGCCAACTTAAAACTTAATCATGTGCCTTAATTATAACCCGCATAATCATACTGGTTGAATTATTGTACTCATGTTTATGTGCTGGTGAGTTCACAACCTCGCCCTTATGACATAGAATTCACAATTCGTTACTTGTTTTTGGCGACATTTTTACATCTTGCACATGGCAAATATATCTGGATTTGGATTTAAGTAGTAATAGTAGTCAATTTCGGTGGCTGATTTGTTAGTTGCCCATAATTTTGGCATGGTTGTGAATTAAGTCTCACCAGAAATGATTACTTTGTGTGAACAAAATGATAGCGTGTGTAACAATATTATGACAATAATACCAAATATACATGTTCCACACATCATGCCTTTTATTTTAATATTTAAATTTTTTTTATATACTTAATTTCAGTATAAAAGTTTTTATATAATCACATATTATATTTTGATATATACATCAATAAAAAAGCATTTGTTTTATAATTACAATTTCAAGAATTACACATATAATAATATATAATTAAATGCCAATAAGGAATTGATTCAAGTATAAAAGCTTGAAGTTTCTTAAACATTAGATTCTTAATTCGATCTTAATTTCATGTACATATGTACTTATCTCTTCATAATTTTTTGAACAAATTATATTGACCTCCTTGAGGTTTGGTGAATTTATTCTAATTTTTTTATTGTAAAATTTTCTTGAATGTCTGAATTTATGAAATCATTATCCAACATTCTTCATTTATAAAATTGATTACTGTAATTTCTCAGTTTCATTGCACATTGAGCAGTATAATTAGAGGATCGCAGTATTCAAACAAATTTAAGAAGCCAAAACAAATATCATCAAATTTCAGAAGACGTCAATATAATTTCTCTTAATTCTTAAAAGTGCAAAGGACTGTAACATTGAGCATTTCTTAATGCGACCGTAACTAACTTCCAAGGGTATATCCTTGAAAAAATAAGTGAACCAGATCGTAGAGAAGGAAATGTTAATCTAAGAAGATTTTGTTCAATTTCCACAATTAAGTATGGCACTTTGGTTGGCATGTTACTGTTAATTAGGTGGATTAGTAAACGCCGGAATATTATATAGAAACACGAATAATTCTCTGGACGGCTTTTCACAAATTAATCACTTTCTTGCATTCTCTAAATTTCCAAATTTGGTTTCTCTTTTTTAACGATTTTTTGACTAATTTATGTATACTTTGAACCTTTATAATTTTCGTTTTAATATGTGCAGAAGGTTCGCGAGGTTTATGTTATGATTTTCTTTATGATCCATTGATTTTATTTTAATACTTTGATGGTTTCTCATTACCATTTCAATTTTATACAGAAGTCAGGAGATGGTTTAATTTGCGGTGTATATTGATGTAGATAAATATGACGGAAAGTGAATTTGTTGTAAGAATTTGTCTATTTGACCAGTTACGTGTTTTCTTAGTTTAATTAGAATGCATTATAAGTACATATTTAATAAAATGCTGACAAAATCCCAATTTTTGTCCCTAAAAAATTTTAAGTCGATAAATTGGTTCATGAAAAAAATCTTAAATTGATTCCTATAAAATTGAATAGTTGAACAAATTGGTAACTGTAAAATCAAATTTTTTTTTTATTAATTACTCAATTTTGCAAGACCAATTTGAAATTTTTTTTTTCCAGATCCCAATTTATCCAATTTTAAAGGGGCTAAGATATTTTTTTTGTCTAAAATGTTATTATATTATTTAGTTCATACATGATATTTTAGATTTGTTAAATAATATGATAACGATAATTAGATATCAATAATAATTTTTATATTAAAAATTACACAGATTGAATTTTATTTTTTGTTTTATATACAGTACATTAAATATTTTTTGTACCATCATTGTTTTTTAGAAGCATAAAGAAAATCATTCGAAGACTAACAAAGTTTAGTGTGTATATAAATTAACTTATTTTAAATTTTAAATAATTTATAATTGAGTAAATATTTAAATTGGTCCCTCTCAATTTTGTCAATAGAACAAATTGGTCTTTGACAAAAAAAAAATAATAGTGTTGAGATAGCTCATAATTGCATAAATAGAGACTATAAATCTCTTGGTTAACTGCAATTTAGTAAATGTTAACATGAAATTTAATTATTGATATATGTGACATCTATTAATTCTAATAATCACTAATTTACTAAAATATACCCTTTCTTTTTTATAAATCCCTCCCAAAATATTCTAAAATTTAATAGAGCACCCCTCCAGATAAATTTCTTCCTTCCTTCCTACCTCTATACACTGCACCTTGCTCCCAAATCGTACAAATGCATGATCTTTTGCTTGAGGCTTTTCAATTCCACAAAGCAAGATGGACCTTCGTTATTTTCTTGTAATTCATGTCTTGTAATTCACCAAAAATATATTTTTAGTGTATTTGTGTTCATTTAATGAATTGGTGGGATAACTTTGATGATTTGATCTCCTTTTGGAATTCCATCTTTTGTAAATCAATTTTTGATAGAAAATCAAGTATGTTGGTATTGTGTTATTTTGTAGTTTCTGTATAATAAAGTAATGATGGAATGCAAGGAAAAAATGGGAATAATGGCTATTGATAGTCCTAGAGCAAGTCTCCACATGTATGCTTCAACACCAAACCCTAAATCCTAACAGAATGAAGAGAGAATGGAAGGAAGATGATATCAAAATGATTCCAGAATAGTGGAAATTAGAGAGATGATCACAGAGAAAGGAGAATGTTACACAAATTGCCTAACATAAACAGTCACGTGATAGAGTATTTGTGGTCCTCTTTTCTGCTTCTCCTTGGCTCCTTAATTGATGGATCAGTTGCCACTTGTCCATCCTTTGTAACTAACTTTGATTGTGTCCTATTGTGCATAAGACCCTCTACATATTTTTTTTTCTCTTAGCATTGTCATCAATAACCATGTCAGGATTTTGTTAACGAATGTTTAAGAGTATTAGCTAAAAACTCAAATGTTAACAAAAATTGACTCATTTTGTCAAATTTTTTTCTCAAGCATTATCATAATTTGGATTTGAGGTTTAGTTTTTTACTTTTGATAGATGACTTATAAATATCTCTATAGCGCTCGATGAACTTGATATATGCCTTGATATTGAACTGAGACACATTGTGTTCTTTGTCTAAACTTTAGTTAAATTTTTTTAAAGATACAAATTAAAAAGTTTTATTAATTTTTTAATGTATTGAATGTATTAAAACAATCATATTTTTTTTAATATTTGATTATTTAATTAGTGCTTTAACATATAATACCCTAATTGAAATGACCTATGAATTATATATTAATTCACCATTTATATAAATCTACCTTTATTTAAACTGCAATTTACATATATTGATCAATGTACGTGCAAATATAATGCAGAGATACCAAATATGGGAAAATATAATGATGGATGTATAACAAGTTGTACAGTAATGTTACAACACTCTAAATTTATTTTATCTTTTTAGTGAGAGTGAATATTAATATACTAAAAGATAAAATAAATTTATGAGTGACATTATAATATTATTGTATATTTTATTATGCATCTAACATCACTCTATGGAAAAAACTAGCACCCACCAAGCCAATTGACATCCCAGGGATCTAACTACCTAGGCGGTGTCAGCTATAAATGGACGAGAGAAGTCACTATTCAGCCCTTGTCAAGTTTATGTGTTATGAGCACTCAATAATGCAAAGTTGAGTACCAAATAAAAAATCCAAAGTTGGTAACTGTTACATATATACAGTAATACACAAATATACTGAGCATTTAATGGAATTTAAGGGAATGTGCACGTGCACGTGTGTTGGAGAATAATCCTGCATTCATTATTTATTTTCTCCTATCTAACCTTTGATGAGGATCCCGGCCCTCCTATGATTGCTGGAATGGTATGAGAACGGGACTGCTGGCCGTTTTGAAGTTTTTTATTTTTATTCTTTTTTTAGATTGTGGAAGTTAGTATTATTTTTTTTTAATTTGTTTTGTAAGTATGTAAAGAATTTAAAATAACATAATGCTAAAAATTATAAAAAAAATACATAATTTTCTTATATTATGTTATGTGCTCCTCCACACTATTTAAGATATAGCTAAGAAGGTAATAGTAGGTTTGTCTAGTTTGGGTTTGTGAAAAAAAAATCAACCAATCAAATTCAATTGGGTTTGATTTTAAATTTTTTTTAACGAATTGTAACCAAACTAATATGAAACAGTTCAGTTTGATTCAGGCTGTCAGCTTGAAATTAAAAAAAATATTACTTTTATTTAAACTAAGATATTATAGAATAAAGGTGGGAATAAGAGTCGAATTAATTAACTTGCATTTAATCTAGATATACATAAGTATTGTTAGACCATAGGATCACTTGCTAACACTAGTGTAAAACTTTGTTTATGAGATACTCTCTCTATTTCTTTTTAATAGTCATATTGAAAAATTAAGATAAATTAATGAATTAGAAAACTAATGTACCGATTTATAAAAAGATAAACTTCTTAAACAAACACTTAGAAAAGTGTCTTTATTACTAAAATCTCAACCAAGTAAAATACTAAAAAAGTTTAGAAATGAATAAATAAATAAATAAATAAATAGTTAATTGATTGATTGAGTTGAGTGTTTGAGTTGAAAAAACTATGATCTAAAATCGACATAATAATAATTGATTTGCAGTGTACCAACCACCCAAAATAATTCGAAGAAGAGCAGTGTAATTTATAAAATGAAAAAAAACAGTTGAGTTACACTATTTGTTTGTTATTTCGGATACGTAAACTCACATAAGCTAAAGTTATGGGGTAATTTGCATTTTTTTTCAACACAAAGATATAAAGTTAAATGAAACTTAACCTAATGCATCTTAGAGCATCCAATGATAGGTGCGGGTTTTGAAAAATCAAAAAAGCAAGTCCACCGGGCCGTCAACCATGGACCCACACTCCCAGACAACAGTCCTCATCCATGGTGGGACCCTACGACTAACCGCTAATCACTAACGGCATGCAGTATACGTGTCATTCCGTGTTTGGTTTCATATACCTTATTGCATTATTATATTGTGTTAGGTATAAAAGAAGAAAAGAAAATCAAAAGATATTACTATAATAATGGATTGATGGGCCTTCGATCCACATTTTTTCATATCAAGAAGTTATTAGTCCGAGCAGAAGAAATTCAAATCTCTTAAACATGTGACCTTGGACTTCATGTGTATAGAAATTAAAAGGTTATCAAATGATTATCTTTTGAATGAATTTCAAAAAATCATTCAATTAAATTTTGGGACATTAAAAATAGTAATTTTCGGAATCTCCTTCATCGAATAGTATAAAATAATATGGATAATGATAGCCATAGAAAAAAACAAACCTGCCTACGACTCCACCCCGCTCCCAACCCCTATTCCCTTTTCAAATTTTTAATGTTTTCTTTGATCCCATTCCAGGCCAACCACGTGGACACCATCATTCTTGTTACCATTTATCCAAGGGTATCTTCGAACCATCTTTCAATTTATTTGAGTTTGAAAATGATAAAAAAAAGAAGAAATAGCCACAAACTAAATATCCACCAAAAGAAAAAAATCTTCCGGGGACTCTTCCAGGATTCCAGAGATATCTTCGGTAGTTATATGCGAATTAATGCTTATTTTTATTCTCTGATTTTGTATTTATAAATCATTTTAATTTTTAATTTTTAAAATGAATCAATTTAATTATAATATTATAAAATGTGAGTCATTTTAGTCATTCAACTCACTTTTATTTAACATTTTATCAATTAAATGATGATAGATAATCTTAACTTAATACCTTGACATATATTATGTCATTTGAAGTATAATGAAATTTAAAATAACTCACTTTAGTTTAAAATTACACAAAATAAATCATTTAAATTTTTATTTCAAAAATCATAAATGACTAATTTTATGCAATATAAATACCAAAATAAGTTGTTTTAAACTTCATTCTCCTTTAGAAGATAAATAACATTAATTATTAACTTAAAATTAACGTATCATTTAATTATAAAATATTAAATAAAAATAAATTGAAGAATATATAACTCATATTTTATAATATCAAAAATTAATTTAATTTATTTTAAAATTTATAAATTAAAATGGAGACTAAAATAAGGATTAACTTTTCACTTTAAAGACATTTCATATGTTCTCTCTGTAATGATACATGCTATCTCTGATCTTACCGAGCCCTTGTACTTGAGAAGAAGTTGAAGAAAAACACTTCACTCCTTTCCGTTCAAGCCTAGAGCCTATTACTTTTATGAACTTTGTTTCTTTCAACCTACAAAATAATCTAATTTTAAAACCAAATAAAGTTAGTACCATATTTCTTTCTGAGTACTAATATTTCTAACGGGATTAGAATGGCCCAAATAAGATATTCAATGATTAATGACAGTCACAATTATAAAATGAAAATAAGAACCAATGCGAATGGTATGAGTGCCATTATCTTGTAATGCCCAAAAGGCGAACCAAACTCAAAACTCAAACTCGTATCATTTCATATATCACAAACTTTACAAAGGTTCATCTTGGATTCTTGGTTACAAAGATATTTACAAGGCCCAGCTCTCTCTTTCTGTGTCTCTCTTTGAGGCACGTTGCCTGAACCATTTTCAGTGTTGGACTCTGTGGCTACACTTACAAGCACGGGGTGTGGTGGGCACAAGCTGATGATGAATGCTTGCTTGTGTTTACACTGACACATCTGACGCACGGGCAGTGGAGTTGCCGGATCTTGGTTGCCGTAGAAGCTCAATCAGTTTCTCCGCCTGGTCGCAAGTATAAAGAATTAACAATAAACCACAAAAGAATTAAATGTGCGTTATAACTTATGTTTGACAATATAATATGAAAAATGATTTTGACAAGGACTAAAAAAAGTAAGAATCCAAAAGCAATAATTTTTCACTTCTGTTATATCTGATTTTGAATCCAAATTCAATTTTGAGAATGCATTCCAACTTCAACCCAAACAAGATAGAAAGATCAATTTTAGACTTTCAAAATCTATTTTGAATTATGCAAACAATTCTCCGAACACGCTGTAAATAAAATAAACAAATAGCAAGGGAATAAAAACACTGAACTTTTGGGTAAATTATAATTATTGTCCAAACGTGACCACTACAGAAAAAGGACATGGTACACAAGCCCATATAGCGGTCTTAAAATATTGCCAAAACCCAACCATGAAGAATATGCAGGATTGTCATGCTAATGCCTCTAGATGAAAAACAATTCCTCTTTTGGCGCTGCGAAACAAACAATTTTTAATTGGCCACTAAGCAACAAAACAAGATAGAAGCATATACTAGCATATCTGCATTTTTTCCAGTGGGTGGAGGTCGACTCTGCCAGGGAACTGACGTGGAAGCACAAAGTCCCTCCAGAGTAGAAAACAACGGATGCACAACCCTCCCCGTAGCTTAAAATGTGTATATTATTTTAACATCAGTTATTAACATGCAAATAATCATACATATTATGTAATATTTAAGGTAATAAGACCATAGTTTAATTTCTATACACTTGAGAATATAAAATAATTATATATCATCAAATATCAATTAATTAAAATTTAAGAAAACATAAATTATACTAAATAATTATCACTATGATAACTATCCCCCACAATTTGCAATTTTCTTAAATTTTTACTTATTAACAATGTGCATAGAAGTAAAACTTATAGAACTATAGAAATTTCACAAATATCTAATTTTATATTATTGTAGTACTAAAATATTTAATTACAATAATTATTTTGAAAACCATACACATTATGATTAATGGTCAATTTACCATATTGTAAGTTGATATATTAAAATTAACTCATAATAATATTGATTATTATACCTTATCATTGCCTAACATACGCAAACTATTGACTAGTTACGAATTCTCATCTATGTTTAAAGTGTTTTGAAAAATTAATAAATGTTTGGTTTAGGTTTTTAGTTTTTATTTTTTAGTTTTTTAAAATTTGTAAAAAAAAAATTAAAAATTCTAAAAATTGGATTAAACAAATTTTGAAAAACTTAAAAACTAAAAACTAAAAATTCAAACTAATTAGGCCGCAGAACACCGTGCCACGTCAGCAAGCAAATAAGAATAGTAGAATTGACCTGAACAACGAAAATTCTGATTGGAAGAAGTAGTGTACCACAAGAGCACACAGGAAATTTTTTTTGTTTTTTTTCTCTTTTATTTGTTTTGCTGACCTTTTGTTTGGCTCGATTGGTGCCGGATTGCGACAGCGCAACCAAGGGAGGGATGGCGCCTTCGCGGGCCACCATGGTGCGATAGACGGCACTGTCCTCGCAAACCTGCAAGAGGATAACCACCGCGACCTCCTTCTGCCTCTGCGACCCAACCTCCACGATCTCCACCAGCACCGGGATCCCTCCCTCCTCCACCAGCGCCGCCCTCGCCTCCGCCACCGTCACCACCACGCTCGCCACGTACAACGACTTGTCCACCATGTTCGACTCGAAGTCCGCCATCAGCTCCACCAGCACCTTCATTATCCCCGCCTTCACCGCCCTCACCTTCCACCACACAAAAACAGTTACAGTTAGTTACATTCCGTTACTAATCAGTTACAAGTTAGTTACAAATACAATCTTCCTGGATTTTTGCAGCTCTAGTATTGCTATTGACAACAATATCTGAATCAGCATTATAACAGCGACGGCTGCGATTGCGGTTGCACTGCGATTAGTAGAATTGCCACGATTGACGCTTATGTGATCACGGTTTTAGTTTTAAATTGTGGTCTGCAACATCAATTGTGACAGCAATTTTACAATTGCGGTGCTTATACAACCGCATCGCAACGGCAATTGCAGCTATCGGTAACATCTTTTTCTATGATTAGCGATTCTTTGTTGATAAGTATCACTCTCAATACCTTGTTCTCTTTGACGGTAGAGCAGAGTGAGTACAGTGCCGTTGAGGCGTCCTTCTTGCCGCGTAAGCCGCCGGTTGCTAGAAGCTTGACGAGCGGCGGAATCGCGCCGGCCCTACCTATCGCCGCCTTGTGCTCCTCCACCTGAGACAGGCGGAGCAGGGCGCACGCGGCGTTCTCCTTCGCCGTCGAGGTTCCCGAGCTCAGCGCCCTCACCAGAGGCCGAATCGCACCGCAGGAAGCGATCACGTCCTTGTTCTCGTCGCAAAGCGAGAGGTTCAGGATCGCGGTGACGCCGTATTCCTGCAACTGAAGGTCCTGCGACGAAATCAGCGAAATCAGGGGCTTGATCGCGCCGGCCTTCGCGATTTTGATTCGGTTCTCCGGCTTGTTCTTCGCGAGGAGGCGGATCTCCATGGCGGCTTGTTTCTGCTCGTCGACGGAGTCGGAGGCGAGATCGGCGACGAGCTGGCGGGTGAAGTCGTCGGAGTTGTCGGCGGCGCAGGATAGTATGAGGCGGCGCGTCTGGGATGAGGAGGCGGAGAATTCGCCGGATCTATCGCTGTTGCAGTCGCTGAAGGCGGAGGAGGAGGATTCGTCGGCGATGCTGAGCTCGCTGATGCTGCGCCCCAGTAGGAGTAATTCGCGAGGGACTCTGTTCCCATTGTGTGGGCGTTACCGCACTGAATCGGAGCTCTCGGTGAGGTTCGACCCGGTTCCAGGGAGGGATTCGGGTTCGGGTCAGTGAGGGAGGCTCTGAGATGATGAAGCGGAAAGTGAAGGGTTTGAATATATGAGAAGGGAGAAGAGAGGGTGGGGATAGCGTTTTTACAAGTGTATTGAAGGCTTGGAGTGTGGGGATGACACGTGTCCGTAATTGAATATTTGACTGTACCAAATTCCAATCCCGGCAACCACGTGCGAGGGCTGCTTTCCTGTTTAAACGCGTGCGTGCGAAGGACGGTATTCCATGAGGAGTGGCTTCTACATGTACAGTTTCTTTTTTATTTCTTGACAAAGGCCCAATTCCCAAACATTGATCATTGATCTCTCTTAAATATTACATCAGATAAATTGGTTTTGAAGAAGAAAAAAAATGAGTTTTTTATTTGTTCGATATTTTTAATGGAAACATAGTTTTTTTTTGGATATTTTTTAGTTCGACTAGTTTATCTGATTTTATTTAGCCGGACCAATCTGAAACTTTTTTAATTTTCTCTTTGGATAAGTGAATAATGGGGCCTAAGTCCAAACATCAAAAGAAAAGAAAGTAACAAATTCAGGAAGAGCGAAGCCCACTGAAGAATATAACTCAAACTAGCTTCACGACCGAAAAGAAAACAAAAAGCTACAGGAACCTTTACCAAAAGTGAAAAAAGCTTGAGAAACTAGTGGGTTATTCCCGACCAAAAAACAAAAAATCTAGAGGAACTTCACAAAAAAAAAAGGTAAAACAAATGAACTAGAGGAGCAAAATAGAACCGCACTCCAAGCATCAAAGACTGAACAAGATCAAGGAATTCATACATTTAGTGTAGAAGAGCAATTGTTGCATAGATACAAATCTATTATCATATGTTTACTTGTATTCTAAATAAAAATAATTCCATCAATTTTGTGTAAAATATACTCAATCGTTTGTGGGCACCAACTTTATCAGTGTTTCTAAATTCAGAATGTTATATTTGTATCAAAAAAAAAAAATTCTAGTAAAATTAAAGCCAACGTTGTATAAATTGGCACTATGACTTATATGGACTTACTCCAAAATAAGTTCGATGCTGCGATGGTTAGAGAAAAGCTCAGTAGTTAGAAGATGTAATGTAAAAGTTGGGAAGCAATGGCAACAAGCTCTCGTAGCTCAGTTGGTTAGAGCACCCGTTTAGTAAGCGGGAGGTCTTGAGTTCGACTCTCAACGAGAGCATTAATCTCAGTTGCTTTTTGTTTGCACCTAATTTTTCGTTTCTCTTCGAAGAAGCTTCTCTACGACGTCGTTCCACTAGAAAGAGGGTTTTACCTAAACCCCATTCTCTGTCTCATTTTTCCTCATTCTGTGTTCCCTTCTCTATGCACAGCGAACAAGGAAAATGTCAAGCAAAGGACCTGGACTCTTCTCTGCTATTGGCAGCAGAGCCAGAGGTAAAACGTAACCAACTCATCATTCTCTCTGACCGCTTCTTCTTCTTTTGATTCTGATTCTGATTCCGCGTTTTCGAAATCGCGTTTTGTTTTCGTTCCGCAGATATTCTGACGAAGGATTACAACTCCGATCACAAACTCACCATATCTTCCTCCTCCAACACTGGCCTCGTGAGTTCGCCTTTTTTTTTCTTCCTTCTTTCACTCTTACTATGCTTGTTTGCATCATTTCCTCATCCCGATCCCCCTACTCCTAAACTTTTATTTTTTATTTAATGTTAAATATTTTATATCTATTTTGCATCCTGTTTGGTTTTCTGTAATTCAAATTGCACGAATCGTTACGTCCTCATTAGTAGGTTTCCATTTGAAAAAAAAAGTAAAAATAAAATAATATTGGCGATTAATTTATGGCATCAGCCTTTGGTACCTCTTTTTTTTTTAAAAAAAAACCATGGTACCTCGCTTTTGGAGGAAATTACATTCCGGCACAATGCAGGGGTTACAAGCGTGGTCATTTCTAAGGATTTAATTTTGATATATGGTCAGTTTGAAATATTTTTATATAGTTGTTCAATCATATATTATTACATTATTAAAATTGTTTGACTCTTGTAGTGATTACGTCAAAAGTCAACATGTATAATAATATGAATTTGATTTGCTATACACTGAAAATATAAAATTGTTTTATATTGTCAGTCAATAGAAGTTTAAGGAAGTGTCAAATCATAGTGGGTAGTGATTATAGTAGACAATTGTTTAGTTTGATTTGACATTTTCTTGAATTTCTATTAGTTGACAGTGTAAAATTGTTTTACATCAGTATGTGATATTTGATTTATTAAAT
Organism: Dalbergia oliveri; assembly: GCA_030441495.1. NCBI lineage: Eukaryota > Viridiplantae > Streptophyta > Magnoliopsida > Fabales > Fabaceae > Dalbergia > Dalbergia oliveri. The sequence goes on along the minus strand of JAMLFY010000015.1, from coordinate 3,988,585 downwards.
GGGCAGCACGTATTACTAACAGTGTATTAAAACTAATCTCAGTTTTTAATACAGCAAGCGAAACTTCTCTATGCTATAGTGTTACTTTTAAATGAGTAAGTTAGATATTCCCTAAAAATAGGAAGTACTTAAGTAGACCTTGTAATTTGATTGTGTGTGATGTTGGGATTTATTGGCAGCTTTATACTGGAATGGTATTCCTTTTTGTTCCTTGTGCATGTTTTGCCATCATGTTTGAGAGTAGTAGTAATTGTTTGTGGCTATTCTTTACAACTTCAGGACTTGAAATCGACATTGGTGAAGAGCAGAGGACTCTCCTCTGGGGATGTGGCTGCTTTGTTTAAGTACAACAATAGCACAGTGGTTAATGTCAAAGTTGATACTGAATCAAGTGTATGTAGCCCTCTCTGTCTTTTATTTCTGTATTTTTTATTTTAAATAAAGTAATTAAACCAACCTTCCCTGATATTAGCACCCTTTTGGTTTGGGAGATTACACTCACATTCCTTGTTTTATGCACTGGTCTTATTTCCCAAAAGCCATTCTTTGTTTAAGAAATTGCGCATAAATCACCCACTTAGTTACTTTTTGTACTACTAGCAAAAAAGGTGTTGGTGTAGTAAGAGTTAACATCAAGGAATGTTAGTGTAATTACCCCTAAAAATATGATATTTCTGCTTTACTTTACCTTCTAGTAATTGATATCTGTTCTGCAGGTGTTGACAACATTTACTATATCAGATATATTGCCTTCTACTAAAACAATCGCATCAATACGACTACCTGATTACAACTCTGGCAAGGTACCGAGATTGTCTTGGGATTAAGATTGCACAGAAATATCATTTTAGGCTTCAATGCGACTATCTTTGATGCAGTTAGAGGCTCAGTATCTTCATGATCATGTGGGTTTTACTACTGGCATTGGTTTGAACCGATCCCCTGCTATTGATTTTTCTGCGACAATCGGTACTCCTGGCATTGCCTTTGGTGCAGAAACCTGCTATTCAACGAGTATTGGCAAGTTTACAAAGTACAATGCTGGTGTGTGCTTGAAAATGCCAAGTTCCAATGCTTCAGTAATACTGTAAGTAAGCGAGGTAGTTTTAATTACTGAATATTGAAATAGCACAAGGCCTCTTTGAAAAGCTGAATATTATTGATATGATTATGATTATTATTATTATTATTTTGGAACAAAACTCATTTTAATAGATGTTCCTTCTTTAACAATTTATATGTATTTTCATGCAAGTGCTTAACTTTTGTAAGACTTTTGCAACTCTGGATGTGGATGAATATTACTATTAGTTTATGTGTATCGATTGTGTTGAACTACAATGTCTACAATTTTTCAGGGTGTGAATTAGTACAATGTCATTGTTGGCAAATTTTTGTTTTGGTATGTAATCCTTTTTTCTTTTCATTTTTTCAGAGCTGACAAGGGAGACTCAATGAAGGTATTGTACTTGCACCAGCTAGACAAGTTGAATGGGGGTGCTGTTGTGGGAGAGATTAGCAGAAGGTTCTCTACCAATGAGAACACACTGACAGTTGGATGTTCATACATAGTTGATTCTCAGACAGTTGTCAAGGCAAAGCTGAACAACCATGGGAATCTTGGGGCCGTGTTGCAGCATGAGCTTACACACAAGTCATTATTGACAATCTCAGGTGCCTTTGAAACAAAGGCTTTGAAAAGAGCCCCAAGTTTGGTTTCTCACTCTTGCTCAACCCTTAAACGGTTTTATAGATAGGATAAAATATCTAAGTTATATTCTCACATATTTGTTTAATTAAGTTGCACGAAAGGAAGAAAGTTTAGGAAATTGTTGTAGTTTGTTGATGCATTTGTTTTTTCTCCCCTATTATCTTCAAATGATTGATTGGATGTCTTACGATTATAACAGCATTGTTATTGGGAATGAAATTTAAATTGTTGATACAATCTCATTCAAAACTAGTCGGGGAAGTTTTCTTTTTATCAATTTATTTATTTTGAACTTCTCAGTACCATGGAAGAGAAACCCGATTGGACCAGCCGGTTCGACTAAAACTCACATGGCCGGACCCTTAGCTCAAAAATCCTGGGAAAGTCAAAACCAGTCAGAATCGGGAAAAATTGGGAAAACCGCGAACAGAACCGGTTGGACCTGTTTGATTTTTTTTTTTGAAGATTTTTTTCAAAGCTTAAATATTGATATCTTATGGCAGTTCAGGAGCAAAAAAAAAAAAAAAAGACCTCAAGAAGGGTACTAACAAAAATTGTTGGGTTGTTATTCTTTCTCTTCGTCATTTGCAGGATGCTTATCATAAACCTTGTTGGTCATTAACAAATATTTTTAAATGCTTTGTAAGCCGTGTTGTGAGGCTAAGACTAGAGAAATTTTATATGGATTATGTTTATTTTTATAGACCTATAAATAATTTTTTGTTAATTATGTTAATATTAATGATTTAATATATTTATTTATATTCTAATTAATCATATGTATATATTTATATATATTTTTATTATATTTTGGTTAGACCTCTAAACTTTTGAACTAGTCCTTCGGGTTCGATATCCAAAATTTTCTCTTCCTTGCTTAACGCCTTGGGAGACCTCTCAGGCATGGCTATTATACACAATCAACTATTATCATGCAGAATCATACTACTAATGTGTAGGAGAATGGTTTGTTTGGTTTATGTTTTTATTTCCTATTTTCATTTTTCGTTTCTGTTTTTAGAATTTTGTGAAGGAAATAGTAAAAATAGGAATAGAATTTATATTGTTTTCATTATTTTCTTTAGAATTCTAAAAACATAAAACATAGAAAATAAAAACGGAAACCAAATGGACCGATATTGCTGTTTCTTGTCCTTGTGAATTGATAAATATTTGTTACCTAACACACATTGACCTTCTGTTTAATATATTCTAACTAGGCACATAAGCCATACAGGCTTTACTTAATGCATCCTAAACATATTTTGAAGAGAAGATCAAGCCAGTTTTTATGTGGTCACCAATGAGTTTGGGACCAATGGTGATGGTGAATAGATAAAAGATGTGTTCAAATTAAAATTTAGGATTTGGGCTAAAAGCAAAAATAATCAAACACGTTGGGTTAGATTAGATTTTTTCAAATTTCATTAAACATATAACTAAGTTTTGGGCGAAATAAAAAAAGCTTCAGTTTCAAAAATCAAAACATTCTGTTTCATGTTTTTGCTTGCCCTTCCAATATCATCGAACCAGATGGTGAGGGTGGCTTTGGTGGTTGGTGAGAGTTCCGATGGTGTTGGGTGGCAGTGCGGAGGAGGCGTGGCTAAGGTTCCTGCTACTATTTTTTCTTTTTAATGTAGTATTCTGAATGAAGATGACAATGTTGAATCTAGTTTGGAGTTGAGGTTTCTGCTATATGGAATGGGAATTGTTGGAAGAGACAAGGGAGTGGTGTGTTAACACAAATTATCTCATTGCTTACCTCACAAATCCAACCCTAAAATTAAATGATGGGTTACAATGTAATTTCTTACTTGTTGATATTGAATTTTTAATTCCAAATTTTAATTTGCAACCTTAATGATGTCAAAAATCCTATTTCTTAATGTATTCATAGTAAACTAATCACAATCATTGGATGATAATTTAAGTGATTAGAATTCTATCACTATCATGGTCACAAACTCAAACTCCTCACATAAGAAGTCGCGAAGATCAATCGTTGTCCTCTATGGAGAATCAAGTAGTCCCAATGGGTTCTAATTTATTTATATTTGGGAGAATTGTGTCTAAGAGCCAAGAAATACTTTTCAAAAGTGGATTTCCTGTTATGGCGGTCATAAGATTTATTTTCTTAAAAGTCACGATGCTTGCGTTAGCTTGTTCTGCGTGCTTTGAAAGTGGACTAGGTATTAATGAAGTGATGCTTCCTAACCCCGAGTAGTAGTAGTCTTAGGTAGAGGTGTTGGCTGGTAATTGGCAAGCTATACTATGACCATGGAAGCTTTCTGTGCCAGAACGAAACTCGGATTTTAATGTGATTTTGAATATCAAGAACACAATTTCTTCTTTTAGTACACAATTTTTTTTAATTTTAAAAATGATACATGGAATAGAATACATATCCTTTTTCCCTAATATTTTAAAATTGACATAAATTCAGCCTTGAATGTTTTTCAATCAATTTAGTCCTAATGCTTTAGAATGAAATTACTTTCATTATTTAATCAAATGATCAGTGACTTCCCGTTATGATTATTTGTTTATTTATAAATTTATGAGGTGAAAATTGCTCTCCCAATTACTCAAGAAGGATACATAAGCAATATCATTCAACTAATTAAGATTAATCGTAATAGAAGTCATTGTTAATTTAATTAAATAATGAAACTGATTTCAAACTTTTAGAATTAGATTGATGTTAACTTAAGAATAATACAAAAAAAAAAAAAAGATGGATGTTAACATCAAAATATTTAGACCAAAATGAATATTTATTCTAAGATATATTATACGGAAATTTTCTCTTTCTCGTGATTTAGATTGTTTAGACAAAAATATTGTTTAAACATTAAAAAGTAGATATTATATTGAGGCTAAAGCTTAATAATCATTAAATGTAATGATGGATCTCTCACACTTCATTTATCACATTATATTTAATAATTATTAAGTGAGATTCAATAGACACTATTTTAAGTATTTGAATAGCACCACTGTTTCTAATCTATTATATTTTTTGGTCCAAAGTACTTTCAAAACTCATCAAATCAGTATGAGGCGCTAATTTGACAATATAACTGAACCTGTTAAGTTCTGCCAAATGTTTACGTATAGGATAGGATGTAGTAGTTAATTTTGCTTAAAACAAAATACATGAGACAACAGATAGAGTGAAATATATTTCCGTAACGTTGACAAAAGTAAAGTCTAAACCCACAAACAAAACCAAATAGTAAGAATTTTCTCGGTCGACACTACATGTATCCTTCAATTCTGCTCTAATTGGATAGGATCATCAAGATGCCAAAGCTTTTTCTCATGAATTTTAACGCACAGACCAACTCAACTCCAGACATTTGATTAAGCTAGAAAGCCAACTCAAGTCATCTAAATTGATGCGCTCCCACGGGTTGGAGGCATCGAAGATAAGTTCAAAAAGAAAGAAGAAAAAAGTGTTGACAAATAAAGAACAAAGAAAGCTAGTGGATGGCTGTCATTCAACTCTTGTAAGGTCAGATGTTCTAGAATCAAGACATGTCTACATATTAGAAAAGCTAAGCTTGAACGACAAAGAATAACCCGAGATATGATTAGCTTTAGTTGTTGTACTTGTATCTTCCTATATGGCCATTTTCTACTAAGAGAATAATAATAATACCAAAGGTTTTGCATAGTCAACATGTCATTAAATTAAAAGTTATCGTGATGTAAATCTGATCCCGGAAGTCATTCTACTGTCGGCATCGATAAAGAGGATTCCAATCTTCATCAAAACACAATGCAAGGAAGGACGGCAAACACACAGTGTGTGCAATTGGCGGCGGCTGAGGAAAACTCACACGCTTGCTATGGTATCCTTTCCCAGTATCCAATTAGAAAAACGCTTTGTTTAATTATTTTGTAGCACAGAGTTGAGTTGCAATTGGCTAAAACTTTGAACTTTAAAATGTATGTTCCTAACTGCTGCTTGAATCAATGTTAATTAACCAAGTATACAGCAAGAAAGATATTATTACATACGTGCTGCATATTGGCTCAACTAGATATTCAAAACAATTAGATAGAGTATGAAGTAGCATTTTAAGTAATTTTGGTGGACAAAAATAATTTTTGTTTTAAGTCACACTATTAATCACTATTTGAATTTATCAAGTACAACAAGTGGTAAATCAAGTTTGCTGCACTGATAATTCATATTTAGTAGTGCTTGGTATTGTGTTGGCTATCTAAACATGACCCTAACCCCAATCACATGTTACCGTAATTAGTACATGAATTACTACTAACAAACTCACAATTCACCACTTAGATGGTCCTCATTTTTGACATCCAAATAATGGGATTGTTTTGGTGAAGTTGTTACTTATTGATGAGTCAGTATTCAATGGCAGTAGCCTCTAGCTGCCTAAGCGATGAACCTAGCAAAATCGGATCCTATACATACTCATCAAAGGCAAGGTCCTTGAACAAAACTCAATTCCAAAATTTATCACTTAACAGAAATTAATTATACAAAAATAACAAAAACCATTGGGTCAGCTCCTAACACAATCCCAACAAATTGCATACAACAACTGAAATCTGAAATAAGAGGAAAAAAAAAATGAAGGAAAAAACTCATTCAGATCAGAATGTATATCAGACTGCTGCATACAGCTTTGGAACAAAAGAAAACCACTTGAAACCACAGCTACATTTCACAGGCAAAGAAGGGCACCTTGGAAGCCAATGCCAAGTCCTCCTTGAGACCAAGTAATACAAGATCTCTGGCCAAGTATAGCAGCAAATGCAGATCATCCCTTCATGCCAAAAGCAATAAACATGCTCATAGTTATGGTAACAAACAGAAACAAATTTCCTACACATAAGATCAGGCAAACTCTGAATCTCCACCCAATTCCCTCCTTCATCCATTTCCCACAACTTGATACTCCTTGAGATACCATTGTTGCCAACCCCACCAACCAAATACAACTTCCCATCTCCATTGCTAACCAATCTAACAAAAGTGACCTGGTTTGGCAACAGCCCAATCGGCCTCTCCCATATCCCATTCCCCAAATCAAACTTCACCACAAAAAAAGGTTCTGGGGTGGCAAAATACAACCCCCCATTAAAATAAACCCCTTGTTGGCGATTGTTGTCACCTAAATTGACCCCACCAAAACCTTCAAATCTTTTCCAAGATAGAACATTTGAGTCATAAACAAAGGCACTGCTGGAACCAAACTCAGAGAAAAGGACAAATATTGTGTACCCTTTTGGGGTTGTAACAAAAGTGAGATGCTCAAGGTGAAGATTGTAACTTGGGTATTCAATCTTTCTAGAGGACTTGGATAGCAGATTGAAAACAAGTAAGGAACATGAATTTGGGTCAGATAAACAAAATAGGCCACCAGAGGAGACAAGAGTGGCGAAGGATGCTGAAGAGTAGTGGAGGGAATCGGTGAGGGAGATAGAGATGTTGCGCCATGTGGCAAGGTTGCAGTCATAGAGAGGGAAGTGGCGGTGGAACTGAGGGTGTGAGAGTAAGAGAAAGGAAGATAAGGAGGAAGAAGAAGAGTGTTTTGAGATGAAGGGAGGGGAGAATATGAGGGACCAAAAGGACTTGCAAGTTGACCTGAGGTTGAGGAAGGTTTTTAAGGGAAGGAAAGAGAGCATGTATTCGAGGATCTCAGGGGGAAGCTTGCTCCAGATTCTTGGGTCCAGTTGGGGAGATCTTGGAGTGGTGGTGGTAAGGGAACTCATGATCATGGATTTGTTGTTGTGTTTGTTGGTGATGATGGTTCTCTTCATATCGGAGTTCACAAGGTGGTTTGGTTTAAGGTTTAATGGTTTGTCTCTGGTGTGGTGTGGTGTGGTGTGGAGTGGAGTGGTGGTGCCGTGTTGTTACACACATACACCTGAAAGTCAGAAACAACTTGCGGGAATTGGAATGCTCTTGTTTTTCTGAGTTGGAATTCTTATATGATCGGTAGTACCAAAAGGAGACACGGAAAATTCCTCTTTACCCTTAATTATAGGTTATAGATTATGTGTATTTTAGATTGTAAATTAAAAAAAATATGTATCTCAACCACTTGAATATTTTTTAATTTTTAAATTAATTATTCCATTAATTTTTCATTAATTGTTAAAAAAATATAAATTTAAGAAATTTTGGGATATTAGATTATACATTTTAAAAGTTTATAGGAATTAATTTGCACATACTTTAATGTTTAAAATTCAAAGGTATAATATATTTATTTTGACTGAAATATATATTTGTAAAAATTTAGGGGGGTTGACTTGCATATTTTTTAAATTTAGGGGGTTAAAACATATGACCTATATTTCAGAAAATAAAGTGCAATGCTTCATATTCATAATATATGGATGCAAATTTACTGTCCTAAAATCATATATCATTTTATATCTTCCAATTATTTATTGACACGTGAAGATAGTATTGTATTTTTATGTGTCAATAAATAATTGAGTGACATAAAAAAGACAATTTAATTATAGACGATTTCCATCCCACCATAGACATATTCTATAAGAGTAAAAGTATTTATTTTTCATAATGATTACTTTAGTATATGTATAAATACTATTTAATTCGTTGAAAGGATAAGTATTTACATTAGTAGCAAATTGTGCTGACTAGATTCAAATAATGATTTATACTAATATATAATATATTAAAATTATTCTGTATATTGTATTTGATTTTAATATATTACTAATATAAACATATTTACATTATAAAAACATTTTAGTATAACAATTTAATTATATATTATTGTATCACTAAAATATTTAACTTTTAGGGTAGGTTTGGTTAGGTAAAAATGGAGTAAAAATTTTCATAAATAAGCTCTATGTATAAAATTATACATAAAATTTATTCAAAAAAAATTTCACCATATATTTATTCTTAAGTGAGCATCACCCTAGAATAATGACCTTAAAAGTTATAGACAAAGGGAGAGAAATGATTAATTTTGAGAGTGACAAAAGTAAATTTTAATCATTAGATTTTACATAAATGATAGTATTAAACTATATATGATTTTTTCAAGTGATTGTGTAGCCGATATTTATTTTTTTAATTTTCTCCGGTTATATATAATTATATGACTCAAATTTGACGTTTCATTCTTATAATACACCATCATACTCATTATAAAAATGCTGTGAAAGTACAAAAATAACGATGACTAACATAATTAATGTGTTGAGATATAAATTACCCATATCATAATTTTTTCTATTTTATTTTCAGTGGTATTTTTTCTTTTGGATATAAAACATGCTCAAATCAGTCACAGTAGTGGCGAGCAAACAAACAGGAGTTTATGATAAATATGCAAAACAAGCGAATATAAAGTAATTGCTAAACTGTTCTATATAAGAATATGTATGAATTTCCCTTCTTTTTTTTTTTTTGTTTCCCTTGTCTTTGCGTTGGACTTCTTGGCCGTGTGTGAAAGAGAGAAAGTTGCAGCATTTGCCCACCGTAAGGAGAAGAAATTCTGAAAAAGTGAAAAGCCATTGAGTTGACTTGGTCGTCTTTTAAGAAAACAAGAAGATGGATTAGCAGCTAACTCTCCAATTTAACTTTACTATACAAGGAGATTTAAAAAGAACTACACATAATGATTTCTTGCAATTTTAAGTACTGTTACAATTATGTAAAGATTTTTACCATAGTAATAAATTTAGGAGTCAAAAAATACACGTGCAAAAAAATCCGAAAATCCAAACATCTTTCTTAGGGAGTAATTTTTCACATCCTTAATTATAATTTTATTTAAAAATGTACTTATATATATATGGGTGGAAATAAATCGAGTTAATTAAGTTTAAGCTTAATAGGTTAAGGTATCTAAAATAAAGCCTAAAACTAGGTATTTAGCATAGCTTTATAAGGTTTGCTTTTTAAAGCCTCCATGATTTTAAAAAAATAAAACGTCTCTTTTTAAATAAGTAAAAAAATTACTAAATATATCAAAAAATATATTTTAAAATAGACTAAAACACTTTAGTTAAAAAAATATATTTTCAAATATATTAAAATATTTTTATTATCATTAGATATTTAAATGATAATGATAATAATAATAATAATAATAATAACATAATTAGGTTAGCTAGACCCAATAAGCTATTTTTATAGTCTAAAGCCTGATTAGCTAAAAAAGTTTTTTGAAAAATATTAGCCTAACTTATTTATTAAATAGGTTAAGGTAACTAACTAAACATTGGTTCCAAAGGTTCATGACAACAAGGCTAACTTCCACCCTACTTATATATCTACTCTATCTTAATAGTTTAACAACTTTTGATTATAATAAAAAGTGCTTCTATAATTTCATCTAAACGTAATAACTAATTTTTGCTTCTGCTTTTGCTTCTAAAGAATTTAAAAAAGTACTTCTTTCAAAATTTTAACCAAATGAGCCGTATATTTTTCACAACTATTCTTTCATTCATTTACGTATTAAAAAACTATAAAATGATGCTGTTATTATAATAATAACTAACAAAACAAACTTATATTGAACTTGAATTCAATACACTATATAGTTATAAAAATTTTCTAGTTGTCATCTAACGATGTGCATAGCATTACCAAGAAAAAGAAAGACAGAAATATTGGTACTAATTATAATAGTTAAACTTCTTTAATAACTTAATAGGATAAATTTAATAATATTTAGTCTTTTTTTGGATAATATTAATATTTAGTCTGATCACAGTATAAAAAATAATAATTAAAATTTGCATGGATATATAAGTGGGAGGAATGATTTTATATAAGATGTGAAGAAGCAAACTTGATCGAATAAATATGCATGAATTATCAAAATTGAAAACTTATTCAAAAATTACATAATTAATTAAATAATTATATAATTTTATATTTTAATTTTAACAATTCATATAAAATTTATTGGTTAAGATTGATTTTCCCAATCTCACAATTAATTAACCATACTTCTCATTTAATTTTTTCCATGTATATATATAAAAGTGGATAAGTTTTTGGCCTTTTTATCTGGATGACGTGGATAAGTTTTAAAATATTGTCCATTTTGTAAAATATAAAGTATATATTGACCTGAAACGACGTGCATGATAGGGTTAAAAAAAAAGGGTATATGATTGAAAATTATTTACATGATATGAAAACTAATTAACAGGCCTTTTTCTTCTTCTCGAGAAACAAACAAACCGATTTGTATAGCTAAAGAATAAAAAAATCTGAAAATTTTGGTGATCACACTTGGCAGTTGGCATACTTTTTTAAAATAAAGAGAACACATAAATAAATCGATTAATATAGGACAGGTGTGCATAGCCAAAGGGCGAGGTAATTAAGATTAAATTAAATCCAACTCAAATACCAGTTTTCGTTTTAGTCAAATCTGAATTCAAATTCTAATAAGATCAAATCATGTGATTAAACAATAGTAGTTGCCATAGGTGACAAATGGACCTTAGAATTTATGATTCATTCAGTTTACACATCTCTAAATCCAATCCACCCAAGTCAGACTCTAAGGACCTATTTGATTTTAATTTTTTAATATTTTAAATTTTATAAAAAAAATATTAAAAATTAGAAATGAAATTGAAAACTGAATTTTATATTGCTAGAAGAAGGGCTTTCATTTTCCATAGAATATCATGGTTGTTACTTTCAAAGAGTGTGGAGAAAGAGTGAGTGATGAGAAAAATCAATGGTAAATATTTCTATCGAGAGTAACAAGAATTCTTCCTTTAAAAGGATATTAAAATTTGTCCTGTGCACCTTTTTAGATTTTACTATTAGACAAACAATACCTCAAAATCAAATTTCACACTTAAATAACAAAATAATTATATCATACATGGATTGATTTTAAAAATTAAATTTAAAATTCTAATCCAATTCATACGATTTGTGAAAAATAAGATCCATTCTCATGCAAACTTTTATGATTTTGATCAATTCTCAATCTAAATTGGATTAATTTAACAGTTTTGATTGAGTTGAATTGGATTTAAACACTCCTAACTATGATGTAATTAAGCTGCTGCCTTTGATTAATTATCAATGAAAGATATTATCATTGATTATAAAAAAAAAAACTAAAGGGCCCAGAGAAAATACATAAGAATAGAAACTATAAAGAACTGTGGCTTTCGGCAGTCCCTCGGTCTGTATTAGCTGCAATGGACCAAGTTTTCCAATCTCTACGGCCCATGATTTTCTAACTCATTTCATTACCCATCATTAAATTTCATATATTCCTTTGACCCAAAACAAAAAGAATGCACTACATCATAGACTTTGCCTAGGCTTAAGGTCCATTAGGACTTAAAAAAAAAGTCCATTTGATTTAGATCTTGATAAAATTACTTTTAAAATAATTCATTTGAAAAGAATTTTATGTACTCCTTTGACCCAAAAAAAAAAGTACTCCTCCATAGACTTTGCCTAGAATTAAGGTCCATTAGGACAAAAAAAAAAAAAAAGAGAAGATCTGCTTGATTTAGATTTTGATAAAATTACTTTTAAAATGATTCATGTGAAAAGAATTGACTTTAAAATAATTAATTTATATTTGAGAATAATATTAATAAAGAAATTTTTAAAAAGTGATTTTTATTTAAAAATAATAAATTCAATTGTTTTAAAAGACTTATCTACTAAAATAGACATTGTTCCATTGTAAGAAAAATTGATTTTTGTCAATTTCAAGGAAAATTGGAGTAATGGAGTAATTTGCCAACTTTTGCAACTCTATTGCTAATGGAAATAAAGCCACTTTTAACAAAAGTCACAAATTTCTACTTCCATCAAAATTGATTATTGTGACCATGCTTCACATCTCTTAGAATTATAAACTAGTACAGGCTCGTGTAGTGTACAGGTTAGTTATATAATTTAAATACAATATACAAATATAATAATAATCAGAGTGTTGTAATATTTAAAGAAATGAACTGATAATAATTTAAATTAATAATATTTTAAATTATTTATAAAAATTAAATTTATATAGATATAATTTATAATATATTCATTTATTTATTTAAGTTTAAAATGATTTAGTTCGCAAAGTTGAAAATTTTGATTGAAGTTAGTTTCTAGAATCTAGAATGAATATTCATATGAACTAACTTGAATCAATAAAGGACTAATATATACAAGTTGTCGCTCAAATGGACGCGAAAAATATTATTGAAAAATATTTTCATGGAGTCGCCACCAAGGTTTATTAAGGAAAATCATTGGGAAAACCTTTTTGTAAAAATTATTTTAAACTCTAAAAAGCTAGATCCGAGTCTATTTATGTCCAGAGAAGGGTAGAGATTAAACCCCACGCACCTTCTGATACATCCGCCCTAAAACGGTTACCCAAAAGTTAATTGTGCAAATAGAATAACTTAAAGCATATAAAATTTACCCTAAAAAGATAAACAAATATAATATTTACAAATAAAAATCAAATTCAAATATTTACAAATAGATAAAACAAAATAACAATAATTAGGGACAAAATTATGAAAATTTAAAGTTTGGCTTGCAGGGAATTCCTGCTCCTACGTATCCTCTGGTACAATGAGAACTTAAAGCCACGTAGTTCTTTAGAAAATGATTATGTGTTCGGTGGGTTTTATTAAGAATAAAAAGAGAAGTGTGTTGATCTATTTTTATTTTTTGAAGAGGATTTTTGACTGATGACTTATTAAAAGAGAAATCTTATTTTGCACAGGGTTCAAGTTAGTACTAGACTACTCAATGAACCCTTACAATTAACAGTTCATGAAGGAGGCATTCACCTCTCAATCACAACTATTAATTGTTGCGCGGATAAAATATTTTTATTTTTATTATTTTATTTATTATGATTTTTTTTTGTAGTCCTAAAAGATAAATCAAATAAAATGAAAAGAGATAAAATCTACATCTACCAAAAAGGGGACTAGCACACAAAAATCCTGACCAACATTAACCAAACAAAAAGGAATAAAAATAAAAGCCCAATATCACAAAGACCCAAAAAAAAGCCCAACAAAAATCAAGGAAAAAAATTAATCCTAACCAACAAACAAAAAAGGGTCCTGATCCTAAAAGAGACAAACACGTTCCTAAAAGAAAAGCAACAATCCCAATTGCATACTTAGCTTCCAATTATTCTCAAACTGAAATAGGACCAAAATTGAAGGGTGAGGCGGCGGGGCGGCAAGGAGGCGAGAGGAAGCTTCGCGTAGGTTGGCCGCGCGGGAGAAGGGAGAGCCGTCAGCGAGGTTTGCGAGACGACGCCGAGCGGTGCGCGCTCCGTGGTCTCACAGGGAGGGTGACGGAGGTTCTGATTTCAGGCACAACGAAGCTTCGCGTGGAGGAGGAGAGGACGGACCTCGCGGTGGGGTGGGCGGACTTCGCGAATGACGGGGATGAGGGTGCGTGGCTCGAAGAAGGATCTCAATGCGGCGCGATGGTTGCCGAGGGAGCGTGATTCGCAGCAGTGTGGCAGAGGTTGTCTTCGCGGCGGCGCGTGGCGGGCGCGCGAGGAAGGAGGGGGGACGTGGCGATAACCCCGTGGTCGGGCTTCACGGAGGTGGTATGCGGCCTTCCTGGCTCAACGAATGGCGCAGGGCTGCGTGGACGCTAGGCAGAGGGAATGGAGATCTGTGTTCTTCCTTTTTTGAGCTTGGTGTTTTGATCTTCTGATTTTGGTTTGAGTTTGTGATGTGTTTCTAGCTTGATTTTTCGGTTAAGTTTAGATGATGATGGTGGTTGTAATGGTTCTGATTGGGTCGTTGTATGGGTTTGTGATGGTTAGAGGTTAATGAGATGATCAGTGGCTTAAGGATGAGAACAATGGTGAATGATGTTGGGCTGAAAGGCAAGGTCCTCCCGTTATTCTTTTCCCCCTTATTTATGTCCTGAGCTTGTGTTCCTTTAATCAAAGTTAATGCGTTCAGCGTCCTGAAGAACCACGCGACTTTGCTCCCCACGCCTTCTCTCTTGTCCATTCCTGAGTGCTGCACTGATTCAGGTGGGGAACCCATTCCCTGTTCCAGGAAGTGCAAGGATTGGAGTTGACTCAGGGGATGGGATAGGGAGGCGCGGTCTGCACTCCGCCTTTTGTTCCCCTTTCATTTTTTTGTTTTTTTTGTTGTCTTTTTCGGATAGAAGTGTAAACAAAAGGCTTGCAACTAAAACTTACTTGGGCTGGGCTAGAACGGACAAAACACCAAAAGATGTGTTTTTGTATATTGGAAAGCTGAAAGGAATGAATTGGTCCCTTGTTTTTTTTATAAGAAAATTTTTAGATATCATAAAATATGCAAATTTTTTTTGGATTTTTGTTTAATGGACCGGACAAAATTAGTATTCACTAACATGATATTTAAAGTTAAATCAATAGATGAAATGAAGTTGAAATTAAATTAAACTAATTGTTATTTAATCAAAAATTGGGGTGAAGGTAGTCCACTTTGATTGGTCTTTTAATTAAAAGGACAATCAAAGTAAAGAAGCAACCAATTTTGTTCAAGTTAAGTTTTATTTGAAATAGAGGTGAAGACAAAGAAGATTTAAAACACGTTTACAAAATCAGAAGAATGAAGTAGGTCTCACAATACCTACAAAGGTAAACCAAGCTTCACAATACTTGAGAAGATGCGTAGGTGTCACAATACCTACAAAGATAAACAGACGTCACAATACCCGGAAGAAAAGTAGGCTTGACAATGCCTACGAAGATAATTCAGGCCTCACAATACCTGATAAAAGAAAGGGCGTCTCAATACCTACAAAATAAACCAAGCGTCACAATACCCGAAGAAAAGTAGGCTTCACAATACCTACAAAGATGATTCAGGCCTCACAATACCTGATAAAAGAGAAGTAGGCGTCTCAATACCTACAAAGATAAACAGGCGTCACAATACCGGAAGAAAAGTAGGCTTCACAATTCCTACAAAGATAATTCAGGCCTCACAATGCCTAATAAAAGAAAAGTAGGCGTCTCAATACCTACGAAGATGAACAGGCGTCACAATACCTGGAAGAAAAGTAAGGAAAACTAGGCTTTTCAATACCCGGAAATAATGCTGATGCAAATTATTTGTGAATGAAAATATGCAATGCAAAGTTGAAAGCTCAAATTTGAACCCATTTTTTTTTCAAAGAGATAGTTGTCATTTAAACAAAATCATTGAGGAATTCAGATAAAGTTGCATTTCAAATGGAAGTATCCATAAGCATTCACCATTATGCCACAACTTAATTTTGTTTGCACGAGGACGATGGGTATGGAAAGGGAACATTGTGGTGTTTTAGGCGGGTGGTTAGAAAGGATAGGCGATGAGATGAGTTTTCCAACAACATTGTTTTGAGCAAATAGTGATTCAATACTTTTCAAATCCTTCCAATGGATAACCTTAACAAGCCCCCAAGTTTAAACTTCTGAGATTCTGGAGGTTCTTCGAATCCTGCTTTTTGCTTAAAACTTTTGCTTCCACTATCAAGGCGTATCAATATTTTTCTCTTTTTTTTTATCATTTCATTTTTTTGGTCTCAACATTAAGTTCATGAAAACAAGAGCAATCAATCATTGATCAGGATGGACTTTATTAGGCTTGTAACGTGGCAGAGGTTAAAGGTTTATGAATAAAAGGGTATTAACAGCTCAAACAAGTGTTTAAAGGTTAATTGTGATAAAGGATCATTTTTAGCATGATGGCATACTCTACCAACAACAATTGAGAATCATGAATAGCGTAAGATAGCTCATTCATTTTGAACCAAAATGTTCCATGATCTTTTTTCTTTTCCTTCTATTTTTCCTTATTTTTCTTATTTTTATTTATTTTTCTATCACAAATTGAATAAAGAGGAAATTCACAAACAAACGGACTTTCATTGCATGTTAGCCTTCAGTGTTGGGTGATCCTTGTCAAGGCTATTAAAAGAAGACAATTAGGCTCAAAGGGGGTAACAAGGGATACTGATTTTTGAAAGATAGCAAAACATGGCCAAACTTCATTTCAAATTATGATTGCTTATTTTCACAAATTTAATGATAAAACAACACTTTTTTTGTTTTGGTTCAAATTGGAATGGTAACACACGAATAGAAAATACATTCATTACTAGGAATGAAATTACATCAAGTCTTTTCAAATGGAAACATAAGCAAAAGTACATAAAGATGCATAGCGAAAACAAGATTCAACCCTCCACAAGATATCTAATTTCACATCTCAAGCTCCATGTGTGGGAAGTGGATTGGTCCGATGTTTGGTATTGATGATTGTCCTTTCTCTTCTTCAAAATTCCAATATCTCTTAGCCTTTGCACACGAATCTTGAAGGATATGCACCTTTCAATGGAATGACAGGCGCTCCTATATGGTATTTACATGTTTCATTAGCATTGTACCATTTTAGGATAGGATTCGGGGTAGGCTTAGGGCACTTCTGAGCCACCAAGTTTTTCTTCAACAAAGCATCATAAATATCACTGTAAGTGCTGGTCCTGGGTCAATCTTTATCCTATCTCTTTCATGTTGATTTAGTGAAGCACCAGATTGTTTATAGGTGTATTGGCAAAAGAAACATTGTTCACATGCAAAGGAGTTTCGGGCTAGATTGTGATGGTCAGAAAGGAAATTGGGTGGGGCAATTTGGGGGTAAGGTAAGTATGGATATGGATGGAAAGGTGACATGGGGTATGGAGAAGGTTGGTATGTAGGTTGGTGGGGTTTATTCTTAGGTGAGTGGCTTCCGCTATGTATCATGTGGACCTCTCCCTCTTTCTTCTTGAAAGATGGGCTTTTTAAACTTATCAGTTGACCCACTCAGCTTGCCTTTTGAATAGCATCCTTTACTTGTTCTCCAGCTATAACCACATCTGAAAACCGATTAGTGAACCCAACAACTTTTCAAAGTAAGCTCCATCTAATGTCTTGACAAAAAGTCTAACAATTTCTTTTTCACTCAAAAGTGGCTGGACTTGGGAAGCTTTTTCTCTCACCGCTCGCATATTCTCTAAAGGTTTCTCTATCAGCCTTCTTTATTCTTTGAAGTTCAAACCTCAGGAGCAATATCAGTGACAAATTGGTATTGCTTTACAAACAGCTCCGCCAAACTATGCCAGCTTCTTGTTTGACTTTTGTCAAGTTGTAAAAACTAAGTTAAAGCTCCACTAGCCAAACTATGGAAACAATGAACCATCAGCTTTTCATTCTTATGGTATGCTGCCATACTTCGAGTGTACATGGTCAAATGGACCATAGGATCAGTTCTTCCTTCAAACTTTTCAAAGTCTGGGACCTTGAATTTTGCAGGTATTTCCATATCAGGAAACAAACAGAAATCCTGCATGTCCAACCCTCCCATAAGCTTCAATTCCTTGCATTGCCCTCACTTTTTCTTCTAACATCTCCATTTTGCTCAACATCAGGGCATCTTCTTCCCTAATTTTCTCATTAAAACCCATAGCCCCATGATGCTCCCACCTTCTTGGTCATGCTTGGGAGTGGTTATCACAACCTTAGCCGAATCCTTTCCATGGTTGAATAACATGGTCTTCATTCCCATCATTGGCACCATCATTCTCAATAACTGGGATAAAGTTATGACTTGAGTTGCCGTTGGGATTGTTTTCCTTGTTCGAGGTCATCTCTTTTAGCAAGCTCAATCTCTCTAAAATTCCCTTCCATTTTTTCCATTCTTTGCTCCAAGTGTAGGTTTAGGGTTCCTGGTATTCTCAATTTGATCAGCCATTGGGGAAGATTCAATGTTTAGCTGTTGTTGGGAACGGGAACGAGTTTGGACTGGGCTTAAGGGAACAAACTTACGCCGGTGCAATGGTGAAGAATCTAGCAATTTAAAAAAAAAATTTAATGAGGAAATGCTAACTTAACATCTGAATTCTCCACAGTTTTAAAGGAAGTAAAACCCCTTAATGACATGAATTTCTAAAGGATGCACTCCATAAAGTTTTTTTTTATTATTGACCAAAATGCATGACTAACTCTTTTCTTTTTTTGGAAAAACTGATGCAAATGATTTTTATTTTTTTTGTTTAACTAGAATGCAATGCTTGAATTTAAAATATGGATTTATAGAGTGCATGACTAAAAGAAATTTTTTTATGAAAAAAAAATGTATAAAAAAATGTGCAATTATAAAATAAATTTTTATTTATAATTTTGAATTGAAAGCATGAATGAAAAAAAGAGTTGAAGGAAGACAACTATTCACAAAGGCCTAAGCCCTATAAACATAAAGAACGACACAAGCCCCCGAACAAAAGCCCATCATAGGATTAGAGCATGACTTTCTTCTCAACCTAAATGCTATCAGTGCAAGGTTATTAAGGTTGGTGCTATAGATCTAAAGGTCAAAAGTCCCCAGATTGCCCTTATTTAACAATATGGACCTGGCTTATAAATTAATCACAAGTAGGGATTAACCCTCTCAATATGACCAATCTATAAAACCGTAACAATTGAGTAGTGTCCCAACAACTATCAAGTGAGCATGAAGCCCCTCATGACAATGTTGAGAAACCCCTAATCCTTGGCTCGCAGGCTCGGGTATAGAGCCCAAAAAGTGTGTGAGGTAAGTGTGTCCTAAATGCCTAAAAATGTTACAAATTAATTACATGAACGTAAAGAAAAGTTAACACACAAATAAGGCAATTGTCATCTACCCTAAGGTTCACATATATAACAATAAAATTCATTAGATCAAATGCTATGCAAACAATGAGTGAATAAAATATGCTCTATATTATCAAATTTGCACAACTAACCTTTTAATGGGCTTGACTCACAAGGTCCCCAGTGGAGCCACCATCTGTCGCAACTGGATCGCGACGGCGAAAATATTATTGAAAAATATTTTCATGGAGTCGCCACCAAGGTTTATTAAGGAAAACCATTGGAAAACCTTTTTGTAAAAATTATTTTAAAACCTATAAAACTAAGCTAGATCGGAGTCTATTTATGTCCAAGAGAAGGTAGAGATTAAACCCACGCACCTCTATACATCCGTCCTAAAACGGTTACCCAAAAGTTAATTGTGCAAATAGAATAACTTAAAGCATATAAAATTTACCCTAAAAAGATAAACAAATATAATATTTACAAATAAAAATCAAATTCAAATATTTACAAATAGATAAAATAAAATAACAATAATTAGGGACAAAATTATGAAAATTTAAAGTTTGGCTTGACAAGAAATTCCTACTCCTACGTATCCTCTGGTACAATGAGGAAATCAAAGCCACGTAGTTCTTTAGAAAATGATTCTGTGTTCTGGGTTTTATTAGAGATAAAAAGAGAAGTGTGTTGATCTATTTTTATTTTTTGAAGAGGATTTTTGACTAAAGACTTATTAAAAGAGAAATCCTGTTTTGCAGGGTTCAAGTTAGTACTAGACTACTTAATGAACCCTTACAATTTAACAGTTCATGAAAGAGACATTCACCTCTCAATCACAACTATTAATTGTTGCGCGGATAAAATATTTTTATTTTTATTATTTTATTTATTATGATTTTTTTTGTAGTCCTAAAAGATAAATCAAATAAAATGAAAAGAGATAAAATCTACATCTACCAAAAAGGGGACTAGCACACAAAAATCCTGACCAACATTAACCAAACAAAAAGGAATAAAAATAAAAGCCCAATATCACAAAGACCCAAAAAAAAAGCCCAACAAAAATCAAGGAAAAAATTAATCCTAACCAACAAACAAAAAAGGTCCTGATCCTAAAAGAGACAAACACGTTCCTAAAAGAAAAGCAACAATCCCAATTGCATACCTAGCTTCCAATTATTCTCAAACTGAAACGGACCAAAATTGAAGGGATAGGGAGAGGAAGCTTGAGTGGGGTTGGCCGCGCGGGGAGAAGGAAAGCGTCGCATGAGGTTTGCGGAGACGCCAAGCGAGGTGCGGCGCTCCGGTGGTCTCGCGGGAGGTGAACGGAGGTTCTGATTTCAGCACAACGAAGCTTCATGTGGAGGAGAGAGGACGGACCTCACGGTGAGGTGAGGCGGACTTCGCGAACGACGGGGATGGGGGTGCGCGGCTCGAAGAAGGACCTCGATGCGGCGCGGTGGTTGCGAGGGGAGCCGCGATTCGCACAGGTGTGCAGAGGTTATCCTCGCGGCGGCGCGGTAGGCGGCGCGCGAGGAAAGAGGTGACGCGGCGATCGCCTGCGCGTCGGCTTCACGGAGGTGGTACGCGGCCTCCTGGCTCACGCGGCGGCGCGGAGGGGCTGCGTCGATGGCTAGGCAGAGGAATGGAGATCTGTGTTCTTCCTTTTTTTTTGAGCTTGGTGTTTTGATCTTCTGATTTTGGTTTGAGTTTGTGATGTGTTTCTAGCTTGATTTTGGTTAAGTTTCAGATGATGATGGTGGTTGTAATGGTTCTGATTGGGTCGTTGTATGGGTTTGTGATGGTTAGAGGTTAATGAGATGATCAGTGGCTTAAGGATGAGAACAATGGTAAATGATGTTGGGGCTGAAGGCAAGGTCCTCCGTTATTCTTTTCCCCTCCCTTATTTATGTCCTGAGCTTGTGTTCCTTTAATAGAAGTTATTCCCATGCTGTTCTCAGCGTCCTGAAGAACCACGCGACTTTGCTCCCCACGCCTTCTCTCTTGTCCATTCCTAATCCTGCACTGATTGGGTGGGGAACCCATTCCTGTTCCAGGAAGTGCAAGGATTGAAGCAACTCAGGGGATGGGATGGAGGCGGTCGCCACTCCCGCCTTTTGTTCCCCTTTCATTTTTTTGTTTTTGTTTTTGTCTTTTCGGATAGAAGTGTAAACAAAGCAGGCTTGCAACTAAAACGTACTTGGGCTGGCTAAACGGACAAAACACCAAAAGATGTGTTTTTGTATATCAGACTGGGCTGAAAGGAATGAATTGGTCCCTTGTGTTTTTTTGTAAGAAAATTTTTAGATATTATAAAATATGTAAATTTTTTTTGGATTTTTGTTTAATAGGACAAAATCGAGTGTTTACTAACATGATATTTAAAGTTAAATCAATAGATGAAATGAAGTTGAAATTAAATTAAACTAATTATTATTTAATCAAAAATTGGGTGTTGACACAAGTGATGGTAGAACTTATAACTGAATGTCAGTATCCATCACTAAATTAATTCACTTTCTCGATTTTTCACTTGACAGGAGGAGAGGATAATGAATCACGTGAAAAGTGTTAGACAATTTCACGTCAACACTCTTGTCCTTAAAACGGCACCAATATAGTCGCGACAACAGTGCGGATCTAAATTAATAATGTCAAATAAATTCAACTCATTACGGACATATCACATTGCAATTTTGTCAAATTGCAAGTAACACCTCTAGTGATGAATGCAAGGTTCATTCATTGTGCTAACAATTCCTAGCAAATGTGATATTGCCATCAGTTATCATGGAAGGAACCACAACAATGAGTACACTCATAGCATTCTTATAGACCATGATAGCAAATATGAAACAAAAATTGTACACGAGTTTTAATGAACGTAAACATATATGGATGAATACCCTTCTATATTTTACTCCACCAATATAGTGACAGACAAAGCAGCAAAATATTCACGCAGGTATATATATAATTTGAGGGGAAGAGGTATACCCACAACACCAAAGTAATGGCATTACACCCATGACTTAGTACTCCCTTTAGTATTTCTCTTTCCCAAATTTTAAGTGAGCACATGACTTGGCCTTAGAAAGTCATATATTATTTAATTATGTCTTTTATTATCCTCTTCCATTGCATCACGACCCTTTCTCTGGACTAGTCCCACATCGAGAGTGACAATTAGATTTCAATAGTTTATATAAGTATTTTGAGAAAAACTAAGGCTAAGTTATGGGGGTGTGGGATTGGATTTCACACATGAATAACAAAACCCTAAACCTTCCTCATTTGAGAGGACAACAAAGAAGGTCTTTTTCCGGTGTTTCCCTCGTGTGGCTTAACAAAGAAACAGCGATGCCTCCCATGTGGAATTCCACGATGATCCTTCGGAAGGGGTTTGTAGGGCAGTGCTGCCACCATCTGAAATGAATGTGTCTGGCGGTCTTGATTTCCTCACCCCTTCCCCATCCCCACTATTTTCCCATGGATTTGTAAGACGATCTATGAATGTCAATATGTATAAAACTAGTCGAAAAGTTTATTTAGTTAAAAATGTTACATTTTTTGTTTACTATATCAAAATTTGAATATGTATATTTTTATTTGTCTCTTTGTGTGTCTATTTAATGTATTTTGAAATAATTTATATCTTTTACACAACTTTTATTTATCATATGAATATTAATTGACTATAGACACTTTGTTTTGAAACAAAAAATGTTACATTGAAAAAATGTTTACCGAATAAAATTATACTACATAAATAGAGAGCGTGTTAAATGGTTTATAAAATTTAGAACCATGTCTACAATGAACTCATTTTTTAGGACAATCACTTGACTATTCATGACTATATTTAACGGTTCATAACCATATTAGTAATCTTTAATATCAAATTTGGTTATCAATTGTGAAATAATAGATGTTCACTTCAAATTGATTTAAGCAAAGAAACAAATTATCCCTAAATCATACTAAAAAAATATCATCTAATGATCCTAATCAAACTACATTTCTAAACACTTAATTATATACAAACAAATAATACAAAGAATATTGTTTTGTGTTATATGTCATATTTAATATTTTAGAAAACATTCTTTCATCCTTTGCATCTTATCTTATTTTGGTTTGGAATGGGTGTGCGTTGTTTGATCTAAGGGACTCCATTGCACCTTTTAGTACATTCATATAAGATTTTAAATCCCTTAAAATACAATGGATACAATTTATAACAAACCACATAAAATAGTAATTATTGTACAAAATGTTTGACTCCATATTTTAATTATTTTTATTTTTATTAACTATTCACCACAATATCACCATCATCAAAGATATCTTTCATCCATGATTGGATTTAGCCTTTTAATTTATAAGGTATAGCTAACCATAAGAGGATACAGATATTGTGACAAAGCAAATAAAGAAATCTCCAAAAAAATCGCTTTCAGAAACAGATTGAAAATTCCTATAATACAATTCTGACCTTATTTACCTGTGGTGGTGGTGGATTCCTCTTTCTTATGCTCTTTCTTTTCCTTCTTCTCTTACTTTAACCTTTTCTTGGCCTTTTGCTTATCCTTTTCCTCGGAGCCTTCAGCTCCTCATACCTCTTCTTATTGCGCTAGTCCTTGGCGGCACGTAGCAACAACGCGATCTCTAATAAGTGATGAAGGTTAGGGAGGATGAGAGAGGAGGATGAGGAGGACAACGTAAAGGGGCGGTCTGGTCAGGTGGAAGCAAAGAAGGGAAGGCTAGGGTGGGGGAACTCGTGGAAGGGGAAGGGGTAGAAGCGGAGGACGACGGTGAGGCGAGAGCTTCTCTAGTCCGATGGCTTTCCATGAAGAAGCCGATGGAGGAGCAGTTGATGGCGTCCTTGATGAGGCAAGTGGTCTTCATGTTGGTTTCTTTGTCGATGATGTTGTCGGGCTTTGGTTCTTGACCCACTTTAGTTGAACCTTGACCGTGGCTCGACATCGTAGGTAATGGTGGCAATGCTTCAGCAATTGTAAGAGATAGTTTTTGTCAATGAAAGGGTTCATGTTTGCAAGAAAACCATGGAGTTAGTTGATTGATAAAAAGAAATCCTAATAAAACCCAGCACATCGTTTTTTATTTTTATGAGCATTTCAGTGAGCACATAGTCAGAGGTCATGGAATTTGAACAACCTTCAAATGTGATAGATTTGGGAGAAAGAAATGGGTCAGTTTCTTTTTGGTGGTAAAGCTAAAGAGCTTCTGCAAATCTACTTTCAATGCTATGTCTAAGCATGTTGACTTTTGTTTGCTTGAAGAGGTAAATTTGGGGGAAAGGGATGGATCAGTCTCCTTTGGGTTGGATAGTCTTTCATTAGATGGTGTAAGTGTTGGTTGCTTCATGAATTGGGTAAGGTAAAAGAAAGTTGGTTGCTTCATGAATTGGGTAAGGTAAAAGAAAGAAACAATGGGTTGCAAAACTCATTTCTTATCAAACTTACAAAAAGAGAGTGTATGTGTGTTTGGACTTTGGACCCTTCCACCATTTAGCTTATTGCTTGATCGTCCACGTGGTTCACACCAAATTGAGTGGACCGTGCAATTGGAGAAATCCAATTAGCGTGTATGTAGAGTGCTTCAATAACTCTGTGCAATTAAAAAAAAAACCAAAAAATTACAATGCAAGAGTTAGCGAGGGGAAACAAAGATAAAGCATCCACAGAATCCCAATTTTGGATTTTACACGATTATAGCATTTGGAGATTATTTCACGGCAATATATAAACTATTATCTTTTTGAAATCACAATGTATTATGAAACTAATTTTATATAAAAAAATTATATTATCATTTAATTATATGCAAGTATATGAAAGACATTTTCGTGGATATATGAGTCAATCATATTTATTAATAGGATTTTTTCTCGGTCCCTATGAGTATTAATATCCTTATGTAATCAAGGATTGTGGTTTGAATTTTGATTTGATAGAATTAAAAAGCATGGATTAGTGGGATACATGACTTATTTTTAGCTATAGCCCACAGATAATTAAAAGATCCTGATATCCTTAAATTTTATAAGT
Source organism: Dalbergia oliveri (assembly GCA_030441495.1). Taxonomy (NCBI): domain Eukaryota; kingdom Viridiplantae; phylum Streptophyta; class Magnoliopsida; order Fabales; family Fabaceae; genus Dalbergia; species Dalbergia oliveri. Next base: position 3,963,137 of record JAMLFY010000015.1, on the reverse strand, counting down.
CCTGAAGAAAACCTTATTAATATGATAACATATGACTTTTTTAATTAAGATTATAGGATATAAGTGGAGATGAGAGTCGAATTTATGACATCATGTAGCTCATTCAAATATCAGGAGTCTACTATTAGGTTGGGCTATTGCTAATATGATAACATATGATTGGATTACAATATAAAATCAAAATTTATATGATTGGAAAACATATGGTAGTCCAATAAAAATAAAAAGATATTATCATGTGTTATCTTTTTCAAAGTTGAACTCATTTGAAATATGAATTTAATTTATATGTAACTCTCAATTAATAGAATTTTACCTAAAGTGACAAAATAGAAATTAACTAGCTATTATCACAACTATCTCTTAAAGCAGCTATATGTTATCAATGCATGTATAGAAATAAAATTCTTTTTTATAAAATAGTTTAATTTTCATATACTATGTCATCCAATTTCATATATATTTCTATTTTTAAAACCTTTAAAATAATGGGTAGTTGAGTCAACTACTTTTACTAATAAGATATTAGATATGTAAAACTTGTTTACATTGACAATGTGTATAAACTAATTAATCCTTTTTGAAATTGCAATGCATTATAAAATTAATTTTGATACAAAAGATTTTGTATTATCATTCAATTATATGGAAGTATATGAAAGACTTTTTAGTTAGTGATTATATGAGTCAATTATATTTTAAGTGTGACAATACATTACTAGATTATAACGTAAAATTGAAATTAATTTTTGTTATAAAAATTAATTGATTGGTAGTTCAATATATCAAAGATATCATCATGTTATCTTTTTTAAAAGCTAAGCTTATGTAATTGGCCAACATAATATGATAGTTTTTTTTTAAAAAATATTTCTATTTAATATGAATGATGAAAGTTATTCTCTCCAGGTATTGAAGCAACACCAATAACTTTTTCAATACTCTTTTTCAAAACAATATAATTTTCTAATACTCTTGGCGACAACATTGTTTGTCACTATTCACTAACAGTTAACAAGCAAGTAATATTAGAAAACAAAAATAAAAAGAAGGTTTAATGGAATTTTTTCAAAAGAAAAAGTCCAAAAAAAAGATGCCTCTCAAAATTAAACTTTTTTCTTAGAGTGTTGTCGTCAACAACTCAAGGCGATCCAGACATGCTTGGACTTTTTGTAAGTTGAATGGAATAATTACTAAACATGATAACTTGAGATCAAAAGTTGTAGGCTTGAGCTTTCGGTAGATCCTATACATGAAATCCTAGCACTAGAAGCCCATTAGCTGAAAAAAAATATTAATTTGAACTCGAGTTTATGATCAATCCAATATGTTGCACGATATCAATCAATGCTAATATCTATATATTTATTTAAATGATTTATAGTTTTTTTTTAAATATTTCTATTTAATATAAATGCAAGACTATAGTATCATTAGCTTTTAAGTTACATGCAGAGTTGCATATGGTGATATGCACCGACTCAAATCACCTCAAGCATAAAGCTCCATTCCTCAGTGCTTCAATTTTCTTAAGTTCCACATATATATTCTATATTCCTTAGTTTGTTGGGCATCTTTTCCCATTGAATTAGAATGCGTTATTGGCCTAAAAATCAACCGCGTGGTAATGAGACACAAGATTCTCTAAGTCGTTTCTAACCTTACTTTAATTTCCTCCTCAATATAAATGAACCAATTTCTATCAATGTGAGGATCCAAGAAAAACCAAATAGCAAATTAGGGAGAAAACTCACATAAATTATTATAGAAAGGGTCAAGGGTCATGGGGAGCAAGAAGACATGGTTCTTCAAGAGGCTAAGGAAGAAGCCACGGAGTTGGAAGTTCTTATGGTCTGCATTGAGGTGGAAGAGGCTTTATTGGCCACTTTGGTTCATAGACAATGTGATTTTCAGGGTTGTGTCCACCTTTGAAACCATTGTTTTGGTCTTCATGCTCTCTTTTTTCTATCTCTGTTGTGGCTGCAGCTTCTAATCTTGCACAATATTTTTCATACAATCTTGTTGCTTCTATTGCTGGTAAAATGTAAATTACCACAAAGCAAAAACTATTACAATGAAAATAGATAAACAAGAGTTTAATTCTGAGGCATTAGGAATATAATTGTTTTTGCTTTCATTTAATAGTATATTGAAATTTCATTTAATGCATTAATAATCACATGAAACGTTAAATTTATTGAATGATGTGTTAACAAATCATTGTTATACAAGTGTAAAATTCACATATATTAACAACATATTAAATTTCAATTTCACCAAAGTCAATTTCTAAACTATGAGTGGCTATAAGGACCTACAAGTATGGAGCATACAGGCCCATGGCAAAGCATGGAAAGTATTAATTGCTTGACGAAATTATAAAGTTGTGATTATATTCTGTCTAAAATGTGTTTAGTTAATTTAAAAACAATTATTGTGGCCTAAATCATTCCATCAAAGGGAAGTGACACTCCACATTAGTCCATCAAGTTTGCAGTATTATCAAGGACAAGGCCCGATAAATTGTCCGTACAACTTTCAAAAGCTCTAGCCCCAGAAATCTGAGTAGAGGAAAATAAAAGGCTAGTTTTGAGATTTCGGCACGAGTTAGATAAACCCTTATCTATATATAAAGGACTAATTTAAGTTTTGTTACATCTTTTGGCAATGGTTTGAATGAGGGAATGGAAACATCTTTATGTTGCTTAAATAAAACGATCCTTAAGAAGTAAAAAATACTCCAATTACTAGCTAGTGAATGACTATTCCTCGCAATTCTGAACCATATATTTCTGAGGGTCCAGCAGTGAAATTGTCAAACAATAATGAAAGGCAGAAGGCAAGCATTGAACTCAACGAATTCACCTTCATTAAATGCAAACCATTGACATTAGTCCTTCAAGTTTGTAGTATTAATTACTTCCTCGGTCTCGAAATAACTGTGGATGTGGGTTGAACTTTTCTCCCATTGGAATATAATATTGCATCTCACTTTAATTTTTTAAGGCCCAATATGTATCGAGAGTTTGTAATAGAGTGGCTGATAGATTAGCCCACTTAGCAAAAGTTAGGATGAAGCAAGTCTATGCTAACTACGCATCCATATATTTATGGGATGTTTTCTTTGTAGATTCTAGTGCTCGAATAAATTCACATTTTTCGTAAAAAAGAAAAAAAAATATCTTTAAATTGCTTGGAGGGTGTAACACGGTTATGAAAAGCATAGAATCACTTATTAATGAGCCATAAAAACATCTTCTCACATAGGAAAGTACACCTTCAAAGCGTGTTACATCCACTTCAAATCACAAACATGGAAGTACCTTCAAAGCGTGTTATATCCGCTTCAAATCACAATCATGGAAGTTTGTTAGTATTTCTTATTGGGTAATTTTCCCTTATTGGAGTTTGACAAATTCAAGCACAAGAATTCAGCATAGAAAAAGACTTCAGTTCCAGAAATGAAATGGAACCCGTTAATGCTTTGCATATAAAAAACACTATCTTACTATAAACATATTAACCGAAGTTGGTTCTAGCCATGCAATCCCCTATGCTGCTGCTCCTTTTCCTATGCTCAATGATACTTGCACCATTCTCTATTCTAGCTCAAATTACTGTTGGTGTTAAAGGCCAAAACAGAAGCAATATAACAATTGGTGACACTCTTTCTGCAGAAAATAGCAACTCCTCATGGGTGGTTTCACCTTCTGGTGACTTTGCTTTTGGTTTTCTCCCACTTGAGGACACTGATTTTTTCTTGCTTTCAATATGGTATGCCAAGATTCCAGAGAAGACCATAGTATGGTATGCCAATGGAGACAATCCTGCACCAAAGGGCTCAAAAGTGGAGCTTAATGCTGATGATGGCCTAATTCTTAGTGCCCCAAATGGTGACCAGTTATGGAAAACACTGAACCTTACTGGCAAAGTTGCAAATGGATTCTTGAACAACACTGGCAACTTTGTGCTTAATGGTGGTGACTCTGGCACTGTGTGGGAGACTTTCAAGAATCCTAAGGACACCTTGTTGCCCTCACAGATTCTAGAGATTGGTGGAAAGCTTTTTTCAAGGTTCTTGGAGTCAAATTTCTCTAGGGGAAGGTTTGAGGTCCACCTTCAAGGAGATGGAATTCTTTCTATTCATGCTTTAAATTTGCCATCTGATTATGCCAATGAAAACCTCTATGAAGCTCTAAACACTGAACCTAATGCTACAACACGTGGAATTCGAGTGGTCTTTGATTCATCAGGATACTTGTACATCCTTAGAAAGACCAATGACAAATTCAACTTCTCAAATCAACAGACTGGAGTCTCTACCGCAGATTCTTATCTTAGAGCAACTCTTAACATTGATGGTGTCTTTACTTTCTATCAGTATCCAAAGAATTCCCTTGGTGGTGATGGTTGGAGCCCATTGTGGTCTCAGCCAGATAATATCTGTATGACTAGAGCTGCTACAGGAGGTAGTGGCATTTGTGGATTCAATAGCTACTGCACAATGGGAAATGACAAAAGGGCTACTTGTCAGTGCCCAAAAGGGTACTCTCTAGTTGATCCTAATGATCCTTATGGTAGCTGCAAACCAGATTTCATTCTGGGATGTGCAGAAGACGAGCTCATAAAGGGTAAAGATGAGCATGATTTGGAGGTGCTGTTAAATTCTGATTGGCCTCTCTCAGAATATCTGGTTCTAAGTCCTTTTACTGAAGAAGAATGCAAACAATCTTGTTTGGAAGATTGCATGTGTGCAGTTGCCATTTTCGAATCAGATGGCACCTGCCTGAAGAAGAAGCTACCACTTTCAAATGGAAGAGTTGATCCTGCAATTAATGATGGCAGAAAGACCTTCATGAAGGTGGGGAAAGATAATTACTCCTTTGTTATCCCACTTCAACCATCCACTGTGCACAAGAACAGGAAAACTTTGATTTTGGTTGGCTCAGTGCTTTTGGGAAGCTCAGCTTTTGTCAATATCATATTGATTGGAGCCATCTGCTTGAGCTTTTCCTTCATTTTTGGGTACAAGAAGAAGGCTCCAAGAGGTGACAATGCTGTCGAAACCAATCTGCGTTGCTTCACTTACAAGGAGCTTGAAGAAGCTACTAATGGATTTCAGAAAGAGCTAGGAAGGGGATCTTTTGGTGTTGTCTATGAAGGAGTCATAGACATGGCCTCCTCCAAAACCCTTGTGGCAGTCAAGAAGTTGAACAGCTTTGTATTGCAAGAGGTTGAGAAGGAATTCAAGAATGAGTTGAATGTCATTGGTCTCACACACCACAAAAACTTGGTTAGATTGATTGGATTTTGTGAGGCTGGATCAGAAAGGTTGCTGGTTTATGAGTACATGAGCAATGGCACTCTTGCGAGACTTCTTTTCAATGGGGGGACCAAACCAAGTTGGAAACTCAGGCTAGACATTGCATTTGGTATAGCAAGAGGACTTGCATATATGCATGAAGAGTGCAGCACACAGATTATCCACTGTGACATAAAGCCTCAGAACATACTCCTTGACAACTACTATAGTGCAAGGATTTCTGACTTTGGTTTGGCCAAGCTTTTGAAGATGAATCAAAGCAGAACCAATACTGCAATAAGAGGAACAAAAGGGTATGTTGCAGTTGAATGGTTTAAAAGTATGCCCATTACAGCCAAAGTTGATGTCTATAGCTATGGAGTGCTGCTGCTTGAGATCATTTGCTGCAGGAGATGTGTGCAAATGCAGTCATCACAAGATGAGAAAGCAATCTTAACTGATTGGGCTTATGATTGCTACACAGGTGGTGCTATTGATGCTTTGGTTAAGGATGACAAGGAGGCATTGGATGATAAAGGGAACTTGGAGAAGTTGGTAATGATTGCCATTTGGTGTGTTCAAGAGGATCCAAATCTTAGGCCTGCCATGAGAAAGGTGACACAGATGCTTGAAGGTGTTGTTCAAGTGCAAGCACCACCATACCCCCCTTCATCTAGTACTCAGATTTGAGCAGTTCATGACTCATGAGCAAAATTGGCACATGGTAAAATCATCCCTTATGGAGTTATGTCAATCTATTATTATCCATCCACTTGTAGCATTAAAATACTCCCTCCGTCTAACAATAACTGTCATTTTTCAACATATATAGATATGTTGAAAAAATGATTGACGATGGAGCATTGTTCTTGATAACCGCTTGGATGCTTGGCGTTATTTTATTTTGGCTTTGATATAGAAATTTTATCTATCCCTTATGAATTTTGTCATGCTGGATATAGACTCCATATTTTATCAAGATTTTTTCAACACAGCACAAGAAACGACTCTCAGATTGAAGTCTCTCGTTAACTTAGAAAAGAATTAATAAAATACAAAATCTTTGCCCGACTCCGATATAATAAAAACAATTCCAAACTGATAAATAGCTTTAAAATAATCCCAATTTACAAATAATTTTTAAAAAATTATTGCATATGACATGAAAACAAGGTGTATGCTAGCTGTATAGCTACAGAACTTGATCAGGTATTCGATTTATTCACAATGCGCTAAACCAAGTTAAGCTTGAGATAAATTGGTTTAAATAAATGTGAGGAATAGTCACAAGCCAAACTATGGCGCTTATCTCCACAGTAGGCATATTTCAATTCTTTGTAGGAGCTGGCTCTACTAAAAATACTCCATGTATTAGACTTTCCTACCTAAGTGGCCAAGAACAACGGTGCTTACAGGAAGCGCCAAGCCACTAGCAAAATAAGGATTATACCCTTCCACCTAATAAAAACTTTCACCTTAGTCAACATGAAGTAGCCCAAACGGTTTGAATTGAATAGGAAGAAAAAAAATGAAAAAACCAAAAAACGCGTTGTTAGTTGTGTACAACAAGGACAAAGACCTACCATACTTCCAACCTCATCATACTAGCTTTCAAAGACTAAAGATGGGAAAGAGAAGATATTACTCGAATGCAGGAAACACTCCGGTGTAATTTTCTAAATGTCCAGTATATAATCACAAAACTATTAGAATATGGGATGGAGATCTTCATAGTACAGGGGACATAATCCCATCCCTATCCCCACACTAATCACAAAGAGATTTTTGTCCTCATCCATGCCTTCAAAAATTCCTCCACATACTAAATGCAAAGATCTCTGCAAATATCCCCATAAATAGTTCTCATTGCCATCCCTAGGCTAGCCTTTGGTAGGGAGACAAGGACAATAAAGACAATAGAGACAAAGACATAAATGATAAATATGTATAAAAATATTATTAAAAGAAAAAATTATTAAATTTATATCTTCGTATCCGTTCTAATATCCTCATTTTAAAAATACAAAAAATTGTGTTTTTTTAATCCAGGAACAATCTAAAGGAAATAGGTTTGTGTCTAATATCTTATATTTACTACATATCACTGATCAAATACTACCTAGCGGCATTGCATGTTCACAATGCATGGAAAAAATAGAAGAGGAATAACCAAAAGAATTACCACTAATATGTTGGTAGACTGGAAATGCTCGGGCACTCTTTAAAATCTGCTTCCTATTTTCAATATTTTGCAAATAAAATAGTGAAAACCAAATAGAATTTTATAATTTTTACTATTTTCTTTATAAAATCTTAAAAATAAGGAAACTTGTTAAAAACTGAAAATTATTTTCTTAAACCAAACACACTCATAATTTTTACATATGAGCCCTAGTAAAACAAATGTACCAAATACTAAAGTTTGATATAGATTTAGTACTCATTATATAGCTAAAAATCTCGAGTTTTATATCTTCACTATGTATACTGTATACCAAAATGGTTGAAAAAAAAGGTTCGCATCAGCATCATTTAATCTGTATCAACAACACATACTAACCCACTAAAGAGACAAACCCAAAATCTCAGTTCTTGCTTCTCCCCATAAGGAAGCCTATATTCTACATCTAAAGCAAAAAGCATAACTAATTTACATTTCTATTCATCACTGTGCATACAAAACTATGCCTTCCGCAATCACAATGCGCTTCAAACAGGGGTAAGCTTTCCTCTATGATCGTTATAGCTAACATGCAGGACAACAATCATGCCCACTCATAGTTCATATCTTTAGGTAGAACCAGAGCGATGAGGCAATCGGATGGATCTGGTGCAATAGAAAGCATGGAGCATGTTTCAGGTGAGTATGGGAGTATGAACAGTAGCCTTGCCCACATGGATTTAGCAGCTGGAATTTTAATGACTCCAGCACAGTCCCTTTGCTTTAAGTATAATACAAAATCCTGAAACTGGTATGACATATATAGGGGTCAACAAGAGGAATGGAACAGTATTACAGCACAAAATACAAATTCCAACAGATACTCGCATAGATACTGAATGATCAATAACATTTAGAGGAAGATTTTTATTTTTTTTTAAAAGATGGGGGTAACATGAGAAAGGATGGATTTTATTTTACTACCAACTTAGGATAATAACTAGTATACTTCAGACAATGAAAAAAACTGATCTCTCATTCCTTGTTAACAATAATTGTAGTCTATGCGAACATATCTCAAAGGACTCAACAACAATAGCCGACTAGAACTTGTGAGATAATTTAGTTGCTGCTGGAACTCTCAGTCACAATCTGAACTGTTTAATTAAATCCGCTACAAGATAATGTACTCAGTTCTCAGACAGACAATGCTATCTTGGAATCAGAAATCAATGATGAAAATAAAACATACCCTTCTGAGGTCACTTGGGGAAGATGGGATCAGACGGCACACTTCCCTCTGCATCGGAAGCCAATATCCCAAAGCATAGTTAGATTCATAGAATGGAAGGCCAATGCAGAGAACTCTTGCATTTCATGGGCAGTAAAAAAAGGGCTAGCATGGTCGTTTCTAGCAAACAGAAAATAAACTTCCAGGGAGATTTTTGTCGTTATTTTCAGAAATTTAGATATCATGATTAGCTAATTAAAAAAAAAATCTACTCTGGCCAAAAAAGATATAGATAAAGGGTGGGTAGAAGATTAAAAACCATAATAAAATGAAAGATCAGATTTTCCAAGGTGAATATTGTTCAAACACCTAGATACAATTCTATTGAATACATTTGCTTACGCCCTCTCTAAGTCAGATACTCAATTCTTAATATTCAATAATAATCAAATAATAAGCCAAGACCACAAGTCTACTAAGGCAAGCAACTCAAACCTACGACTAAATCAAAAATGAAAAATAACCCAATATAGCTAATTCAACTTGAGAATTAATCAACTGAGGGTGAGTCTCCGCACAAAGGTAAAATTGCTGCCTGTGACCTGGACGAGTTCAAATCCTAGAAATAACCTCTCCACAAAGTGAGGGTAAGGCTGTGTACATCTACTCTCCCTAGACCCCACCTAGTGGGAGCCTGGTGCACTGAACTTTCTTTTTTTATAGCTAATTGAACTAGAAAAAGGGACCCAAACAACTGAATTAAAAAAAAAATCCTTATATTACTTATAATAATCCATAAATCCTCATGAAACAATAAGCATTAGATGGCTGGGACTTGGGAGAGGGCAGAGCAGCCAAAGGATATTTGAAAACTCACTCTATTAGGTGGAGTAGCAGCAAATGTTGATTTCACATGTCGGGAATCAGTGCGTTTAGTCATGTCTAATTTTGAGGGCCATCTGCAACAGAGAAACAGCAATTTAAACTGGCATCTATTAATACTCTAACAAATAAGGAGACAAAAGATGATGTCGTACTCAGCAGGCTCAGATGTCGTATTTGAATATCTGCAAACATTTGAATCTGCTCTGCTTGCATAAACTGTACAGTAGTTAATCCCGCTTTTACAGAGAGCCCCCTGCCACTGGTACTGCAGAGACTGCCCTGAACATTCCATATCAACTGGTTCCTGGACAGGCAGTGGTGGAGGAGGAGGTGGAGGAGGAGAACCAGGTGGCGGAGGAACCATAGGGGGCTGTGTCTGGGGTAAAGGTGGAGGAGAAGGCGGACGCGGAGGTGGCATTTCAGGCTGAGGAGGTGGCAAAGATGACAAAGGTGGTGGCATAACTGGTGGAGGAATCATCTGGCCATAAGGCTGCATTGGATTTCCCTGTATCTGAGCAAGTGGAGTAACTGAAGCAGGTATAAAAGGTAAATGATTATTTGGCATTACTCCAGGCTTAAACTGGTTGACAGGTACATGATTATTTATTCCCCGTGGATCCCATGGACCATTTGGAGGAACATAAACAGGACGAATAAAAGGAGCTGACTGAATTTGTTGCAGTGGTGGAATAGATGGTCCTTGTGTTCCAGGTAGCATATGTGGAACGTTAGCTGGCACAGAATGAACCCAATTTCAGAAACGGACACAATTGTGGAGTGCACCAGAAAACAGTATTTCAGCGAACTAATTCCATTGTAAAAAAAAAATGCTGTACTCACAATCATGCAAAAGAAAAAGATGATTTTTCCTTATTAATCATATTACCTCCTTGATGAGGATCTAGTGACAAATAATCATAACCATCAGTTTTCCTTGCTCCAACTTCTGAAATATCCCCCGAACCAGGAAAATGCCAGTTTGATTGAGACAGAGGTGCTTCACGTGCTCCACCACTGTGATTCAGGGAATTTATTCTTGGGGATACGAGCTCCATGGAAGTGTTCTCTGGTTTGTTTGAAAATGGAACAGCAGTCTGATTTCCAGGTTTGCTGTATAAAGAAGAGAAGAATAACCACATAAATTAGTAGCCACCATTAAAATTATCCTGAGGGCTTTATTTTAAACCAATCTAAAAGCTGTTGGTTGAACTAATAACCCTTGGCCACATGGAAACACAGTTCATGATCACCTGACTGCTTTAGAACAAAATTGATGCACACCTCCGAGAAACACTTTGGGAATGCATATATTAGATGTTAAAAGGAAAGGTTTAATTTTATTTGTCAAGAGTCAACTCTCCTAAGAGCAAAAGCTGTTGGATGAAGCCTCAATATTGGTTTTAACACCTAGCAATAGAGCCATTTGAGCTTGAAGCATGGACAATATGTACTCTACCCTATGGTGAAAAAACTTTTATTTGGAAGAATGAAAGGTGGCAAGGATTGGACTCCAACCTAACTACTTGGTCATGAAGGATTGAAGGCCCTAATATAATGTCAAAGATAGACTACCCTGAAAGCTTAAGTTGTATGCTGAAAGAATGTTTCATATATCTAAGTAAAAGTATCATTTCAGACCTCACCAAGTTTTAAATCAATACATAATATTATTATTTGGAAAGCATTGTATAATATTCTTCACTCAGGGTGTGTTTGGGGTTGTAGGGTAAAAATAGAGGGAAAATTCCACAGATTTGCTCCATGTTATCCATGGAAATTTTTACCCCCATTTTTCCCTCCCAACCAAGCATACCCTCAAAATGAAATTCCACATGTAATCTTCATATAATAGATGCAAAGAATCGGAACATGATGTTCTAAGAATTTTTCATAGATAAAAGAATATGAGATTTTCAGTAAATAGTAGCATCCAGTCAAATTTATTATATTTTACAAAATAAGCTAATAATCAATTTGCCATTTTCAGTCTATATATTATATCGCATCTAGTGAACATGTCATAAACATTTAATGGATATTTTTAGTAAAATAATGACCATTAGATTGCATGTAACTGTTCTCAGTGCCTTTCATTAGAAGAGAGTGAGAAGGCATTGGAGTTTGAGGTAAATGCTTGAACCAAGCACTTAAATCATCAAATATACTTGTGCATTTGTGTGTCTTGATAAAGGTTAAATGAATCCTGTATAACCTGAATTCTATCTGGAAGAACAACCCTGGACAACCACGAAGATTCTTTAGAACAGAAACTGCACCATCAACATTACTGCATTCAACAAACCAACCACATCCCATCTGCATGTTTGCTTGTGTCAACCGCACAATGCAGCCAGAGCTTCCAATAGCAAGGTTGCAAATGGCCATTAGCTCATCATCCGGGAGGAACAGAGAGCTACTCCTTGGAATAGTTATCCACAAAGTGCTGGATGGTACTGTATCTTCCTCGTGCATCGAGGAAGCACAACTATTTCCAGTTCTAGTCATATAGTTCTCATGGAGACCTATGTTTTGATTAATATTATACTTTGTACGCAATGATGCGAGTAAGGAACACAAGTGAGATATCCTCATGCTGGTGCTGTCAGCAGGGCTCCCAGGTAAAGTTCAAGCATGAGGCGATCCAGCAATACCATGTGACAAGTTTGCTGGAATGTTGACTTTAAGGTCAAGATGGGGAGGGGCCGGCATAGGTCTTCCACCATCCATATAAGCATGCCCAATCCCAGTATTAACTGTTCCTGGTCCAAAATGTGGGTTATAGTTACTCCTTTCTCTTCGGAGCTGTCTCAGGTGCAACATCACAGAGGTAGCTTCCTCAGGAGTTTCAAATTCCATAAGTAATGCACACTCACAGCTGAGATCAATAACTGTGGGAGGACCCTTATGGATTACTTTCCTTGATTCATGCAGGATCTCATCCCTGGCCCATTGACTAGAAATATTTCCAACATAGATATGAGAACTAGAGCCAACTGCAATACCATTAGTTGCACCCCTAGTTCCAAGTCCTACATCCATGAATTTTACACGGCAAGGAACGCTTCCAGGTAAATAGTGTCGAGCTTTAATCGCATCCATGATCCTTCTGTACTCAACAAAGGCAAATGCTTTCACTGGGAAAAAAGTGAACCGTTCAATTTGACCAAATCTCTCTAATTGAAACCTAATATGGCTATCAGGCATGTCAGGTGGTAAATAACCAACCCAGAGCTTCGTAGAAGCAGAGACAATATCCATGGCCGCAGGATCCCCATCAAAGCACCAGATAATTTGACTTGCTGTTGAAGTAGCTGGTGACATAAAATAATGATTAGGAGATGTCATAATACTACTAAAAGCTCCACTAGAAGAGCTCAATGGAGGTGAGTTAAAATTAATATCTAAAACTTGGTTTTTCTCAACATTTGGTAAATCATTTCTACCTTCAAATGAGTTACTCCTAAAGTCAAAAGGTGTCCTAGTTGCAGATGAGAATATCTGAGGGTTTGCTGAGTCCCTAGGTGTGGAACATCTAACATGGGGCATACTCCCTTCCTCCCCCATCTCAATGGCCACGGGCCTTGAGACTCCACTATCAAAATGAGAACCCACTTTTGATACAGGAACAGTGTCAACAGAAACTGCAGAGCAATGAGGTATAACATTAACATATTTATCAGAGACTTCAAAAGCAAAATCATCATTAGAAGAACCAAATATGAACTCTTAAATTGCCACCTTTTCCAGATGATTTGCCAATGCTGTCATGTTCCTTAGAAATCCTAGGCACCACACAGTTCCTATTCATGTAAATAGAAGAATCAGATTTCTCTTCATCACTATCTACTTGACAGTCTTCCAAATCGGTTTGTTGAGGAAACCTCCCAAGAATTCCTTGCAGTACTGCTGCAATTTCCGGTGAAGCATTAGTAGGCAAGTCTAATAACTTCTTACATCTATGCAACATCCACTTCCGCAGTGAGGGGTCCTTATCAAAAACCTATATAGAGAAAGGCAACAAAAAGGTGTCATCAGTAAGAAGCAATTAGAACTAAAACCAATAGTAAAAGGAAGTCAAGCAAAAGTACAAAATTTTTTAACCAAATGTTCTTCACTCTCACCAGCAATGAACATGCTAGTATTTTCTAATAAAATATCAATGGTTTTTAACCAGATGTTCTTCAATCTCACCAGCAATGAATATGCTAGTAATTTCTAACAAAATATCAACCATACAAGCTAAATCCTCAATCATGACTACTACAAAGGTGAGCCTCACATCATGGCTTTACAATTAAACACTGCATAGCAATTTTTTCCTTTAAAGAAAAAAAGGAATTAAGAGGCAACACACTTTGGAAGAGCATGCAGATGCAATGCCAATACAAACTAATTAGAGCAGATGCCTTGCATAACAAAAATATAAGATATATACCCCTGACAACATTGCACGATAGCCACACAAGAAGATAACAATTATGAAGTATTACCATCATGAGCAAGCTGCTCTTTGGAACAGATGAATCACAATCAGAAACTGGGTTGTCATCGGACATTATTGCCTTATCAACTTCATTGCCTCTGATGCCTGATCCAGTTGAACCTGAACCTGATTTAGGTCCACCATTTGCATCCAAAGGGTGAACTGCTTCTCCATCACCAACATTGCTAGTCACCAGGCTCAGAAAACATTGTCCTCGTTCGGAAGCTCCCTCTTCTGTGGCAGAGCCTAAGAGCTCCAAACAAGCTGCAAGCAAGTCTTTTGGACAAGAGATGAAGATCCAAAGCAGACATAACGCGAGACTTTGACAGTTTAGTCAATGAGGATTCATCTTCATCTAAAAACTTTTGCTTCAACTCTGAAAATACCTCAGGGGAATCCCACATGTTCAGGGAACTCTTACCAACCACCTGTAAGACATCCTTTCCCTCAAGTGAGGATATAAAAAAGGTTAGCACATTCTGAAAAACTGCAGAGCAAATTCCTCTAATTACAGCAGAGGTCGGTGCCACTGAAGAAGCAGTGCAGCAAACATCAGCCAGGCCAAAAATACAGGCTGTAGCAGTTTCAAATGCAATACCATCAGAATCCTCTCCTCTACTGATTAGTGTCAAACTCCAGTTATGCATATCAATAACCACTTTTGCAGCAGCTTCCAAAGCTGTTGGACAGTGACATGCATACCGAGGAATAAGATCAGCCACAATTCTTTGTGCACTCAAACAACCTGCCACATTGTATAAGTTTCATTGTAAGCAAAAGAGAATTCCAATCAGGAAACATTTCTATCCCTTCCAGTTATTACAAATAGAGAGTAGATTTCTTGCAAATAAAGGACTTAATCAAGTGATAAAATCACATGAGGCTATTGATAGGTGATGTTGAAACCGAAATCTCTTAAGCTCTCCACAACTAGCTAGGCCTCATGCAGGGAGACCTCCAAATCCTAGACACTATTCAAGCATATAAGAAACATCAGCAAAGGCAGCTCAATGATGAATATAGCCATAGTCTATTAGCATTGGTTCTCCATTTAATGGTTCTAAGTATTAAACTGACCAAAGTAGTAAAGTTGTCACAACAATTTTTCATTTTTTCTGTCAAAGAAGGAAACCCAAACCAAAAGAACACACATAGGTGAAGCAGGGGTTCCTGTGGGTGAAATTTTACTTGAAAATTGATCAAATTCAAGTAACTATAGCTGCATGCATTTCGATATTTGACATATTGGTAACATGATTATTATTAACATAGCAATTGCATAGAAATTCAATTAGAAGCAAACTTACTGCTATAAAGTGGCTTTGTTTTAAATGGGTTGGCCTGAAATGTGATCTAATTTAAAAATCCTGTGGTACAATCAAACAAGTTTTCAAGGGGATTATGCAGTGGAACAAAGGGGTCTGGTGGATATTTAGGTGAAACGGTAGTTAAGTTTTATAGTATTGCAAATCACAGTTACATTGAGGGTTTGGGTGTACTGCAAATACTTTTGAGCTGCTACTTCATGTAGCCTTCATTGATCACATCAAAATTCAATCTGTCTTGCCTGCACCTATAGGCCTAGAATTCACATAGGTTGAACCATGTTAAACTACGTGCCAATATCTCCCTCCCTAGTCTCTGTTTGTGCTTCTGGGTGCAATATTTACCTTACAGTTTAATGAGTATATCCCCAACTACTATTTTGGGTAGAAGATGTTATATGCTCAGCTGATTGTAGACCTTCTAACTTAATGGCCCAACCTATGCTCTAAATGGTAGTACATAAAACGATAATGAGGATCATTAGAATAAAATTCAAGCCATGTTTGGTTCGTGTGTATTTCCTGTTTATTTTCATTAAACCAGAAAATAGGTTTAAAAAAAAAAAGAGTTTGGTTGAGTTTTAAGTTTTAACAAAAATAAGAGTTTCCATGAAAACATTTCTTAAAAAGGCCAAAGTTTAAAACAGCAAATAGTTGTATTTGCCATTTCCAGCAGCCTAAAGTAGAAAACACAGTGGGTAGCAACTTTGTAATTGTAATTACAATATCAACCCAACACATTTTCTAAAATTCAAAGATCTTAAAAATTAAAATAATTTCCTGAAAATGGAAATAGAAAATAGAAACAAAAATGTTTCCTTATGCATCAATACTCCTAACTGCTTGTTACTGGTGCCAAGTACATATCCTGTATAGGCACTTGCTGAGGTACACATGGGTACTTACCCAATGCTTTTTTCACTTTTAAAATCTTGCCATCCAATACTTTTGTTACATCTTGGTCAAGTATTGTAATGAGCTGATATCATTTAAGTACAAGTTAGTTCTTACAAAATGTCACGTTTTGCAACTAAACAATTTGGTTTGTTGCTACTTCATATCCTCAAATCTTGTGCTCTTTAAAATATTTTGCTTACTTAATATATTCTTGATACTTTGTTTAAATCATGGAAACAGAACATTATGAAAATTGCATTTATCTTATGATTTAATAACATTATTGTTCGAGTTTTATATTTCTATAATATATCCTCTCTTGCCCGTATACCACATTCTAGTTTGTAGAAATTTGCCATGCCCAGTACCAATACCAGTGTCAGCACTAGCACTATCGCTCAAATCTGTATCCATGCAACAATCCTCAAACGAAACATGGTTGGAGCACATATAGCACATAACTATGAGATATTAACTAAATGTCAATGATTTAATTGATGTATGAGATAATGTTCACATCACATGATCAATAGCAGTATAGCACATAACTATGATTCTGTAAAAATGGCATTTGGTCATTTCTGTTCATCAAAACACTCATGGCTTTCTGAGGCAAAAGTTATTTTTTATGATAAAAAAGAAATATCCTATAACAGCATACTTGACATTGTTATATGCAAAACACATCACACAGATTCGGCATTATTTAGCACATCTTTGGAATACTTATAACTTTAACAATTCAAAAGAGCATTTGAACCTGACTGACAAATCCCACCAAAAGCGGAAAGAACAAGATTTCTAAAGCACAAGATATCAACACCCACAAAAACCATATCAAAACGAATTCAATTCGTAATCTAATAACATCTCAAACAAGAAAAGAAATAAAGGGCTTGTTTGGCAACAGATTTTAAAATCTGTTTTCAATTTTAAAATTAAAAAAACAAAAAAGCCTGTTTGGCTAGTTGTTTTTTCCACACTAATTTTAAAAACAAAAAACAGATATTGCATTTTAAAAACAAGAAATACAAAACAGATAAAAGATGTTTTGAAAAATTACCATCACCACTTTCCCATCCCCTCCATGGATGCGCTCTTCACCGATAATGAACAGCAGTGCATCTTGGCCCCCAGCCATCAGGAGTAGCAATAGCTCACCGTCTGGAACAGCCGCGGTTGCAGTGCCACTACGAGTAGCAGCAGTCGCGTCAGTAGCAGCCATCTTGTCGCCAGAAGTTGTTGTTGCAGCGGCCGCCTTGTCGCTGTGAGCAGTGGCATCATCACTCCTAAGGCATTGTCGCGCAGCTTTATTGCCTTCCCGTCGCCACACGGAGCAGCAAATCGCGGCCACCACGAGCGTCTTCGCGATTCGCCGACACCCATTTGCGTGAAGCATAGTCTGCTTATTAGCTGCTCAGATATGGGAATTCTGCTTCCGATGATGTGCAATTTTTGGTTTCTGTTGTTGTTGTTGTTGTTGTGCTTCTTCTCCTTTTGCTTCTTCTTCCTCTTCTTTCGATGCCTCCCCTTTTGTTTTGAAGAATAGTTTGGCAAACAAGTTTTGTTGTTTTTTTGTTTTATAAAATTGGATTTGAATGTATTTTTTAAAACAATTTTAAAAAACTATAAATGCAAAACACTTCCAAACAGCCCCAAATTCTTTCAATTTAAAAGCACTCCAAAGATGAGGTTACAGCTAGCATGACAGCAGGAAATGCGAACATTTTAGGGCAAATGCAAACAATAGCAAACCAATGAATTCTAGCCACAAGCTTGAAAAAATTTCCTAAATGAATTCCATTGAAACATTCCACTTCCATAAAATTGATCACATTTCCATATCATAACAATCAAAATCATCACTAGATCACAATCGTGAATTGACGCATTAAATTAAATTCGATGAAATTCATTCACATTGATCAAATTCACGGACTTCAAAAGGCGGTACCTCCAGAAGCAGAAATAAGAGCAAGATAGCTCTGTTCAAGTTCAGATATGAATGGACCTTCTTTATTCAACAAGCAGAACTTGATCCGCTTGCAGCATTCAAACACAGCTTGAATCTCATCCATGTTCCGCCGCTTCATGAGAGTCTCCTTCCGAGAAAGCAGCTGGGTTGGCTGCTGATGTAGGGTTTGCGAAGAGCGTGACACCAGGGTTGTTTCAGGGACCAATGGAGGTGGAGGAGATGGCGATTCCAGAAAAGTCTTGTAGGGCCTTCGTTTCTTTAGGGGCTGCAGAACTGAGTCCATGGGGCCAACTGAGCAGTGACTTGGACACAGTGAGCACTCAATGCTGTCGTTTTATACTTTGTGCAGCAAGAGGGAAGAGTGTATTGTGGTTTCTATCCAGCTTGGAATACAGCCTGTTTGCATTACTGACTTTTCGGAAAAGTTTTTTCTACAGCAGACACGCATTTTGATGCAATTTTATCAAAAAGGAACTGACAGTTTTCTTCTACTTAATGCCTGTTGGCATTGAATACAATCATAAACAAACATATACTTAGTGTTTGGAAATGGTCAAACGTGTGTCTCACCAAAGGAGCTTAGCTCCTTTCAATGAAAGTATCTCAGGAAGTTCATATTTCCCATTTGCAATCCAAAAAAGCAATTAGTGTTTTCGTCCGTCATGTGTTTGAACAAAGAAACTCTTGCTCCTATCACTGGAAGTGCCTCCAGAAGCTCATTTTTCGCGGTGGCAGTGGGAACCAAACAGGCAGTTCATCATCCTGTTTTGGGTGTTGAGCTGTAATATAGGGAGGTTGTGAAATTACGATTGTGTCCAGACAATTGGAGATATATTTATTCCCTGATTTCCCTATATAAATTTCAAGGAGAAAACGGATAAGTCCTTTCAAGCTTAACTTGTTTTAGGCTTAATTTTTGGATAGACACTGTCTACCACTGGCACTATACTCAATATTCAACATGTTTAAGGCTGTGTGGCCCACGATAAAAATGCACTAATCTCTAATAGATTTATACATGTCAACTGTGAATGGTATGCCTAATAGATGATCTGGTAGGCATTGCCAACCTAAGAATTTCTCCTTGTTTTAGAGTGCTTATTGTGTTCTTGCCTAGCTTATAGGTTAGTCAAGGATCAGCAGTGTCGCCTTAATCTCTCGAAGTATTGGAATAAGAGAGATCTTCTAAAACTCACCAGAGGTGGTAATTGTTAAAAGTATTCTTTTTATAATATTTTAATGGACTAGCATAAGTCAACATCATATTTATAAAAATCCAAACAAATTGGATATCCTAATAATTAAAGCATATTATTTAAACCCAAAATTTGTAATCACTATTGTGATTGGGCCTATTGTTCTTAACCACTATTCATTGGTGGGTATATTATTGGATCCTGAGTATGGGCTTACTATGATCGGTAGGTTTACTCTGTCATGTTATTATTTATACACAAGAAGCCTGCTATTAACCACCCTGAGAATGGACTCACCCCATCAACACTAACGCAAGAGCAAACTACCATGGGATAAGAATAGTTCTCCATCTCTCACCTTAGATGATTGTGATCGCCTTCAAGGGTTCAATTTCAACAATCCCATCATCCTCCTTTTCAGGTTTTCCTATCGCCTAATCTTTTATTGTTATGTACGTCATGATTTTGGGATTAGATTGATCGGGAATTCGGGATTGTCAAGTTTCAGTTTTGAATCTAAAATCCCAACAATTGGTACGAGAACAAATTTAATCCTAACCGTGGTTGCATAGAATCGGACATGGTTTGAGATTGAGTTTTTTCTGTCATGATTTCATGAATTTAAATCAGAACCCAAAATCAATTTTGATTTCCTTATGATATATCTTCAAACCTCGAAAAGGAATTTTTTTAAGGATTAAAAATAAGATTAAATCTCAAACCACTAAAGATTAACAAAGCACAAAATTATAAAATCTTAATTCAGAGGCAACAAATTCCCTACCAATTTTGAATAATTGATGATATTGATTTATGAATAGCTTAGGAGGTATGTGGGTTTCGTATAGCAAAAGTAAGATGGAGTATATAGAGTACAAGTTTGACAAAAGACACACATTCAAAGTTCAAAGTAAAACTTGAGGATGATATCATATCACAGGTCATAAAATTTAAATATTTGGGTTCTATTATTCAAAGTGATGAAGAGATAGATGGAGATGTTAACCATAGGATCCAAGTGGGATGGTCAAAGTGGAGAGGCGTTCGGGTCTTATTTGTGATAAAAAAAATTTACTACCACACCGCAATAAGACCAGTTTTGCTGTATGGAACTAAATGTTGGGCAACAAAGGGTCAATATGAAAATAAGCTACATTTCACAGATATGACGATGTTACAATGGATGAATGGTCACACAAGACATGACAGAATAAGGAATGAATGTGTTAGAGAGAAGATTGGGGTGGCGCCCATCATAGAGAAGACGGTAGAATCCCGCCTCAGGTGATTTGAGTATGTTTAGAGGAGATTCTGTAAGGCCCCTGTAAGGAAAGTGAACCAAATGGAGAATAGTACCATAAATAGAAGCGAGAAAGGCCGAGGAAAACTATAAGGGAAACAATCAAAAGGGATCTAAATGTAACATGAATATGATATAAAATAAAGTTTTATGACGTCACTTGATTTATATAGCTGACCCCGCTTAGTAGGGCAAGGCTTAGTTGTTGTTGTTGATGAAACTAAAGTACGGCTTTTTGTAGAAATCACTCTTGTGAAATTATAGACATATGAATCCCATAAGATCATTCTAAAACAAGGAGGGAAAACTCGTTTTTATAAGATAATGTTAACTAAGTGTCAAAGCTATAATTGATGTATGAGATAATGTTAAAATCACGTCATCAATAGCGCATATCTACCCTTCCATAAAGATTGCATTTAGGTGGTTCCATTCATCGAAACATTCATGGCTTTCAAAGGGAAAAGCATTAATGTTATGAAAAAGAAAGAAATGCCCTTAAACTTCAAAATTCACGTGTTGTATAAGTGAAACACATCATACATACAGATTTGCCAATATTTACCATACACAAAATGGAAGTTATTGATCTAAAGATGATCCAACCCTCACTTTTTCACTTCACCAGCCTCCTCATTTCAGAGGATCCCAATCCTGTAACTTAACAATTCAACAGAGCATTTGAAATGAAATGATTCACAAATCCCAACCAAAAGCAGCAAGAACAAGATTTCTAAAATCACCGCAAACAAAAACAATATCGAAATGAATTCAATTCTTAATCTAATACCATTCCAAGCACACAAAAAAATCTCTCAATTTGAAAACACTCCAAAACAAAAGGTTAAAGCTATCACGACATCATGCAATTACAGAAACAAGCATTTTAGGGCAAATTCAAACAACAGAAAACTAGGTGAACTCTAGCCACAAGCTTATCAAGGAAAAAAAAAATCCTAAACGAATTCCACGGCAATATGTCCAACAATTCCATCACAATCAAACGCATCACAACAACAGTCAACAACACAGTAAAAACCGAATAACTAAGAAATTTCCATTCTCTCATCACATTCATTCACTCACTCAATC
Source organism: Dalbergia oliveri (assembly GCA_030441495.1). Classification (NCBI taxonomy): domain Eukaryota; kingdom Viridiplantae; phylum Streptophyta; class Magnoliopsida; order Fabales; family Fabaceae; genus Dalbergia; species Dalbergia oliveri. The sequence continues at coordinate 3,941,290 of JAMLFY010000015.1, read as the reverse complement.
ATTCACGTAGATTCAAAATTCAGAAACGATTGAAAAAAAACAGCGAGTTTGTGTTTTTTTGTGTGTTTACCTCTGGAAGCAGTGATGAGAGCGAGGTAGCTCTGTTCAAGGTCGTGCATAAATGGATCCTTCTTCGACAAGCAGAGCTTGATCCTCCTGAAGCAATCGAGCACGCTTCGAACCTCGTCTTTGCTTCGCCGCTTCGAGAGAATCTCATCATGAGACGGCGGCGGCGGTGGAGTCGGCGGATGAGGTAGGGTTTGCGGAGATCGCGGCGGCGGCGGCGGTGGTGGTATTGCTTCGGGAGCTGTCGCCGGCGGTCGTGGCGGCGATTCCGGGAGAGTGTCGTAGTGCTTTCGCTTCTTTGGGGGCTGCTCTGCTGAGGACATTGTGAGTCAGTGAGTGAGTGAAACTGAGTTGAGTTGAGTGACTCGGACGGAACACAGTGAGTGAGTGCTAAGTGCTATCATTTTATTAAATACTCTCTCGGTGGAGGAGCGGGGAACAGTGTGCTACGGTTAAAAACCAGCCTAAAATTAACAAAAATAATAATAATAATAATTACATTAATCTTCCAAAGTATTTGTCAAATTCATATCGACTTTCTTCTATTGATTTAGATGACACTGAATCTCATAAATATATTGTTCATTGTATGATAGAGAGAAGGATGATATAATTATTTTAAATTTAGAGGAGATCAGTGTAATGATTTTATAAATTTAAGGATTTTTAAAGAAAATTTTTCAAATAGAAAAAATGTGAAGTGAATTTCATCAAACCTAAAGAAATATTAGTATAATTTATAAAAAAAAAGTTAAAATTGATTTTAACTGGTAAAATCAATTCTCATGAATCTAAATGTGAAACCAAACATACTATATACGTAGGCAACTTGATACGTGGTTCCAAGTATATTTGGAACCACATGGTGCATTGAAATTATGCATTTTAAGTGGGGTGTTTTTATAAATTTCAAATTACATATTTTTATATTGATGAAAAAATAATTTTGTAACTAATTTGTCTCTTTTACCATTCTCCTTCACAATTGTCACTTGTCATCGCTCCTAGCATAGTTACCGCCTTCAACCACCCACTGCCTTTACCCCCACCACCTCCTCCTCTGCATCAGCTCCTTCATCCAGGCCATCGACTCTGCCATTGCCATCACAATGTTGAAAAAGGGTGCGTCACATTGTTGAGACAGGGGAGCACTGGCAACAATGGAGGGCGGCTAGGGTCGATGATGCATAGGAGATGGGAGATGATGATAAACAGGGTTAAATAACTTATGCCAAAATGTTTATTTACTTCAGTACAAATGATTAAAATATCTTGATGGCACCTGACTAAAATAATGGAAGATGTGGGTTTAAGTTAAATTTTCAGATTCTAAATAGTAAAAAATGTGGGAATATATATCATTTTATAAACCATGACTTGCTTTCAATCTTAGTCATTAAATGAGTTTTTGTGTGGTTGAGATTTCGAAACCATGTGATACAAAATATAGTTGATACCACATAAGAACTCACCTATATATGTATAGTATTTAAGTTCTATATGCACATTGTAAAAATTTATTTCACACTCATAAGATTAATTATTGACTAAGATGATTAATTTGTTTTCCCGCAACAATCCTTAACCTTCTTGTTTTCGTCTAAAAGCATCCTTAATCTAGCTATGATATTTTTATTTCTTTTAATTTTAAAAGCCTTAAATTTTCTAAAACCTAAACTAATAAGTAATAACCATTTGTTTGCATTGAGTGAAAATGAGACAAACGAAAATATAAAAATTAAAAAAATGCATCATTAATTCAATGTGCAATAAGGATATGATAATGTAAGTGTAAAGGTAATGAAGCGCACCCGAAGGCCCAACGTGAACATGCCCAATACATGCATGATCATGAAGAGGTACAGCCCGACAGAAAAAAATGAAGAGGTCCACCCTCAAGCATCTAAGTTGACCAAAAATATAAATGCATGAAGCATCTAACAATGATTCTCTCTTTAATCTTTCAAGCAAGAAGCATAACTCAGACCAAAAAATAAAAAAGCATGAAGCATAACGAGTGGCATGCAGCAAGTACTATAGTTCCACATGCTCAAGATGTTGCTAGAAGTCTAGAACATAAGTAGTTGGCTATTAGGTGCAGCATCAAGACAAATTTTAAGGTGGACCTCTAGTCTTCGAGTCCATCATAAATCTATTATTATTTGTCATTAGATATTATCAAATGGATAGTAATATATAGTGGTCATGATAGCAGGATAAGAGGTCATCATAAAATCCATCACAATAGTCAAACCAAAATGTTTATTTGAAGGGTTTCAAAGCATTCAATACAATGAACTAAGTAGAATATGAGAAATGATGCTTGCCTCATTTCTTTATTCAATTTACTTATGTTCGATTCACGTGAGAAAAAGAACTATTAGACAAAAGTGCATGGCATATTGTCCAAAGATGGACCCCATAATTGCTTGTAAAAGCATATTAACAATGAGTCTCAATTTATAAATACAAATATCGATATTTTACCGCATTAAAAAGAAACCATGTCTACTATGTAAATATATATAGAATTATGATTTTGATGTTAAAAGAAATCGGACCTCCTTGCATATCAGGCAGGGACATGCCTGTGTTATAAAAGGTGGAGGCATATGCCCCATAAGGATTTTGATTCTTTTAAAAAAAATATATATATATATATATAAAAAGATTTTTGGCCCTACAGTGTAATTGAGCTTTAAGATTTTTGACCCCACAATGTTATCAAGCTTTTGTTAATTAAGATATCAGGGAATAGTGGGTGTAAATGAGAGGGAAACTCGTACATTTCAATATTAACTTTAAATGAGATAAAATAATAACTTTTTGTACAATTCATTTGTTTTTATATTAATATTTGATTTTTTTCTCATTGTTAAAGTTTTATGGACCCGTCACTGATATCAAGCGCTTATATGGATCTCGAGCAGAACTTGACAAAAGCATAAAACTTCACAAATTTAAGCTTAAAATGTTCATGGATTTCTTTTTCCGGGTGTCAAGAATGTGATGGAGTTCGAACCTTGGTTTTGATCCCACTACTACGTTGCATGCTCTTTAACTCAAAGTCACTCCCAAAGTTATAGTAACACGTGGCTGTCTAATCATTTAATGGTGTTCACAAAAGTGAGAAAGAGATGGCTCGTGATCAAAGTAATGATACTCTTCGAGCATCAAATAGGTATTTCATTCATTTTAGCTGATAATAACAAGTTAGAACATATATATAAATTGCATAATAATTTATTTTACTTTTCTACAAGGTGTTATTATATGTTTTTTTGTTATATAACAGTAAACAAGGTATCCATAGGCCTTTTTAGTCTCTCAGAGAATTCTTCATGTTGAGATTGAGTCCAATGTCAAGGCCATTATAAGCAAGAGGAGCATACATCCACAAATCATCAGAGCTCAAAAGCTGCAACAGAAATGAACATGGTCTTAGTTATAGTTTTATTGTATAAGTGTTGATGTTTAAATCATTCTAAGAAAACAATGATTTTCAATTTTATGCAATCCATGACTTATATCCTACCTTGATTTGGAGCTGCAAAAATTTCACGTAATTGACTGCCTCTTCAAGCATTGTGCTAATATCAACCTGCATAAATGACCATCCATAAAAAGTTAACTCTATAGGTACAATTCTACTGAATTTGACATATATTGCCCATTCCAACCCCAATTAAAAACAAGAATTATACCTCCAACAGTATTTACCTTTGTTCCATTTGGGACAAGATTCTGCAAGATTCTTAGTCTCTCATTTATTCTCTCCCTTCGTTTCTGCAAGAGATTCAAAAGGAGAATAATAAGTACCCTATACAAACTATATTGCATTTTAATATATTATTAGTGTAAAGTTGTTTGCTCAGTTTATTAAATATACATTACCTTTTATATGATTTTCGAGATATTTAATAAAAATAAATTTTTAATGATATAAGGGGCACACATGTGAATGTGATTTGATGAGTTCAAAATTATTTTTTTAACCAAAAAAATCACTTTTTGTATATTTTTATAATTTTTAAAACATAATCAGAATCTGGAATAAAATCAGTTTTTAATTTTTTTTAATTTATAGAAGCTAAAACAAGAAACTTATAAAAAAATAAATAAATTTTCAACTCTTTCAATTATAAATTTAAGTCTCATAACCATTTCTTTTAAAAATATGAAACAAATGCGTTCATGGTATAATTGAATGATATAAAAAATTGTTTCACGCACAACTTATTAAAATTACATAAAATGAACAAAGTAGCAATATTGTGTATGTCAATATAATTTCGAAGTAATTGAAAAAAAAAGAAGTAACTAATTACCCTTGCATATAGACTTTGGGGATCTGTTGCTGATCCCCTGCTAGCTCTTGGCTTTCCATTTGAGTTAGGAGCTGATTTGGATACCGAAGTTGCTCCTCCAGTACTATTTTCCTGAGAAGCATTATCATCCTCAGAGATGTTACTACTAGGGCTCTGTCCATCTGATCCTGCATAATAAGTCTCTTCTGCCTCATTCCTATTTCCAGCAACTTTATGATTATTCTTCTGGGACCGTGCATTTTTCATGCAACCTTGCACCTGAATTAAAGTGGAACATAAACTGTTACAGTCTTCCTTCAATTAATGTTGATTAACAATTAATTAATGTTATTAGTTTAGATGAGGAATTAATTATGTTTCCAAATCTTAAATTTTCACATTATCTTGTCATGTGCTATTTGATTTTTTCTTATCTAGACCCACCTTTTATATCAATGCTAACAGTTCACATATGATTTTATTAACGAAAGAAAAAATCACATATGATAAGATCATATAAAAACTTAACATAAAATGTTCCATTATGTTACATAGTGAAAAAAATTATCAATTTTTTTTTTAATAAAAATAAGGGTAATAGTTTGATAAGATAAAATTTATGGTCCATTTACCAGTAAAAAAGTAATTAAGTATTTCAGGTTATCCTAACAAATAAATTCTAACTAAAGTTATACAAGCAATGAGAGGTAAAACTTACATCTTTTAAAACACAAGGTTTTTTCTTCTGATTATTGGATCTGTTGTTTGTTTTATCTTCACCAGGCACCTCTTCAGGCACTTCAAGCTTCCTTTTGAGCTGCAACTGCTTGGTTGGGGAAAGCATATGTTCCATTTGAGTGTGATCAGAATTCTCCAATCTGTCACTTCCCACATCTTCACTGAAGTTGACACTCTCGTTCATTACAAAGTCACTCAGTGATGGAACAAAAGAGGCAAGGTTTTTCTCATCCATGCAAAAATCCATGGATATAGGGGCATCATTTGCTAGCACATGGTCAGGGTAACTATAATAAAAGTTTGTGGTAAGACCCTGATGATTGGCAATGAAGACATTGTCTTCACTACAATTGCTACTATTATAACTACTTTCTTGAGAAATGTATTGCAAATTTGAGATGTCATCAGCATCTAATAAAGAACAAAACATGTGCTCATTTTCACTAGCTTCAGGAGCTGATGAGCAAAACGTGGATTGTATTAATCCAATGTTCAATCCATCATCATCTCCAAGAAGAAGTGAACTTTGACCAAGAAATTGAGGAGTGAACTCATGCTCTTCTGTGGCAAATAATTTGCCAAAGAAGTCCCATTCTCCATTAGGGAAGGCTCCTAGAGATTCCATAATTCTAATCTGTGTACTTGGAATATAATTGCCTAAAGGAGGAAAAAAAAAAAACAGAGAAGGGTATTCTTCTTGTGGTCCAATGCCACTGAAAAGAGAAACTAAAATGTTTGCTTGCCATAAGCCAGAGCCACATGCACATTTTATACCCCAATCCCAAGAAAAATGTTGGTAACATTGACTTTCATTTGTATATAGCATTTTTTAAAATCATAATAATTGTCATGGATAGGTCCTTGTTCTCTGTATAACTGAACTCATCAGGAGTCCACTGAGGGGGCCAATACATGGCAAAAGACAACTCATGTGGGACCAAAGTTCATGCCATGATAATTTAGAATAATATAATTCTTCAAAAGGCTTAAAGACACCTTAGACTAGTTTAAATTGTCATAAAAGGGCGACGGAGGGTCTAAGTATAATCATTGAGAGGTGACTAAGCTATGATTAATAAGTCTCTTAATTAATGGTGACAGTGCTGTAGATGGGTCATAGGAGTTAGAACTTGGAGGGCTTAGCATGCGCGCTTTTTTTTTCCTATAACAAAAGCTAAATTAAGTACACAACTCGTCTAAATTTAGGGTCATGTTAATTTAGAATCAGAGCATACTTTCAGGCTTATATAATGTTTATAGGAAAACTTATAGAACATTTATTAACGCTAAACTTAAAAGTTGAATCTCATCATGACAATTCATTAGGGAAACATCGACTAAGTTTAATTACTAGCAAAAACAGTTTTTGGATTGTGAAGAGCAAGAGCTACTATGATGGATTTGGATTTGTTAATTGATTGTTTTGTTTATGGATTTATTTTTTGGGAGATAGCTTTTGCTGCCCTTGTTGGGTATGTTGAGTGTCACTTTCTATGTTTTCTATATCTGATATATTGATGATCACTTATTGTTGTTGTTGTTCTCAACTTCTCTCCTTTAAAAGCTAAACACTATTAATTATCCGAAAAAACAAAGTCGACTAAGTGAAATAATATGGGTTGGCTTAGCATGCGCGTGTTTGATATTGAAAGAACGAACGTGGGAGTCTCCAAGAAGTGAATATAATAAACATTGAAGAATTCTGTTAGGGAATAAACAAATTGGACGGCCACATCGTGGGATGAGTCTGACATTCTTAATTTAAATAAGTACTTTCAAAGACCGACATAGCAACCGTGGAGCTCGATCACTGTCTCCTTGGAACGAGTAACATTAACATGGTAGAGTTAAATTTGACAGGTGATGTGTCATGTTAATTGAGAATAGACTAAATAAATAGTATATAATGTAGGAAGAGTCATTATTCATTGTCTTAAAATAATTGATCAAAATGTGACATTTAATTTAATTGTTGTGATGCACTCACTTAACCAATTGATTATATCTCCCCTGTTAAACTCCCTAGCCCTAACATATCATGGTGACCTTAATTTGCTTGGAACTCCTACAAATATGTCTACTAGCTTGCAATAGGATAGGATCAATGTACAGTCCCTTCAATAATTTCCTCTAGATCATATATTTATCATATAATGCGCTTCCAAATTAGTTGTTTTTAACCATGTTCAAAACTTGATTTAATTTCTAGTATACTGTCATATCTCTGGTCATATCATCTAGACATGCAGTATCGGGGCATGCACTTGCCTATCTACATTTAGTTTTATTTTTATTTTACTTATAACAAGCATATCAATCATCACCACATTTGTACAAATCACCATATTCAGAACATATATCATTCACCGTTAGAAACTGTTGAATCCAATTTATCATAAATGATGAATATTTATTAGTGATTGGTCTTGCATGGATGGTCTAAACTCTAAACACAAAACACAACCTTAATTTAAATCGCAAATCACAAATAATGAAATTGTATTTACACTACATGTAATGGTTAACACACCCCGATGTGAAATCCACCCTGACCAAATACACTCTTCTAGTTCTAGGCAGGGAACATAAGCTGAAGCATGGCGCAACTTAAGCTTTCCTTGGTTTAGGAGCAAGTTCAAGTTGGGCTAGAAGTGAGTAGTGCAGAGGCGATGGATGAAGCTCATGGTCGGTCCATTGGCATTGAACTCACCTCAGGCTCTTGGTTTCAAATGTGAGTTTGAAGTATCAGATTAGGTGAGTTTATATAAGTGAATAATATATATGATGATAGAACCTATAGATCTTTTGTCTTAAAATTTTGAGTAAGAGATGGTATTTAACCCATTTTCATATTTTCTCACTTAGTCCGTTTTTCTAGTCTCCCAGATTTTGGATCTCTTCAAACTTTACCCAACATAGGCTTAGACTCATTAACAATTGAGCCTAATTCAGGCTCAAATTTAATTTGGCTTGTTAAAAATTCATGTGCTGACTCAAATTTGAAAAACTAACTCAATTTAGATGTGCATTGATTCTTTTTAGACTAAGATAGGACATTTTGTCATACCCGATTTCAAAATAATTTACGTATACCATATATATGATACAAAAATACTAGCAAGTCACATTCTGATGACAGTACACATTAAATGCACATTATTATTTGAAAAATATAATTGAGTGTCGTGAGTGTTAAAATTATGTGAATAAGTCTATACTCTATACAGACGTCCGCGTATTTCATTTTATATCAAATCATTAACATAATATCAAAATTAATTGATAATTACTTATTATTTTAATCACTTAACTATCAACAAGACTTCGATGCATACATATGCAGTGCTAAACGACCTACATCTGGAGAAGGAAATTGTTGTGAGTACTTTTTAGTACTCTTCCTTTAAAGATCCAAAATAAAAAATCACTTAACTGCCTAACATGATTATATTAATTAAAAATTTTCTATCCATTTACAGAGAAAACATTGATAATTTAAAGTTTAATGCCTCAAACCCTTTAATTAGTATAATTAAGTAGGTTGTTAACTAAATAAGTCCAATATTTGGTTAATGTAAAATTATGTTATAGCATTGCCCTAAAATTATACAAAACCACAGAGAAAATTTTGCACCAATTTGTTTATTTACTATTCAAGGTATGTTTGATTGAGAGATAAAAATGGAAATAAATTTTTATGAATTAATTTTATGTATAATTTTATAGATAAAATTAATCTATAAAAATTTATTTATTATTTTTTATCCTCTAATCAAGTACACGATTGAAATAGATGCTCTCCATGTACTCCATCAAAATAAGAAGTCATTTTGATATGGCCTGCATCTTCCAACTCAGTGACAGCAACGAAGTACACCTCAATACGGAACGTTTTCACGTTTTGCCGTGAATTTCCACTGCACCCCAACAAAGTCAAATATGTTTATGTGTGGGAAAAAAAGGAAAATCTGGCTTCTTTGTTCCAGCTGTGAGTGAAATTTTCTATAAGAACCTATATACAGAAGATAATATAACCGTACGTTCGATAATAATATTCTTAATTAAGTCTACCACTATGTGTCTACCTACTTTGAATCAATAGGTACTATTCAACGAGGAGAATATGAAGAACTCTAGAAGCAAGAGAATTTTGTTTGGTACTAAAAATTAGTTCGGAAAAGTATACTTTCGATGCGATTATAAAGTATTTATTATTAATAACTTATTAATAGAAGAATTTAAAAGTCGAACGAAACTCATGAGAGTAATTGGTAAAACGAACAAGAACTTGTCATCGATCATTGCTAAATGAATAATGCTTAATGGCACAAGTTTCAGATCTGACATTGATAGAGTAAGTGTAAATTTTTAGATATTCGAATAATATTTTTATAAGTATTGTTATTTTAACACATTTTTTCCTTAAACCAAACAACCATCCCACGTAATATGACCCACCATTCACTTTTTTCTCTTTCATCTTCTCTGTCAGAAATCTCCTCGCTTCTCTCTAAGTGTCCTGGGCTTGTCTGAATTCATTCTTTGGATGTTAGAGTATCTTTTCCCTTTTATTGGCCACCGCATAATAGAGTTTAAATCTAGGAATCCCACCCATTACCTCGCTTGACACTATTCGTAGAGATCACACTTATCTCTTCATCAAAAATTATAGACGTTGATAACAATGTAACAGTATTTCTTTATAGTTTCTTAAAATTGCATCAAGCATATGAGGAGAGGTTGCACCCATTACCTGTGCCGCAAGTTATAATGTTAATCTTCTCGAATCCTAGTTAAACATGACACGTGCCAAATATACCCAACAATTTTAAACTCTGTATTTGCACCCATCATGTTTCCTGTTGTATCCCTTCTTTTACACTTTTACTCTTCATTCATTTACACTGTTCATACATCTTCATCATTACGTTCGTAACATATAACATCTTTGGTACTAAAATATATCATTGTATGTTGAAATAATCTATTAATTCATGTTAAAATTAAATGACAAATTATATTATATGAACATCAATAAAAGAAAGCAATCGAGCTTACTTTTATTATTAGAAGGTTCTAAATATAATGTATTTGTATTTGTACAAAAATTAAGTTCTATACAGTATAATGCCTCGATGGTTCCCACATATGCTTTGTGCATGACTGGGAGAATATTATCTACGAAGAGGTAAGAGTCCAGCTGTAATATCGAACATATATAAGATTAATCGAATTCCTCAAAGTTGTGTGTAATCCAACACATTAGCTGAACAAAGCCACTAAACACATTTTAGAACAGTCACTTCATGTAGCTAAATCCTTAGATTCCGCCGAATCTCTCGCTCCCATTTCCTCCACGCGTCAGAAATTGGCTGTTTTGTCTAATTTTTTTTAATAGGATTTTACTAACGATACTCTTCAAGAATTTTAAAATGAAAGATTTTTATTAAAAAAAATAAAATTTTTAATTTTTCAATGCATTAAATACATTAAAAACTTTAAATTTTTTTAATTTTTGGCACCTTAAAAAATGTCATTAGAACACACCTCAGCAAAATTATTTTTTTATAGCACTTTATCTTTGAGGAAGTTGGGTGTGGTCTTCGTTGTTCTTTGGAGACTGCACCGGCCATTGCACGACCTTTGGAAATGGCTTAAAGAAATCCTAATAATAAGTTCCCAATATCAAGCGTTTGAGGAATTGAAGAGGCCAGAGAATAAAATCTACGAGCTCAATAGGACAAGAAGATCATTGATGACTCTAAAAATCTGATCTTATTCCTTTCCATTATTTTTGTTCATATCATAGGTATTTAATTAATATTGATTAAACTTTAATTATTAATTTGAGGGAAAATAACACTTCATGCTCTTAAATTATAGATTATCTCAGCATCAAAAAAATTATAGATTTTCTCCTCTACTGAAAAAATTATAGATTATCTCGGCTTAATTTTAGAATTTTGAAAACTTTCATTCATCAATTTGCACTTTTTTTAAATACTGAGGATTAAGTGCACATAGCCACATAGGCTATTATTCTAGGAAGAAAAATGCATTTTTTTCCATTAATTTAACTTGGGCCGAACAAGCTTGTTATATATATATATATATGGAAATCAAACTCTTTTGATGCTAAATTTTTCTATTTACAAGACTCGAATTCACAAGACTTTATTTTTAACAAAATGTGTAAATCATTTGAACAAACTAAATGATAATCCTTTAGGGCATGTTTGGTTTGAGTTTTAGTTTCTAGTTTTTCAATTTTTCAGATTTTGTAAAGGAAATACTGAAAATTCTAAAAACTACAAATTCCAATTTTCTGTTTTCATTTTCAGATTTCAGTATTTCCTTCAGAATCCTGAAACTGAAACTGAAAATGAAAATTGAAACTGAAACCTTACACCAAACAAACCGTTAGCATTCTTTCTAATAATGTCATGGCCTCAAGTTCTCCTTTTTTCCAATGCTCTTCGAAACTAGCTAGGTTTGTGTTAGGGTTTGTCACCAAATTAAAATGCATAATCGCCATATGTCAAGCATTAAGCTACAAGGACAGCTCGTTTGTCTCTTATTAAACTACCTTACCAACTGAACTAACAATATTATATTACTCTCATCCACATAGTGAATGCCACGTGAACCTATTAGCGCTTTTCTACAAACTTATGTTGTATAATATCTTTAGTCTGACCACTAAAACATGAGAAAAAAAATTCAAACACCATATTTTGTGTGGACACCCAAAACCTAAAAGAAATAGAGAGAAAGATGTGAAGAGAGAATTAGTGGAGAATAAAAAAAGATGTAAGTCCCATGTTTTTATGTGAGAGGAGTGTTTGGGTATTTGAGATTTTAGAGTGTTAAAATAACATCACCACTCCTAAAACATATAATATAGATAAGAGGATTGTTCATGACCTTTTTTTTTGGTAAATAATGGTATTCCTTGTAATTAGTGGGTAAAATCCAATCATATATTTTATTTTTTAAAATAATAGCCTATAGTTTAATGGTTGTGGTTGTTTTTTTGTACCTCTGAGTAGGTGGTCTCATATTCAACTTTCACCTTTCCCTTTCCTATATCCTCTAGGAAGAAACCTGGAAAAACTATATATGGATCAAAACTAAATTGGTGACAGTGAAAAATTCTAACTTAACTGGGATTAGGTTTCTAAATTGGAGCCGAACTAGCATAAATCTAATTTTGCATGCTACTTTCTTCCCCCATAGCTACTCTTTCATTAATTTAATTGTGTGTGCGCCCACTTATCTTGCTTGCTGTGCTATTAAGAGTGTTTATCATTTTGTGCATGACTGGTTCATTAGTTTTCTCATGAATCAAATGTCTGTTTTATCTTAATATATATGTTTTGTAGTTAGCTTGCTTATATTTAAGTTATGAGAAATGTTATTTATACTCACCATTTGTAGGATACGTGTTAACACACTCCTATTTATGATGGGATAGGATGTGAACCCCATTTAGTTTGGGATCCACATCTCATTCAATGATATATAAAGGTGTGTTGGCACAATGTCCCATAATGTATGAGTACAAATAACACTACTCATATGTTATTGACTCCCAAAAAATTGCAAGAAAATAAAAAGGTCAAAGATGGGTAATAGCCAAGAGAAATAACTAAATGAGGAAGTAGTCTATAATATGACTCAAGTGGGAGAAGTGATTTATTATGAAAATGAAAGGAGTAAATTTGGATAATATAACCATATATATAGATTGTCAAGATTGAAAGTTAGTTAATCGTAATTAGTGATCATCACATGATAATTTTAAAATATTATATAATTTTATATTTTAATCTTGACCATTTATATAATATCTAACGATCATGATTTACTTCTTTCACTTTCATTGTAAATTATCCCTTTAACTTGAGTTATTCACAAGTCTATAGTTGAATAATAGATTCAGTTAATAGCCAATAATAGCTAAAGAATGACACTTAGACTATAGTTGATGGTTGTCAATCGATACTTGATTGGTGACAATGGATAGCTAATGTGGAATGTACTGCTAAAGAATATTTGAAATAAATTGATTAAAAGCAGTCTAATAGCCTATTTGGTTATCTTGGATACGACTTCCCAAGACTCCTATGTAGCTTCCGGGCAGTTTTGTGATAGGAAAATAACATTCGTTTGCTAAAATATATTCCAATTGCTATTCAAACGGCTTGTTTGGTTATCTTAAATACGGCTTCCTAAGACTCCCATGTAGCTTCCAGGAGCAATTTTTATGATAGGAAATCCGTTTACTAAAATCTATTCTAATAATTGCTACGCGACGAGGCTTAAATGCTTGGCCAAATTTTGATTGGTCATAACTTTTGATGTAGTTGTCAAAATGATTATTATGGTGGATGCTAGGATACAATTGAGGGTCAATGCCTATCCTCCAGTTACTTTGGTGGAAGCATATGGGCATGCCACGTTTCATGATCGCGGGTGCTTTTACCCACGTTTTGCAAATGTGGCTAAACAATTCAATACATGTAGCTAAACACCATTGCAGTCTCCACCCTCCTCCCTTACTCTCTCTTCAACTTCTATGGCTCTACTCTCACTCCACCCACCTCTCCCACACCATTCCCTTCTCCAACTACCTCTCCCTATCCCAAACATCTTTATTAAACTCTCACAATGTTGGTATATTCTATTTCCACAAAAGATGACCCAATTGAAAATCGCTTCAGTCCCGAACGTAAAAGGGTCTCTGAGAAAAACATTAACTTTGCAAAAAATAAGAAAATCACAACGAAAATAGAGAAAGAACCAAGTGAAAAGTTGCAGAGTTTGATGTTGGCTTGTGGACAATCGGCATAGAGCTTTCCTTGGTTGGGTCATTGGCCTGAGTGAGAAGCTCCAGCGAGCTCATAGTGTTCTTTAATGAATGCCTCTTTCACTTTCACTATGAAGGCGATGACGGAAAAAGGGTGCAACCACATTAGACAATGGGAGGCGGAGGAGGGGCACTGGTATGATGGTGGAGTGTGACACATGAGCTCTTGGGACACGCGTCGAAGGGCGAGGTGGTGGCGCTTCAGGAACTAGTTGAGCTTGTGGATGGCGACAATGCGAGCTCAGCAAAGGGGAATAGCACAACGCGAGGCGGTTGCACCTTGAATGGTGTGGCTTCCATGGTGGTGAACGATTGTGCCTGTGTAATTGTTGTTGTTTTTATTTTTTACAAAAAAAAAAATCTGATTGTGAGACTTTGATTGTTTGATTTGTCGGTTGGGGTTTGAAGTGTGATTAATCAATTGGGGTTTAGCTCACAAAGTAGTAAAGGCATTTGGGAGGGGGAGAGGTCATGGAGGAGGAAGGCGTGTGGCGGAGGTGGGCGGAGTGATGGTGGAGCCATGGAAGTAGAAGAAAGAGCCAGGGAGGAGGGGGAGGTGTGATGATATTTAGCTACATGTTTCAAACCGTTTAGCCACATTTGCAAAACGTGGCTAAAAGCACCTACAAGTCGTGAAACGAGGTGCGCCCACATGCTTCCACCAAAGTAACTATATGATAGGCATTGACCCTAATTATATCCAGATTATTATATCATTAGTCCTGGAATTAAAGATCGCAATTAGAGTATTGATGTGACAACCTGTGTTTACAAGTCAAGGTCATTTTAGGAATGAAAAGAAAATTATTTTGATATTGTTTTCGACCACTTTTCTATTTTTGTCATCTTTCTTTTTTTAATTATCACTCTATTTAGGTTTAGGTGCTTACATAAACCCCTGTCTATAGATTTTGAATACAGGTGGCCTAGGTTAGGTTTTGATTTAAATAGGTCTAATTTATATTCCTAAGAAGTAACGTGAATCTGGGCTTATTATTTGATATAGGCCTTTTTTTATGATATTAACTTGGTCTTCTTAAAAGTCTAGTTTGACCCAAAAGCTATTTAGAGCCTATTTGATTATAAAAATTTTAAGAAAACCAAAATGCCTAATCTTAAATAACCCAAAATACTTCTAAACATGTCAAAAAAGTATAATTTTAAATAGGTTAAAAAGTTTCTTAAATTACTTAAAAAGTATATTTTCAAAAAGATTAAAATAATTCTATCATCATTAGGTTTTAATAATAATAATAATATAAGAAGGCCAACTTATTGAGCTTAATAGGTTCTTTTTATTGTCTAGAGTATAGCATGTATAGTTAAAAAAAAAACTTTTTCAAAAAGCCTTAACGTAACTATTTATTAAATAAGCTATGTCAAATATAGGCTAGACTGAAGGTAACTGTTGTGTAACCTAGGCTACTTCCACCCTAATTTTGGAACTTGACAACTGATAGCTGATAGTTCGCAATTGACCGTCAACATTCGATAATTGGTAGTGGACAGTTGTTACCTTTTTCTTTTGGTCGCCATTAAAAGCATAGAGAATGGACCACCTTCTATTAGTCCTTGGGCCTTATGATGCCTGCTGCCTAAAAAGCAATTTTGGGCATTTGTTGAATAATCAAAAACATAGCTTCAGCGGCTAAGGAGAATATTTTGACTCCCCAAACACTTTGTAAAAATAGGAATAGTTTGAGGAATATGGTTTGTTTCATTAAGATGGGGGAAAACAATTG
Organism: Dalbergia oliveri; assembly: GCA_030441495.1. Classification (NCBI taxonomy): domain Eukaryota; kingdom Viridiplantae; phylum Streptophyta; class Magnoliopsida; order Fabales; family Fabaceae; genus Dalbergia; species Dalbergia oliveri. Next base: position 3,925,568 of record JAMLFY010000015.1, on the reverse strand, counting down.
AGATGAAGTAGTGGAAAGTTTCAGAAGAGAATGGAAAATGCTTCTTATAGAATAGGATGCATGGTTAAGCCATGGACTAGCAGTGACATAGAGTATGTTAATCCAACCCGCTTGTAAAGTACACTTTTACCATTAATTTCATCATTTTATCTGGTATAGTTGACATATGTAATGAGCATATTGTGCTTATAGTGTATTCAACACATTATAATATATATATATATATATATAGCTGAAGCAAATGGTGTTGTTTTTGAACCCTATGTTTCTTCAATAATAGTAGAGAGGACATATATTACAATAAGAATTTTATACGTTATCTCTGTATGAATGGGAAGATTAATAAACAATATAACCATAATTGGAAACTCTAACAACATCACAAACGATAAGGCCATAAAAAGCAATTATTTATATTCTATAGTAAATAATAGGATTTCTAATTCATGGGCTCGCATAAAAGAATTATGATATATAGTCACATAATTGCTGTGAGGATGTGTGGTCGTATAATATATGTCTAGTCTTCTTAATACTTGTAATTTTGGAGACTATATATTATATATGCCATGGACATATATAAGTTATGTCATGGAGGCATCAATTCCCAACAACTATAGATATAGAAACAGTGAGACCTTGTTGCAACTCCATCGTCAGCCGAAGACTATGTAAATCATTATTAATTTCAGTTGGATTAATAAATATCTTGAAATATTTATATACATGGATGGTAGCAGGTCGATATTATGGAAGTCCAAACACGTTAGCCTCGATAACCATAGAAAAAACGATGAAGAAACATAATACTTAACTAATTCTGTAATTTGACTATGAGGGTTGTCATCTTATCTGTCTGTATTTTAGAAAGCATCACTACACTCAGCTCACATGGTTGGTTCATATATGTTTCATTTATCTAATATTTGATGTGTGTAAAGTCACGAATAAGACCTTTTTTTTTTATATATCTAAATTTGCTTATATTAAAACAACTCTCCTAGTTTGAGTGAAGAAGATAAGCTATTTTACCCAAATAGACAAACTATATAATGTTAATTTAGGAGACGCGCAATGGAAAAGATCTCATAAACACACTTGTACGAGTCTAATAAATAAAATAAAACACAAAATATCAAGAGAAGAAAATTAACAAGATAACAATGAGCACAAAAACATGAGAATTTATGTGGTTCGATAAATCACATGTTTACATCCATCCCAAAAGATAAATATTTTCATTATGAGAAGAAAAAATAATATACAACGATATTATAAACTCAAACCTATACTAATATATATATATATATATTTTAACGAAAAAGGAAGCCTTCTCGGTATCCTTAGACTAGTTCCGGCATCCGACAGTAGTATTTGGGCTAATATTGTCAATGACCTAACGTCACACGTTACATGGGCTTCTTTTGATCTCATAAGATCCATTACCCATATGAGGAACTCTTTACACCAAAATTGTGGCCTGCTACTCATTAACATAAAATAAAAATGGCCTACTATTACCGTTTAGATGAATGCGTCATGCGTGTCCCTACCACGCCCAAAAAGTCCACAACCACCCCCGTTCATGAACATGCCCCTTTGCCCTTTCACCTGCTTGCAATTTGTATTTGGTTATTGTTTCTAAGTAAACATAAATGTGTCTAGTTGATGATGAGGTCACCTCTTATGGTTTTTTGTTTTTTCTAGTCAAGAATCAAATGTGGCCAGTTGATGATGAGGTCACCTCTTATGTTTTTATGTTTCTTCCAGTCAAGAATCAAATTGGCAATAAGTTAAAAGAGATGAACAAATACTAGTTATAGGGCTCTAGCCTCTAGGTAGGCTTAACTCACCAAACCTCAAGTGGATTATCCTAGGACACCCACTAACATTTTTATTACTCCTAAGTTTTTTTTTTTTTTTGTCTCGAGAATTATTGTTATTCAAGTTTTATTATGAAGTCTTATTATCAAGAATTTGAGTAATGTGATCTAACCCGACTGATTTACTTGGACTTAAACTAGTAGTATCTAATATTTATTAATATCTATTAGATTTTAACTAATTTTGAATTGAACTAAGTTAATTTATTATGGAGGTGATTTTTTAATATTAATTTATTTTTATTTATAAGACTCAAATTTAAAATTTAATTACTTAAAAAGTGCCAATTTAGTAAAAAATCACTAAAACTAAGAAATATAAAATAAAAACGTAATGATAGTTTTTATTATCAAAATACCTTTACTGAAATTTAATTTCAACATATCTAATTGTTACTGAGCTACTTTTTATTGGTACAAACAACTAATTAAACTGCTCAATTGATGTTAGATGTGCGTAGAATATTGTAAATGATAATATCGAAAATAAGCCATAAGTTATTTATTGATAGTGAAAATGATAAATTATGGATCAATTTTTTTTCCCAAAATGTTACATAAAATGGATACATGGAGTACTCATTTATAATTTATAACTTTTAAGTCAAATTTAAAAAAAAAAGTAATTACTTTTCTAAAATATTTTTTTCTCAAACATCTTTTAAAACTTATGCAAGTGATAAAACTAAAAGAATGAAATCACAGATCTCAATATAATATAAATGATTTTGAAGCTCAAACTTTCAAGCAAAACCCTCTCAAACTTATTATAAAGCTTGCAAATCAAGCATAATATATAGCAGAGAGGTGACAGCATATGCCATTTTCCATTCCACTGATCACACTTGCTTACCCTTCAACTTGCATATGCTAATGTGTTGCCACCGATCAAACACTTTTTCTACTTTCTGATTGCTACAAGACAGCATCAGATACTATAGAATCTCAAGCATATCTGATTTTCCTTGACCATTCAATTTTCTTTTTCTCCTCCTCTTTTTAACCTTTTAATCAAAAGCGGGTGCATAGTTGTAATGTGTGTAATCTCATAAATTAATTAGTAGAATTTTGATTAAACATGTTTTCCCATGTATAAACTTTAAATTGAACCGTCCGTTCTCAACCTGAAAGTGAAAGGCTATGTACAAAGGGAACAACATGTTTTTTCATTTACATTTGTAAGTTGATTTTACTGTTTTAAATATTTTAGGTAACAGTTAACACAACATTATTATTATTTTTTAATGCAGCGATCAAACTCGTGTACTATAATAGAATAATTAATAGAGGCTTCCATGGTTGTTTTTTTAATTTTTGGTACATAGGCTTCCTTAGTTTTGGCCTCCCATGAAGTAAACTAACAAGTAACGACTAACCAACAACCCGATATATGTAAGCAATGACTTAAGCCTTTTGCATGTGAGAAAAAAAATTTGAACCTGTAATTAGGCACCTTAGCTTGAGTTAGATAGACACATGAAAATAATAATAATAATAAAATATGAAATAAGATTTATTTTATTTTATTTTAATAGAGTTTTGTGAGTAGTTACCGTGGAGTACGTGTTTTTCTGAGTTGTATAGTTCTCTTTCTAGTTGATGGAACCAGAAGATTCTTTGAGAAGGGGTATGTCACTTAATTTTTTTATTTTCAGACTCAACAAGCAAATCAATGTGTTCAAGACTATAGATTTCTATTGGACAATTATTAGATTTCTAGTAAGATTTTACTAAGCAATCCTAATGAAAAGTGCATGATAGAAACAAAGGCTTGATTTGATATTGTTGTGACTTTTTAAGCTGATAATTTTTCGGCTCTAAAAAGCTCTCTTAAAAAATCATAGTAATATTATTTAGTAAAATAATGTAGAATTTACTCTCAATCGCAAGCACAATAGTAATATTTGATAAATATGCTTTAAAAATCCAAAATGATAATAATGAATGAAAATATTAAAGAGGACAATTTCTACCTTTATTGTCAATAATTAAGTAAGTCATATTAATCTTTTGAATTGTCAGCAAATATGTCTCATATATAATTACCTAAAATTGCACCACTGATTTTTAAAAGTGAAGAGCAAAAAATTCTCTAACTTGTCGTTTATACCAAACAAAAAAAATGCTTGTTTTTTCATAAGTTATAGGACCCTAGGAAATATTACCAACCTTAACACATAACCAAATCCAATCCTGAAAATGAAAAGGAACAAAAAAATTAATTTTATACAATTATAAAAATTGAAAAACAAAAATACACAATAAAAATAGAAAAAAGCTAAACCAAAAGCTCCCACAACCAATAATGTCAATGTTTCCTCCAATAGAACAACTACATTTAAAAAATAGCAATAACAATCACTCTCCAATGCATTAAAAACCAACACTTGAGCAATGAAAATGAATGGAAAAACTAAATTAAAATAAAAAATTAACTGATTAAAATGCTCAGAAATGTACCTAGATTACAATGGTGGGATTGGTTTTGTGAATGGAGCTTATGTAGTGGTAAATGACAACGAGGAAGGGTGATGGTGGGGAGAGAAGTTGAGATGAGGAAGAAGAGGGGTTTTGGAACGTCTTATTTGCGGGTTAATCGTTAAATGAAATGGTGCATTTTGAGTTTCACTAATTATTAGTATATCGATGGGAATGGGAATCCCAAGAGACACGCCAACGTTGAGAAATTCAAAAACCCATCAGTAATTAATAATAAAAAATGAAAAAATTAAGAAAAAAACCTATTGGAATCTCGTCATTAATATGAATAAAACAAATAAAATTTAATTTAATTTGGACCTATGGTATACCCGTTAGAATGTTAGATTAAAAAAAAAATATAAAAAATACTCGTTGGCCAAATTGTTGGTATCCTATTTGCGCTATGTGGCGTGTTAGCTTATACCAAGGGGTTTCTTGGCAAGCATGGGATAAATATCCATTCTCGGTACACCCATGTCATAACACGGACTCAGGAATGCGATCGACATGTGAGAGAATAGGACCCCATGTAAGCCTCCTAGGTAACATGACTTATTAAATGCATGAAATAACATGATTTTCATACTTAAAATGTAATTTAATCTAAATCATGATCAAAATCTCTTGGTACAAGGGGTTTCTGGCAAGCATGGGATAAATATCCATTCTCTCAGTACACCCATGTCACAACCGGACTAGGAATGCGATCGACATGTGAGGAATAGGCCCCCATGTAAGCCTTAGGTAATATGACTTATTAAATGCATGAAATAACATGATTTTCATACTTAAAACGTAATTTAATCTAAATCATGATCAAAATCTCCATTTAAAACGTGATATTCGAATTTGTAAAACTAAAATATTTCAACTTACATAACCATGAATTCATTTTAATTTAAATGTGACATGTGCTCCTGCAATTCATGAAAATGCAACTGTTTCATTTATTGATCATAGTCATAATCTGAAAATCGATTCAATATTGAAAATCGAATACATATGAAAAAGGTCATAAATTCTAAAATTTAAATATATAATAGTTTGGACATTCTCACTTGGACATAATCGTAGACTAAGCCTCAATATAAAGTAAAGCTTACCACTGACGGATTGTGGACTCCTGAATAAATGGTGAAAGATAATAGGATCTGCAACTATAGCTATAAGGAGAAAGAAAGGTGAGTCATTGGACTCAGTGAGTGGATTTTCACCACTCCCACATGGGACAATTAACATAACACACATAATATACACGCATCAAGCAAAAATAATTTTGATGTGTGTGTGTGTGTGTAATTACATAGAAAAGCATTTCTAAATTCATGGTGTAGTAATTACTTGAGAAATATATATATCTGAATATGATAAGTATACATAATAATAAATATAATTACTCTTATCTAAACTCTTGAAAGGGGCACCTAACGAAGTCCCATGGCAGACACCTAACTAGGTTGTCCTTTGATGGATAACTTGGTGTTAAGGGCTAACAATTTTACAAACATCAACTCAATGTCTATTTTTCTATATATAGTTATCATCTAAAGCTAGTTTGCAAATAAATTGAATAAATTTGAAAACTCTAAATATCTAAATTCATATATATAATTCTAACAAGCTAAATGTTAAGCATAACTAGTGTTCTAAAATCATGCCCAAGAGATCACCAAGCTTGCAAGACATGGTGATTTTAAGACCCAGAGTATATATAGTCAATGTTCTAAATTATACTTAATTCAATACTTTTAATAAACATATGACTAAAATTCTAAAATTATATTTCAAGCTAACATAATTTCATAAACATGAAAAGTCTTAAATCATAATAGTATATCTGTCAATGGAGATAAATCGTACTTAACTCAACATTTTTCTATAAAATATAACTTGAGATTTTGAAAGCATAATAAGGAAATCCAAAGTTTTGAAAACATGGTAGTTTCATCAATCCATAATAATGTCTAATGGTTTTGGTAAACTTACTAAATCTCATATTTTTCCAATAAATGTTTTCATGGGCAAATAAAATATTTTCATGGCATATAACATATCAAACATGGTCCGATGTTTTTCTAAAATGTAATTTTTATGCTATAATGAAAATACCATAATTTTGCTAAACTTGGCATAACTTGTAAAATCATGTTTATAATATATTTTCACTTCTAAATTCATGTTTAACAATCATAATACTTAGAACATACTCATAATAATTGAAAATAAAGTCATAAGTTCAAACTCACTCACATTTGAAGCCAATAGCACGTGGATACTATTTACTTAACCTTTGAATCTTGGAATGACACCAACATCTGTCATGAAAGTAACATAAACACATGAATAAACTATAAACTCACTATAACAACTCTATGAATATTGGCGGAGTAACCAAACTTGACAAAGCCATAAACATAGACGCCCTAACTCACAAACATGGAGAAATATAATGGAGAGAAACTTAATATAAATCATGAACAATCCTTACCTTAAAGCATGGAGGAGGTAGGATTAGAGGAGAAAGAGAGTGAAGGGATGTAAGATGAGTAGGAGAATGTTAGGATTCGATTTTTGGGCTTAAAATGCATGGGGAGGGATTTTTATAGTGTTGGGGGTCACTTAATAAAACTATAGCATTTTGAACATAGTTACTAACATTGGGGGCAATGCTATAGTGGTTGACAGAGCAACGAAAACCATACGCTGATTGACCTGACCACTATAGTGGTTTCACCATGGCCACCACCGCTATCACGGTCACTCTAGATCACCAACCAACGCCTAACCACTATAACGATCATAGGAATGCAAGTTTTGTATTTTGGAGTTTTTATGTATTTGGGGTTTGCAGCAACACGGGTGGGTTTTCAAGATCCTAAAGCCATACTAGATTTATTGAGAGACACGTGGACATGAGGCATCACAATAGGTACACTACTCATAATTTTTGAGTGCCATATGATGCGTAATGGCGCCAAGCACTCCTGATGAGCAAGGGTGAATTGCATTGTCATCTATTTTTTTTAATGAAAAAATTATGTGTAAAAAAAACACTTCAATCTGTCAATATGCCTATCAGAATTTATTGTTAGAGTATGGATCCGTTGGTATTGAAGATTTCTACTAGTGAAATACAATCAATGTCTTGAAAACTTAAGAAATGAATAATATTTATTTCATTTAATATGTAGAAAGATTTATAGGCATATTCAGTATAAGGATTTAGAATTATTCTATAACATCTGTTCTTCCTAACACACACCGTCACAATTAAGAGAGTCCTGTATTAGTGAACAGTCAAAACGCGTTTCCACTTTTTTGAATGCTTAAAGTATAATCAAGTTTAGTGTTACGTATACATAGCCCACTAGAAGTCCTCTCCAATTGCTGTCACTAGCCAGATTCTATAGTAAATCCCAAAAAGAAAACTCTCGCATGTGATCTGGCTGGTTTGTTCTCCTTTTCCACTAACCCTATTACCTACCTTGTAACATATGGCCTCATGGCGGTGCCTCTTTTTCATGTGTAATGCAATTTGTGGTGAGCGCCGTCATCAATTTTTATGTATAGTTTTGTGCAAGGATTTTATTAACCAGCGCTCTTACAGTGTTAGTCATTTAATTGGCTATAAAGAGTGGATAGTTTTTGATAGCTTGTATTTGGGATTTGTTAGCATTTGATGCTATTGCTTAATGATTTACTTGTTTCCATAAAAAAAAAAAAGAGTGGAGAGTTTTTTATTAACAAATAAAATATTAAAATTTCAGTGTATTAAATACATTAAAAAATTAAAAAATTATTTTTGATTTTAAAGTAGTGCTTTAAACATACTGATTTCTTGTGGTGTTTAAACATACTGATTTGTTACATGTTATGCTTAATTATATTTTGTGTTTGATTAAATTACGAATTGTAAATTATTAAGATGATTATTATAAAAAAAAACTGTTTATTAAGAAAATTACCTAATAATATAAAAAAATGTTTACATTGAAACTGTGTTAAAATTAAGTTTCTCTTGTCTTATGTAAAATTTGGCTGCATCTTTATAGACATATATAATTAAAAAATTCAAATGACATCATAAAAAAATTGGATCAAATTAATATTTGATTCAAGCAAATTAGATTTATTTGAAGGCCAAATATTAAAATTATTTGTCACACTTTCTTGAATTTTTATTGATCCACAATTAAAATTATTTTATATTATCAATTCAAAGAAACTAGTTCATAAATAATATTAAAAATTGTATTAAAAGTTAAAAATAAATTGTTTTAATTAAAAAATTAATAATAAGCACTTAAATAAAGAAAATATAAAAATTAAATATATATTTACAATGATATTAAAATATATAAATAAATATTAATTACTTTTAAAAATAACCAATACAATAATAGATAATATTAATATAAAATATAATTATATGAATAATTAATTGGATAATAATGAAAAAAATTTTACATTGTCAATACATCAAAATTAAATTCTTATTTTTTATAATGATATTTTTATAATATTATATTTTTATATAATATCAAATATAAAAAATATATATCATTTTATTTTCTAATAGTATTTATCTATAAATGATTTGTAAACAATGTTACTTTGTAATAATTATTTAAAATTTTTATTTTTATTATAAATAATTATATTTTATATGAAATGTTATATTATTTATACATGTATTATAAGTTTATATATTAATTTTTATTAGATTATGTATTTAATATTATTTTAAATATTTATTTAATTTTCATTTATTTATTATTTAAGATATTTATTATTAAATTTTAAATTAAAATAATTATTTGATTATAAAATTTAAAATCATCTATCATTTAATATATAAAAAGCTATTATGATAAATAAGTTTATTTAATACATGTTAAGTGTCAAAAAGCATAAAATCAGTTTATAGAAATTAAATTCATTATTTATTATTGAATATATAATTTATAAAAATTAAATCATGAAAGAGGACATACCAAATACACCCTTAATAAAATGGAATGAAGTGTAGATTTTTCAAATAAATGGGGTGGGAGTATCATTTTTTGATACCTCAAGAGAGTTAAGTGTGTTTTACCCTTTAATAAGTTTATCGATCATTAACAATAACATTTGTAAAGGGCATGAGAATATAGCCTTACTTAATTAAATTTGTTAGCCTTTACTCTTTTTTTTCTTTAAATATATTTTCAGCCATTTTAAATATGACTCATTTTATTTATTTATTTTTTACAAATGCATTAAGGTTGAGAATTCTTCCTAGAGAGCATAAGGGATGAAGGAGGTAGGAGTTGAATATGTGACTATCCACTCAAATGTGTAAGAGATAACCACAACTACTAAGCTATAAGCTCAATCACAAGTTATTTTAGTTTTGATACCACTAAAATTTTGATTTTGATTTTGGTTTCATTTTTTTCCATCATTATGTTTTTGGTCCATTTTGTGTAAATTCGATGTTAAATTATGATATTTGTATGGATCAAAACAAGATTCTTGAAATATATAAGGGACAAAAATAAAATTTTCAATATTTATAACTATTAAATGCATATTCAAAAATATTTATGACACTAAAATTTAGAATAGTAGAGATAAAAAATAAATAAAATGAAAAAAATAAGGATTAAAGCCAAAGTAAAAATTTTGGAGGGACCAAAATCAAAATGACTTATATTTATAGGCATTAAAACTACATTTAAGCCTCAAGGGAGTTGCTAGTGAAATTAATGAGAATTGGTGTTCCAAACAATTTCATCTGACTCCTAGATTTTGCATTACTTAATATTATTTTAATTTCTTAATTCAATTAATGGTCGAATTCACATAACTTACAATTTGCAATTCAATGTCTTGATATTGCAATACTCTTAAAATAAATTAAATAAATTAATGTCTCAATGTTATTTCAAATTTACCTAAGGATAAAGAACTAGAATTCATATGACCACAAGCATAGAACATTCAAATGGGTAGCAAATAGATACTTCTATGTCTAACTACTTTAATTTATATCAATTTTTAGATTGATTTATTATATATTGTGAATTGCTATTCATCAATCAATACAAAACCATAGAGCATTCAAATGAGTAGTGATTCCTAGAAAGCATTAAAAATATTAAAAATCACGTAATTGATTAAGAAAATAAAATTAAATAAATAAAAAGAATAAAATATTTATTCACTCGGAATGTATATGTCTCTAACACCTAAACAAATTCATCAAATCAAAATAGAAGAAAATAAAACGACAATATCTTAAATCATGCTCATTAGAAGATACATCAATCCTTAACCCATGTCCCTCCATAAACCTCTGGCTCTCTCCTTCTCTCTCAAAACAATCCTCTATTTCAATAAAACAATATGTAAAATGGAATTTTGGATAGATCTCGATGTTCTCCTAATAAATTATAGGCAAATATTCTTATCTTCTAATATCTTCAAATTTATCCAAATCTTCTTATCTCTTTAAATCTTTATCAAATCTTCTCTTAAAATTAGTAATTGGTTTTGCTATCTTTTTATCTGTAGCAAAAATACAATTTGTGAGAATATCTACCAATTAAATTCAAAAACTCAAATTAAATGCAAATAAAAAGATAATCTCACTAATAGCAAAAATATTTTAAATTTACAAAAAAGATTAGAAGATTTAGCAAAAAAATATAAATTGATTAACAAACACCTGTAATAAAATAAGATAATAATGCAATTATGACAATCTTACACTTGAATCTTTGTTTGTAAACAAGAAAAATAAAAAGAAAGAACTAAAAAAAAATGTTCCACAATCTTACAATCACTGTCCATAAAAGTTCTAATTTGTATGCAGACATAAAACAATCAGTTTATAAATATCAACTTCAACATAATTTTGAAAAATTATACCATTGAACAGTGATAAAAGCTATTAATCCCTAGACACAAAGACTTTACTTAATTTCTGCTATTTTATACCGTTATATTAACTTGACTTAATAGGCAAAATATCACAAGTACCACCTACACATAATTAATGTACTCGCGAAAATTTTCCTCACTTCACGCCTCATGTACATTAAAAATCTCCCATTATATATTGAGTCATTGACCATTCAATCTCAATCCACACCAAACTAACCAAAACAAGGACTACATCTATTATTAGCTTCTTTGGTTTTTCATTCATAAATTTTCAAACCATAATTTAAGCAAAAGTTTTTTTTATAGTTTTTATAAAAATCATAATTTATAACTTATAAACAAAAAATCAAAGCCACTAGAAGAAACACTCACTTTTCCAAATTGCAGAACAATATATGCATGCATGGTGTTTTGAAGGGTCTGCCACCAAATTATGATGTTGACAAGGGAAAGTCATTGGTTGCTACGAATATTCCCCCATGGTTGCCGGCTTCTATGTCCAGTGGAACTCTTAATTAATTTGGACCGCGTTCGCTTCTCTTAAACCCCACAAAACGAATGCTACTAGAAATTAAGAAGAACCTTTCTTTTTGTACTGTTTCGTGGATTTTGACTTTGAATTTGGAACTGGCCTCCCCTTCAGACCTCACTGTCACTCCTCTCACTCTCACTCCTCCTGTTAAATACAATAAAGAGAGAACAGTGGACCGTATCTGTTAATTCACATTTTAGCATTCGTATAAAATTATTTATATTATACTAATATCGTATGTATATTGTAATAATATAGTCATGCATTTATGATCAGATTTATTGATTCATTTAATAGAAAACAAACTACTCTTTATTTAAAGTTGGTTAAAAGATAGAAAGTCTATAAAAAGTTACCACTATTAAGGTGCGTTTGTTTTAAATTTTAAAAAAAGTGATTATAAAACCTAAATTTTATATATAATTGTAAAAAATTGAAAATTGAATTTTTTCAAAAGCTATTAATTTTAATTTTTACAAAAAATCTGAAAACTAATTTTTTTAATTTTGATTTTTTAAAAATTATCCAAATATATTTTTGGTAAAAAAATAATTATTAGTCAAAATAATCACAAACAAATACATCCTTAATATGCATAATATTAAAGATAGATTTTTTTATTATATTCTTGTTCTTATTCAATATATATGTGTGTGTGTGTGTGTGTGACTTTTAAAATAATAATATAAGAGTTAAATATTTTTATTGATATAATAATATATAGCTAGATACACAATATATTAAAATTAAATTTAATATTTATAGTCTTCATTTATTTGTGTCTACATTAATAATTAATGATATTTTTAGAAAATTTCAATAATAACAATAAACAAATTTAGTTTTTATGCATTGTTAATATAAAAAAATTTTATATAAATATTCAATAATATATTTTCACATTAATAAAATTAATTAATTTAATTATTTATTATTTTAAATGTCTAACAAGTTAAAATGTGTAATTGAATGATAATATAAATTTTTTACATTAAAATATATCAAAATTAATCTCAAAATAACTTCTCATTATAAATCACTACATTTTTTATGATTTAATTGTTAATCCATGTAAAATTTTTTTTATAGATTAATATATATACCACATAAGTTATGATAGTTGACTTTTACATACTATTTAAAAGTTGTGAACTAAATATTTTGATTGATCAACGTAAAATAATTCAACTACATCAAAAATTAAACTCTTTTTTAATATAAATTTTACATAAATCTTTTTTGATTTTTTAAATAAACTAAAATTAAGGGGAAGACAAAAATATGTTAATGGATGGTAATGGTTATTGAGTTTGAAAGCGGAGTAGATGTGTCATTAGGAAATTTGTTTTTTCACAGTTATTTCCATCATTTATAAAATACAGTGATGGACTTGAGAAATAATTAAATATATTTAGGAACATCCAAAGTACTTCATGAAGGAAAATTTCTCTTTATATAGTTCATAGATAAACAAATAAGTATAAATATATAAGTATAACAAACACAAAGTCCCACAGGTGCAAAGGCGGTTTCTTTGACCAAACATAAGGGTCGTCCTTGGCCACCAAGAAACACCCCTCATAACTTTGAAAAAAATAAAAACGTGGTTCCACTTCACTCCACCTGTATCCTCACTGTTAATTTTCTCATATAATATAAAACACATGCATAACATTTCAATCAAAATCAACGAAGATAATAATTGTTGTATAATAGCCTGCACAAACCGCTTACTTTCTCACCACTTGTCACGCAACTTCCCCCTCTCAAAATCTTCACCTCCTTATAAAACCCCACCATTCCACTCTCACTCCCCAACTCCACAACTCAAAAACACAAACCCAGTTTCACTACCATCACAACACCACTCAAATTTTCTCTCTTCTCCACACACACACTCCTCAATCTTATTACCCTTTGTTTTAAATCTCCGGTATTCAGATCCTATTACTCTATTTAAATAAAAAGTGCTCTTGAGTGGAACCACTCGGTATTCGGACCCTATTGAATTTAGAGTGCTATCAGATGGCGCTTGAAGCCCTCAACTCTCCGACCGCCTCCGGCACATCCCTTGCCTTCGACAGCCCGACGCTCCACCACCGCCGCCACCTCGAGCCGTGGATGAAAAGGAAGCGTTCCAAACGCAGTTCCTCCAACCTCCACCACAACAACCACCCTTCATGCACCGAGGAGAGTACCTCGCACTCTGCCTCATCATGCTCGCTCGCGGCACCACCACCACCACCACCATTCCTCCGCCGCAACCAACAGCCATAAGGATTCCTTAACCGCCACAAAACTCAGCTACAAATGCTCCGTTTGCTACAAAGCCTTCCCCTCTTACCAAGCTTTAGGTGGACACAAGGCAAGTCACAGGAAAAACTCCGCCGAAGATCACTCCACCTCAACCTCCACCGCCACCACAAGCTCCGCCACGACCGCCGCCGGAGTTGCCGCCTTCGGCGGGGCCGGCGGCAAGTCACATGAGTGTTCGATTTGTCACAAGTCTTCCCACCGGACAGGCGTTGGGCGGACACAAGAGGTGCCACTACGACGGAGGCGCCGCCGCCAGCAACGGCGGAGTCACGGCGGAGGAAGGAGTCGGGTCCACGCACACCCTCGCGGCGAGCCACCACCAGCGCGACTTCGACCTGAACATTCCGGCTTTTCCGGACTACTCGAGAGATGAGGAGGTGGAGAGTCCTCACCCTGTGTTGAAGAAGAAGCCTCGCGTTTTCGTGCTGCCAAAGATCGAAATCCCTCAATTCCAATGAGCAAATATTGAAAATTTTTGGGTTGAAAACTGAGATTTGATTGGTAATTTTTTTTAGATTAGTTAGAGATATAGATACAGATTCATATATATATGAGTCTTGTTTTTGTTTTAATTATTGTTCAAGAAATTTGGGATTTAATTGTTTCTGTACATATAGTACTTTGGAGTCTTGGACCCTGTTCGTGTGGTTTAGATTTGTACCATTGACGGTGGTAAATTCAATTCAATTTATTATTTATTATTATTTTTGGTGAGAATGAATTCAATTTTGATCTATTCATGCATGGAATGTTTGGTAATTGTTTCTCTGATTCCCTCAAATTTGATTTTGAGATATGGTTTTGTCCTTAAAACAAGGATTTTTCTAATTATTGCTGTCATATTCTTGTGGATTTTATTAATGAGTGTCCTAAAAATATTTTTAATGGGTTAAAAATGGAAAGATTTTCTGCTCTTAAGGTATTAGTTAAAAAAATTCCACAAGTTTTACTTTTTTATAAAAAATATTTTTACTTAAGATCCTTAAAAAAGAATATACTTATTAGCATGCCAATATGACTTGTCAGGTGACAAGGGATTTGCATAGTATGGTTGAGATATTATATGATCGCATTAGTTGACTCGGTATGAACTCAATTAATCAATCTAAATGCATATTTTAAGTAGCGGTGGTTAATTTTTTTTTTTTAAAAGAATAGAAGAAAAGAAAGTGACGGTGGTGGAATGATGGTAAGGTAATCATGGGACAGCAGAGCCGCGTGATGGGTTCGGCAAGTGCTGGGTGGCAGTGTCTGTTTTGATTCAGTTTGAAGCCAATTTGTGTGTTGTTGTTGACGGTTTCTACTCACTGCTAAAACATGTTGCCTCCTTTTTTCTCACACTTTGTTCTCTGCTAATAAAGGAATAAAGTTATACATTATTTAATTATTATATCATATAAGATTATAATTAAGTCTCACTTAAATCTTCATACGGCATCTATGGAGGGATATGAGCATTTATGTAAGTATTAAAGTGTGTGTGTCATTAGAATATTTTTAACAAGGGACCCTTTCACTTTTAACCTCCAAATATAAAAAAGATTTGATTTGATGTTCGTTTGGAGTTGGGGTGGATGACACATTGAGAAGCAGAGACAGCTTAGGTGATGAGGATGTTTCGTGTGTTATTTAGATAAGAATGAAGTTTGGGCCTTCTGCACATATGGTAATGACACATGCAGTTACTTAATTACCTAGGCATCGTTATTAGTTATTACTATATACTTTTTAGTTATTACTTCTTATTTAATGTCATAGATATGAAAGTTGACCCTAATAATTTTATGTCGCATTTTTAACGTGACCGAGTATTCTTGTGCCGCGTCATTGAATGGCCAAAATGGTCCCTAGCATTACTAAACGCCAAAGTCACATAAAGAAAGGAATGTGTGCAGTGGTTTGGAAGTTTGGTATACGTTTTTGTGTACGTATGAGTTAGAAAGTAGAATTGAAATTTCGTTTTTCATCTGTATGATGTGTAGAACAAAGGAATAATGGAGATTCTTTCTTTGCCATGTTACTTTTGTACGTGTCAATTACTTACCATATAATTGCTACTCAATTCAATATATAGCTTCACATCTTCAACTCAATTCCCTCTCTCGCATTTTACATCATTGTATAGTCACATGCGGCATCCAACATTAAAATCAGAAAGACAAAAGAGGAACCGTATCTTGTTGCCAAATTAAAGTAGGTGCCCCATTTTGGCCTAATTAAGTTTCCTTTGCGTGTTATAGAGCAAAGTAGATGAATATGCCAATTTGTGTTCATACTATAATTTTCTTCTGTTCTTTGGCAATCAACTACCTTGTGGCTTTGCTATCTAGGCCTTGCACAACGCGTGGACTTTGATAAAATCTGCTGGGGTGCACACGTTTTCCATTTCTAGTTTACACGTCTAGGGAATTTTTCAACTTCTCGAACACGATAAGAAATAAATTAATCACATGGTACTCATATCCTTAATTAATTTCTTATTTTATTAACTCTGCTGAATGGGTCTGCGTTTTGCTTCCATGAGGAAATGATTTGTATAATAGGGCCCTATTCCTTTTTGGATAAAACACCCTATTTTTTTAACACAAAAGTTATTAAAGTTATTAACTATAATTGTAAATAAACTTAATTGATTAAACTACCTAACATTTTCAATTTGACATTAATTTGGTCATAATCAATTTTTTTACATCAATTTAGTCTTAATATTTTTTATTTTAATATTAGTTTAGTATATTTTTTATTTTAATATTAGTTTAGTCATTTTGTTGAATTTCAATTTTAAAGAAATGTCTAAATTGATGTAAAATAAAAAATATTAGAATTAAATTAATATCAAAATTAAAAATGTTAATACCAAATTAATGTAAAAAATTTGACTACTTACACTCACATTCCCTGAAATTTAGTTTAATTATCTGCAATCTTTATTTTATAAAATTATTATTGATCTCTCTTGAGATTTACTAAAATTATATGTTCATCTCCCCTACAAATATTAATTTATTAATTTACGTGACAAAAGCTAACACATGAGATGTGACATATACATAATTATTAATCATAAAATAATAATATTTTAACAATATTTTACATGTACATTAACTAAAATATTTGTTTTAATCATTAGTTATAGATTATAAGTTTCATTCTCATGTGACAAAGAAAATTCTATTCAATTAATATAAATATTATTAAAATATTATAATTTTATCATCAATAATTATGTATATATTATATTAAATTTTTTGTACACTAAATTAAATAAACATACAAAGAAGGGTAGTAATAATTTTACAAAATAAATGAGTGTTAAGTGTAATTACACCAAATCTCAATGGAGATTAGTATAATTTTCTCAACAAAATTTATTAGATAAATTGATGTCAAAATAAAAAATGTTAAAACTAAATTAATGTAAAAAAATTTATTATAGACCACATTAATATCAAATTAAAAATTTTAGTAACACATTTATGCACTCAACTTAATTCAGCAAGCATAATATTACCTTCATTTTTTATTATAACAAGATATATTAATTTTTTGATATATTAAAATTATATAATTTTTTAAAAATATTTATTAATAAGGGGATGGAGGGGTACTACCGTCACTTCATGTTGTCATTAACGGAACGCAACCTATAAAATTCTTGCAAAATATATGAAGGCAGAATTTGGGTGAGGATAAATTTGGCCGAAAGCATGAGGCATTTGGCAGCTAGCTAGCTAGCTAGAGATCAGATGGGTGAACGGTTCTCAGAAGTTATAACCATACACGCACACTGGCACACACACCCACCCACCCACTTTACTTCACTTTAATTTTCAACTACCGTCACACACTCAAGTGTTGTTCGCGGAATCTTGGCAAGTCCAAATTCTTGGAATCATGTTCTTTCTGATTGCTCATGGCGGCGTCGCGCGTTCTCCTTTGGTTGGCAATAAAATAATTTGGAAAATTTTCACATCGCTGTGGTCGCTGGATTTCTTTATTTATTCGAGCAGTAAGATGATTAGATTAATTTGTATATTTACATGAGTAAGTCATGTCGTATAGAGTGTAATTTTTTTATTAGGGCAATCATTGAATGATATAATATTACTGTAATACGTACCTACACATGGTCTTTTTTTTTAACAAGATATCTAAATTAATCTCTCTCATATATATATATATATATATATATATATATATATATTAAAATCTTAAAATTTTAAAATTTTAAATTAATTTCTTACATTTTAAAAAAAAGACAAATTAGCCACTAATATAATTTCATATAGTATTTTTTTAATTATATAAACCTATACATAAAGGAACTAATTTATTCATTTTGAAGTTTTAAATTCTAAATAACTATTGTCCAGATATATATCTACATAAACAATTAGGTAGTTATTTTTTTTTTCTATAAAAAAGTCAAGGTTTAAGGAGAAGTTCACCTCAATTTAGAATTAAAGTAGACCTCTAGGTTTATCAAGTGTTTATAGAAGTACTCACAAAGTATTCATCAAGAAGATTTTAGAATTAAATCCAAATCATAATAGTCCATGAAAGGAAGGATGATCTGATGAACTAATTTGATGGTGTATGTAATAGTTACACATGTTAAACCAACAAAATAAAATCTCCACGTGTGTTAAAATGGAAATCTATATATTTATAATCTATAATACTAATATTTAATACTCATATGAAGGAAACTTTTATAAGTATCGTTCTAGAGTAATTTAGGGTCTACAATTTTCATTTGGAATTTGAATCCTCAATCTATATTCATTACACTTAATTGATAAATATCAATTACATCAATTATAATTAATTATGAGATATCAATTATAAATCCTAATCTCATTTTCACTTCGCAACTCAATTTCAAAACCCATAAGATATTGCAATATTGCTTTGCAAAATTTTTTTTGTTGGTTGAATTTGCAAATTTTTATTTTATATTTTAAATTTATAAAATAGTATTTTTTTCTAATATATTTCAAATTATTTTTTTATGACTATATTATTTGGCTTAATATATAGTCATGGTTTCTTTCAAATGTATTATAGTTTTCTACGAAACACATGACTTATATATTATCAATGAATGCATAATTTGAAATTAACTTATATGATAGTTTTCAATCAATATGTAATTATCAATTAATTTGTAATTAATGTAATCTATCAAAATGATATCAATCATAAATAATAGATGGAAATTTTAAAATTATATATTTTATTTGAAAACATGCCTATCAAGATAAATAAATTAAAATCCTGGAATTAATTCAATACTGATTTAAATAATTTATTTTACCTTTTGAAATATATTTTTACTTTTAAAAATATAAAATATTTACTATGATATATTTATTTTGACTTAAATTTAGAGAATTTTCTTTATTCAATACTTGAGTATTTTTATAAACTCACATATACTCTATTATCATTTAATTTTAATATAAAATTTTCAAGTATGGAAGTTATTCACTTATTTTAAATTGGGATTTGTGAGGTGTTTTAAGGTTTTCAATATGGTTTAAATATGATATATTTTTTTATTTTGTTAGATTCAAATTATATTTAAATATAGTAATTAGCGGTTGAATACTTTAATTTTATATAATTGAATACCTGTGTAAAATATCTTTTTACATTAACAATGCATGAAAATTAAATTCCTAGAATAATATATTATAAAAATTAATGAGATATATCTTTGTCATAATCTATGTTAGCTTTGAAAAGGTCTATGAATTTAGAGAAGATATGTCAAATTGATATTATTGATTCAATCTTAAATTTGTACTATTATTGACATAGTAGCTATATTAATTTAAATTATTTTATTAATTAAAATCACAACAAATATTATCATGGTCAACAAATTATAACTAAAAATTTAATACCACAAATTAACACATAAATATGATCAACCAATTACTCTTTAATTAATCAATCACACTCAAATTTAAATTAAAAATTTAAAGAATAGCATTAATTACATATCATTTTATTTTTGCATGTCAGATTTAATTAGTATAATATATAATTTATTAAAAATTATTATAATATATAAAATTTGCTACATTATACTGTAATGATATTGATAATAAAAATATAATAATACATGCTATACTATATTAGTTTTGATATTTTAATAAAACTTAATATCATAGTTAACGTATTTTCAAAGGATTTAATATACTCTATAATCTATTTATAATACTAATAACTAAGATTCATTACGTTGATAGTTTTCTATGTGTCATTAATATATAAAATTATGCTCTACCATTTTCATAATCTTAATATTTAAAATGAGTTTTTGGATTTAATTTACCTTCTAATTATTAATTATTTTTCTAATCATACATTCATATCTCTCTTCATTAAAATTATTTAACAAATAAAAAATAATATAAATAAAATGATAATTGAATATATTATACCATTAAAATTATATATATATATATATATATAATTATAGTATTAAAGATAACAAAGCTATTATAATTACATTACCAAAAAAATATTAACAAATCTATTATAATTATAATAATTAATGATAACAAGAAAATATTAGCACACCTTTATTTTTTAATTATCTTTATTAGATTTAATTTGCATCATGTATGTATTTTTATTTTTCATTTGAATTATGTTGTATTAGTGGTATTTTTTATTATGGATATTTGTGTTTCAAATTTTAAAGTATTTTGAATTTTTTTTTGTTTTTTGAAATTTTTTTAATAAATCTGTGAATATAGATAAGGATTCAAATCTCTAGATGAATGAGAAATGGAAACCCATGACAAATATTAGAAGGGGGATAAAAGGTGAAATTCTAAATGAGGATAAGATTAGGGGAAAGGGAGTTTTTAACTTTAAATGTAGAATTTTTAAAAATTATAATATATATATATATATATATATATATATATATATATATATACCCGCCTCACTATACCAAATTTAATTTTTTACAATCTATGTATTCCAACTTTTCAATTCCATAATTGTTTCATATTAATTTTTTTGAAAAAATACTTCAATTTTTCAACATTAAAATATTTTAAAAAAATCAATCCACAATGTACACTTCTTTGATAATGGTACTAATTATTTATTAATTATTTTAAAAATTTAAATAATTATATCACTTTTTATTGAAAATAATTGTGCAATTGATATACTACTCCAATAATTGAGATGACATAAATTAGGATTATATGTGATTTTTTACTAATTATAACACATTAATTATAACATATATTTTAAAATTGATATTTTTAATTTACTAAAAGTATGTACAAGGAAATGGGGTGTAATTGAAATAACATAAATTGACTTTATTAATTATTTTTTATTAATTGGGAAATATATTTTTATTTTTATAAATAAAATATTTTAACTTATTAAAAAGATATAAATGGTTAGGATGACAAAAAAATCGCTGAATGGGTACACATGGGATGAGTTACCCACAATAAAAATGAGAATATGGACAAATTTTGTCTTCATGGTGATAGAGTCCATGTTTGTTAAATGGGCAGGGAGATAACACATTTTTATTTTTAATGATCTATATTGGATTTGCATTATATATGTATTTTTTATTTTTTAGTTTGGATTATGTTGCATTACAAATATTTGTTATTATAGATATTTATTTTCAAATTCAAAATATTTTTAAAACTTTTTCTTTTTGAAATTTTTTTAATAAATCCGTGAATATGTACAGTAATTCAAATCCTCAGAAAAATGAGGAATTGAGGCATGTGACAATGATGAGGATGAGAGATGAGAGGTAAAATTCTAAACAGGGGGCATGAGACACGTCCTCTCTGTCATGGATAACTATTATCATATCTCTAAATGACTCATGGTATAATAAAATTATTCACTTATTCTCTTTCATTATTCAACAATTTCAACTTTCAAGTGAAATGTGTAAAATTTTCATAAAATAGACTCTTTATTGTTATAGGTCATCTATCGAGATTTTTTTTTCAATCTTATAAGTATGATATTCAAAATAAAATATAAAATAGAATGACACATTTATATTTTGTCAATTTATTTAATTATTTAACTATTAACTTATTTCAAAATAAATTTATATATTCAATTTTCTATAAGATAATAAAGATATGTTTAATAAATTATTTATTTTCTATAACGGTAAACAAACTATTTTTATTATCACCTAAATGCATCACAGGGTAAATAACTAGTTATTAAAATATTTGAAGTCATTCAGGAAACTATAACACGTGTCTTTCATCCAGAGTTTTAGGATACACGTGTCATTTATATAGTAATTTAGGATCCACTTTTCTCAACATTTATGTCTAGAGATTTTTTAACTACATTTACAATTTAATTATTAATACAACAATCAAATGTTATAATAAAATCAAATATTATAATCATTAAAGAAGATGACATGAATATATAAAATTAGAATCATTAAGATATATTCACCAATTAAGAATCATTAAAATTATGACCTAGAATTAAAATTAAGAATGATTAAGAATGGATAAAAATATAGAATTAAGAATGGATCAATTATAAATATATTGGGATGATAAAAGTATTAATGGTGCCCATTACAATAAAAATAATATGATATGAAAAAAAATTGAAAGCCTTAATCATATCAACCATAAATGGAAACTAGCTCGAGAACCAAAAAAACAAAAAGGAAAGGAAAAAAGAAAAACTCTCTCTTTCAATTGCCTCGTGCGCTTATACAGTGAACGTAAAGGGATGGCCAGGCTATGCTTTCTTTTCAATAACCCTCAAAACCTTCAGAAACTTATGTTTTCCTTTCAATAATCAGAGTGCTTACAATCTCCCAAGAAGAAGGTTAGATATTCTTTTCAATTAATATTTTGATCTGATTAAGATTTTAGATTTTATTCTGATCATGACTTTTTATTTTGTGCTCACCATGAATCCTAAATCCCTAAACTATTTTAGATTTTGATCGGATTACTATCTTTCTTTCTTTCAGCTAATCATGACTTTTTATTTTGTTCTCATCATGATGAATCCTAAATCCCTAAACTATTTTGGATTTCAATCAATCTTTCATTACAACGATTGTCATTTTTTTTAACCATAAATCCCTAAATTTCAAACCTAATTTCAGATTGTTATTTTGATTGAATCCAAAATTGATTACAATAAAAAATTAAGATCTTGATTTTGGATTGAATCCTAAAAGGAGAAATGCATGGTGGCTTTCAATCTTTCCTATACATTTTAGTCATTTTTCTTAATTGCTCCCTACCTTTATCCTCTTTCTCCTGTTCTCCCTTGACATTAGTTGTCTAATTTGCAATTTTGCTTGACCTTTGCTTTGATTGTTATGGCAAAACTTATCCATCCTTTGGCAAAAATTGCTCCTCTACATGAGTCCTGGAGAGTCAAAGTTTGGTTATACGGCTATGGACTTTCTAAGCTTTAGTGATCCATTAACCATAATCTCAATCGAAATGGTTTTCATGGATGAGTTTGCAAGTCTCACACAAACTCTAATTTTTGTTTCATTTTGTTGATTGTGGATACTAACTTCTTTTGATTATGTTGGCTGTGGGGATGAACTATCCATGCTTTTCTGGAAGAATTTGGTTAATATGTTTAAATCTCAATTGAAAGAAGGCACGTTTACATTTTTGCATATTTTGGAGTTGGTGAAAATACCTATTATTTTTGCACTACCGTCATGAGTTTCGTTTGAACTTCCAATCGAGACTACTTTAGAAATCGCATTGATACCATTCCTCAGTATGGTTACAAATTTGTAAGCTTCAATGACATATTAAAATCATATTAAAACTCCTTATTTTATTAGGCAATTTCTAAATTTTGATTTTGTTTTGTATTGAGTTTTAATACTAAATTTAACTTTTTTTTTATTTGAGTTCTAATACTGAATGATTAATACTGCTACATCCATATACTCTTTGTTGTTCTTCTCTTGAATGCTTTAGATACAATGGGAATGTTAACCGTGTGGGCAATGTGGGAGTTGGATAAGGGTGGAAAGAAAACAAAAATTATTGTAATCCAGCTAGAAGTTGAAGGGTATTCTATTTTAATTCCTTATTAATTTTCATCCTTTATTCAAAAAATCCTATTGTCAAGTATGCACTTTCTAATCAATTTTTTTTTTTTTGTTAGTGTGAAATTGGAGGTTGCTCTTTTTGGAAATTTGCATGCATGATTACAGACTTCATGGCAAATGGAGCTGAGCGGTTGTGTTAGTAATACAATTTGCTAGAGTGAAAACATTCCAGGGTAGAATCCTTAAACCTACTTATTCTGGCCTTAGTGATTTTTACAAAATTTTTATCGACCTTTTTATTACCTTCTTTAACTTCCTTAATACCTTTGCTTTTTTCCATAGGAAAAATCGTTTTATAGAATGTTATGCATGCTACTAGACTCCTGTTTAACCCGACATGCAAGAGGTTCCGTATTCAAAACATTAGTAGATGTACATAATCCTAGGAAGCAGGGACATTCAATAGTTAGACTTCAAGACCTACTTCCTAGAAATGAGTTGTACTACTTGAGATTGCTATTAATTGTTTAGAGAGGATGTACGAGTTACCAAAGTTTAAGGAAAGTAGGTAATTTAGTACACCAATCTTTTGAAGAAGCATGTCATGCATTGGGGTTATAACGAATGATAATGAATTTATTGAAGGTATAATAATTCTTTTACTATTTTTATTGGTTATTTTTCACTTTCAATTTCTTTTTTTTAATTTCAGTTCTTTATTATTAGTATTATATTTATGATCCTAAAGTTATTTTCGATCGTTCTCGTACATTCTTGAACAATGAATTTATTGAAGGTATAAAGGAAGTTCCAGAGTTAGCGTCTAGAAATCAACTAAGGAAGCTCTTTGTTACATTATTAGTAACAAACACAATGAGCAGACCACAATTTGTATGGGAGCATGTTTTGGAACTTTTAGCAGGTGGAATCTTACATGATCGAAGAAGAATATTAAGGAATCAAGGTATGCTTTAAATTATCATTTAATTTTTTTTTTAGAGATTTTAATATTATACTTCCAAACTTGAAATACAAATATTACATTTTTTAATAATAAGTTAAGAGTTTCATATTGTCATTAAAAAAAGATTTTGCTTTCGTAAATCTTTCTATCCAAGTTCGAAGTTGAAGGATTTATGTTTGATTGAAATTGAAAAATTACTTAATTCAAACGAAAGGTCTTTGAAAGACTTCCGATCCATGCCATACCTAGATGATTCTTCACTCAATCAATTCCAAAATCATCTCTTAGTTGAAGAGCTAAACTATGATAGAGAGCAATTGTATTGATCTTGAAGGCTACTTATCTTCAATGAATGAAGATCAAAGGATAATTTATGATAGTATAATGGACTCGATAATCACTAAAAAAGGTTTTTATTTTGTATATGGTTATGGAGAAGGGAAAAATATTCATTTGGAAAACATTATTGGCTGTTGTTAGATCCAATGGCAACATTGTTTTGAATTTTGTAAAGTGGGATTGCTTCATTGTTTTTACCTGGTGGAAGGACAACTCATTTTAGATTTTCAATTCCATTAACACTTACTAAGTTGTTAATATGTACTATCAAGCAAGGAAGTCCTAAAGCATAACGCTTCAACAAGCAAATCTTATTATATGGGATGAAGCATGCATGGCAAATAGATTTGCTTTTGAAGCATTGGATCATACAATGAGAGATATATTGAGGTTAAGAAATAACAAGTCTAAAGATGAACCATTTGGTGGAAAACCCGTTGTCCTTGGAGGAGACTCTGTTAAATACTTCCAGTTATTCCAAGAGTTTCAAGAGAAGAAATAGTAAATGCCACCATAAACTCATTAAATTTGTGGCCGCATTGCAAGGTTCTTAATCAGACAAAAAAATATGAGGTTACTAGCAACAAGTTCTTCCTCTATAGATCCAAAATTGAGATTGTTTGAGACTGGATTATTCAAATTGGAGATGGAAAGCTAGGAATTGACCATGATGGAATCGCAGAAGTTGAAATTCCAATAGAATTCTTAATTTTAGAATCACCTTCACCTCTAAGGAGTATTGTAGATTTCACTTATCCAAATTTATTGGATAATTTGAAAAACTATGCCTTTTTTGAGGATAGAGCATTGCTAGCACCTATTCTTGAAGTAGTTGAAATGGTTAATAAATTTGTGCTTTCTCAAATTTCTCAGTAAGGAAAAGGATATCTGAGCTCTGATTCATATTGCATAGCTGATAAAGATGTCGACATTGAAGGTGATTGGATAACTGCTAAGTTTTTAAATGAAATAAAGTGTTATGGCATTCCAAATCATAAATTAGTTTTGAAAAAGAGAGTCCCAATTATGCTGCTAAAGAACATTGATCAATCTTCAGATTATATAATGGAAAAAGTTTTTGTTGAAGAATTGGAAAACAATGTCATTGGAGCAATTGTTGTGACTGGCAATAAAATTGGATAAAAGGTTTACATACCTCGAATGAATTTAATATCTTCTAATCAGGCACGCTTCAATTTCAAAGAAGACAATTCCAGGTTACTCTTTGCTTTGCTATGACCATTAATAAAAGTCAAGGTCAATCTTTGTCATTTGTTGGATTATTTTTACCAAACCCGTTTCACTCATGGACAACTTTACGTGGTTCTCTAGGGTAAAATCTAGGAGTGATTTGAAAATATTAATATTGGATGATAATGGAGAACCTTGCAACATAACCAAAAATGTTGTTTATCCAGAGGTGTTTCAAAAAATTTGAATTTCAGGTTTGGATTTGCATTTTATATTGTTTATTTATTTTATCAAACAAAATATTCAATGCATTTGTGATGAAGTCTTTATATATTATTTTACTAATATATTTTTTTATTGTATTATGCAGTGTGACATATGAAGATTAAAACACGAAAAAAAATTCCCAAGTAATTAATACTTTTTATTGATTTTCTTTTTCTGCAATGATCATGTGGAGTATTTACTTTTAATCGTTATATTATTGTTAATTATCTATTTTTATTGTTTATTAATTTACAAAAAAATGCATTCAAATAATTTGTTATGTACTTAATTTTATTTTTTTTTTACTTATCACCCTATGAATTGACAAGGTCAAAACACTAGTGAATTAAATATTATAAGTATATCTAATGTAATGGTCAATATCTATGATTTATAGCCTATATATACTTGTTTGGGTCACTGCTGATGAGGGAGTGTTGAGTTTCTTCGTGTTGGTATTTCCCTTTTTTTCTTACCTTCCCCCCAAAAAAAAAAAAAAAAAATCCTATACTTGTATGTTTCGGTAAAGCATTGATTGACCTTATATATATATATATATATATATATATATATAGCATTAATTGATTTTTAACTTATATGAAACAGTACACACTTATTTAGTTTTTTTCAACAAATGCGTTTCTAAATTTACACCTTGCTGTTCTAAATAAATTATGACAAATATTTAATAATTAGTTACATTAAATTTTTTATAGTTAGAGTAGTTTATAAATAAAATATTGGTAAAATTAATTGAAAATGATTTTTCCTAAAATAATTTGCTCCCAAAAAGAAAAAGTCAATGGTATAGTAATGATTGGTGAAAATATATATTCATCCCTTGAAGTTTTATCAAAAGAGAAATAAAAAAAATTAAAAAACCTTCCATTAATAACATTTGTATTCTTAATATTGGTCATTACATTAGCTCTATAAACTATTTTTCTCAACACTTCTTTCATATGAAATATAGTAATGTTTTTAGAATAAAAAATTTTAATTTTTTTTAATTATAAATATAAGTATTTTAATTTTGGCTCCTTAATTTTTTTTTTAACTATTTTTGGTCTCTCTTTTTTTTCAATATTTTAGTTTTTGTCCTTCTTGTTCTAAATGTTGGTCTTATAAATATTTCATTCTATATGCATTTAGTCTCTATGAATATTTGAAAATCTTGTTTTTATCTTTATAAATATTATAATCATCTTTTTTTATTTATATAAATATCACCACTTAATAATGGTTGCTAAGAATAAAGATTAAAAACATATACAATATTTGACAGAAAAAAAGATTAAAGCTAAAAAATATTTGAAGAGTCTAAACCAACAACAATCTATATTTATATGCAATAAAAAAATATTTAACCCTAAAAAAATACTAGAACTTTTGGCACGAAACAAGATAGATATTAGAATATGAAATCAAATAGTATGACCCATTGGCCTATGCAAAGATAAATTTCTTTGGTACATCAACGACATTAATATTTGAACGTATAATTTCATACGAACTATGAAACTACTCAAATCATATCCCTCACAAGTCACAACTAACTTCCAGTGACTTATAACAAGATCAATTTCTATGTCAAATTGTTTTGAGAAATACACTGGAATCTCTGTTTCTTTGAAAAATTTTTTTACATACAATGTGACCGTGAAATAAACAGAAAAAAAAAAACAATATGCAATGTAGGTTGAAACTAGAGTCATTAGGACTGTAGATTGAGCCAATTAACTGAGGATGACCCTGCCGAAGATAATTTGTATACCAAACCCCACAACACGAAAAATCAGTATCATATACTAGTCGGGATTCCATCCTGCAAAGACTGCTCACCATCATGACAATGTCGGATCCTCGGATTCCCTCTCAGAGGTGAGAAAACCCCACTTTGATTTCTACTGAGAGTCCAGGCATAGCCATGTCACAGCACTCGTATATATGAGGCCTTTAGACCTTGAGGTATGTATTTATCCAATTTTACAGGCATTTTATGCTTGAGCTTGATTCGGGCATGGGAGTGTCTTTACATGTAGACTTTGATGTTTCTTAACTTGGAGGAGGACCACTTGACTGAATATACATCAATGGTAAGAACAATGTTAACTCATTTCTTTCGTAAAGAATAACATAGTAATCATCTCTTTTAAATCATGTGGTGATCCACTCTTTTAGATCATTGGATTTTATTTTAATGGCATACAATTAAAGTTATAATAATTATATAAAATTATAAATAAATAATAAAATTTAAAACTAAAATAATAATTTAATTGGATTACAAAACTATCCTCCAATCCATTGTTATTTTTCCTTCTAATCTTTTTCCCCTTCTCCCATCTCATCTCATCTCACCTCACCACCCCTCACTTCCAGGCCATCACCCTTGTTTCAGAGCTTCATCCATTTCCCCCTCCCATCCAGGCCAACGATCTTGCCAACATCACAACCAACACCAATCCCTCTCTTTCATTGTGTAGCACCATTCAAACACTATAAAATCATATTTTTATTAACAACCCAATCTTAAATGAGACGCTCAACGTCCTTTAGTTTCACCATTTTCAAGCAAATAACACTGCAAGTGGGAGGCTTTGGTTTTACATTTGTTGGACACAAAGTCATCATAATTGTCCCTATGGTGTTTGTTTCTTTTTATGCCCCAAAGCAATTGATATCTCATATCCATTGGCCAATTTGCTTGAATCACATCTTTCTAAAACATCAATAACCATTAACCAATAATAAAAATAAAAATTTTGAACAAAATAAATTGTTTGAAACAAAATGACATAACTCATAAATCGCTGAACCAAAGAACGATGTTGAAACTGGGCTATCATGGATGGGCTCAGTGGCTGTGAAGTAAATGGGGACAATGGTCACAAGGAAGAAGAGCTTAAATCAAGAAGAGGGATGAGGATAGGGACTGGAAGAATGAATTAGATAAAAAGTAAAGGTCAATCTAATAATTCCATAGAAACTAAGTGACGACTATATAAAGATCTAAGAGATTTGAGGATCAAATTATCTTTCACCCTCTTTTTCTGTTCTCAAATAGTTATATCAAGTAAACACATCAGCGATTAATAATTATTAAGAATTAATAATTTCAAGCTTTTATAAAGTGTGATCATATAAATAGGAAATTATAATTTGTTAATATTTACTTTCTCATTTTTCTTTTGTCCATTTTCCATAACATACCTGACCCCCCTTTTTCCTTTTTTTACCTTGAAATTTCTCCTTTCTTTTTCATTGTTATTGAATTAAAAAAACAAAAACAGGCTCAAAGAGAAGAGCACTGAGTGTGCCCTTTTTAGCCACATAACATAAGGGGTGCAAACCCTTTTGATATTAATTATTAAACTAATTGATTTGTATGGGTGGTATGATGTTGAGATGTAGCTATTGTCCACACAGTACATTTAAGATGGCATCTTCTCAGTTTGCGTTACATGTGTCTTCTTCATCTACCACTATAATATATAATATTTTCATGTATGTATATATATATATATATATATATATATATAATGTATTTAATAAAAAATAAATCATACTTTAGTTATGTGTATGGATATTATTAAGCTATATATGTATATGAAATTAATAAAACTTTGGTGATTTAAAGTTTGTGATTATTTTAAAAAAATTATGATTTTTTTCATTTTTTTAATTAAACATCAAAGTAATAATAATCCGATAATCCAAACTAAACTAAACCAAATCAAAATTGATCGGTTTATATTCTTTTTCTCCAAAATCTGAACCAACTCGACCTAATTACACCTCTATCTATGGATGCACCTGCCCATCTATCTTTCTTGAATTTGTTCAGTCCTCACACGTTCAATTTGCATGCTTCTGTCTCCAAATGGCCATGCCATGCCCTATTTGGCAACTCTATTGTCTTCACATCCACACACAACTTTCCTCACACACCTAGCTGCCTAGCCCTATCAAAATGACAAGGTATAAATAACACACTTTTTTTGTCTTGCTTTTCACAGTTCAGACTTCAGATTGTTTCCTTAATTTTGATGTAGTTTTACTAACGAGAGTGTTTTAAGGCATGGCATTGACCTTACCCAAAAAAAAGAAGAAGTTGTGTTCTAAGGCATTGGTTAAGAAACCAATAAAAAACGGATAGTTTTAAATTGAAAAGTAAATTGATGCCTTTGAAACTTTAATAACTTTTTTATTTTCAATTCCTTAACCAATATTCTTTTTACTTACAAGAGTGTTTCCAGGCAATGGTTAAGGAAAAAAATGGAAAGTTTTTAATTGAAAAGTATTTTTTTAAATATTTAATGCATTTAAAATTAAACTTCTAAAACCTTTTAGTTTTAGTACACTTGTTAGTAAAAAACCCAAAGGGTTGGCCAATTGCAGCATGCCAAGGTCTCACATTGATGGATCATAGATTTGAATATCCTCACTCATCTTAGTGGGGAAAGGCAAATGTAAACTCCTTTGTAAATATTTTTTTAGTCCAAAAGTTTTTCTTCTTAGACTACGACGTCATCCTCTCACCCTAAAATTTGTTTGTAAAAAAAAAAAAAACTTGTTAGCAAAGCTCTTTTGATACTATGAATCAATTATATGTGCACATTTTGAATGTAACAATATATATGACTTGTTGATGATAAAAAAATAATATTGACAATATTTTTTGGGATATTAAAGTTAAATTTATAAAATAAGAGCTTTTCACTTGTCCCAAAATACAAAACAAATAAATAAACAAGAAAACTTTTCTAAACTATGGGGCTTATAGATGAGTTTCTATTTATTATTATTATTTTTGGTCGTTGGATGGGTTTCTATATATATTTTTTTGGTAGACTCTACTCACACACAAGAAGAAGGGGGTTGGGAGTTGGGACATGGCATCTCTAATGCTGAGGTCGAACACATGACCTTGGCATCCTAGTGCAGTTCCAAAGAGGCAAAGACATCGACCAACGTGTTGGCCTCCAACTGTGGATGGGTTTCTATTGAAAACACGGATGGGACTCCAGCAGATCACCATTAAGTGTCAGAGAGAGAGAAAGAGAGAGAGAGAGGCCGTGTAATAAGAAGAGTAGTTATTAGACCAAATAGAAATTTTAGTCCATAATCTTTGACCTAAAGCGGGAAACAAAGAAAAAAGTAAGATTGACGAAAAAAGCGCAAAAGCAAGGATTTTGGATTGATAAAAAAAATGTTTACTCAAATTTGTCAACATTTTGTTAATGAAGATTGGCACATGTATATAGCATATTCATTTTCAGAAAGACATGAGTTCAACTTAAGTTTGAGGACTAATTATATTGTAAGTAATCTTATAAGTCCCTTGATCGACTTCCTTGTAAACATTTTCCAAGCCCTAAGATTTTGCTTTGGTCTTGGTGTGAATGTTTGGCTCCTAGCCTAAGATCGCATCCGTCCTCATTAATCATCATATGATGCAAACAATAGATAATATAAAAACTTATAAAATAGATTTCTTATACTATATTATTAAACTTATATATCTATCTAATGCTATTGTACCTTATTCTATACAATGCATCAACAAGGCATACAATTTGAGGGAGTAAGATGAACCTTTAATCCGCGACAAAGTGATATGGATCATACATACGATGACGTACGCCCTATTTAAGAAAGTGCTGCAAAAACACGGAGCCGCTCCAACCCAATTCCGGTTAAGATATATTCCATGCACTGCACATCCCCAACCCACTCTAATATAATGGACCCCACATTAACCCAAAAATAAAAAGCCACCGTCAAAGTCCCCTTAACTCAACCACAGTTACTCCTTAACTCCACATCTCTCTCCAATCACAAAACAACACCAACACATACACAGCTAAGTGCTGACACAAAAGACGATGAATAATATTCTCCTACTCAACCTTCAACAACAACAACAACAACAAAATCAACCACAAATTCACTTCAAAAAAACATAAACCTTAAACACCACAAGAACCCCCTTTGTTCCCAACACCCTGAACCTCAAAACAAACAAATTACAAATACTCCTCCTATTTATCCGTATTACAATATATTAGTGCGTGGTTAGCTTAATTTTGGTTCATTATTATTATTATTATTATTATTATTATTGTTCAAGCAATATGAGCTGCAATGGTTGCCGAGTGCTCCGAAAGGGATGCAGCGACAGTTGCGCTTTGAGGTCGTGCCTGCAGTGGATCGAATCCCCTGAGTCACAAGCACATGCCACTCTCTTCCTCGCTAAGTTCTTTGGTCGTAGTGACCTTTTGTCCTTTATCTCCTCCGTCCCAGAAACCAAACGACCCGGTAGGTACATACGTACAACGTACATACACCAGTTATATGTAGCTACCTATGTAGCGCGTTTAGATTATTGTTTTGAAGTGTGTTCAAATCGAGTTCCATTAATAAGTAGCATATTTTCTTTTTTCATTTTTCCTCTTTGCTTATACCATAGTAGAAAGTAGAAACATATTGTCATTATCAAACTGTAATTCAAGTGCCATGTCTTCTAGTTTTTGTGCCCGGGGATGTTAACGTTAGGTCATGGGTTCGATCTCTCGCATGTCTATTCCTTCCCCTCGAGAGGCAGATCTAGATATAAAATGGTAGATCAAATGTCATCCCCACCAAAATTTGAGAATTTTTTTAGTAATATTACTATCTCAATTATTGAAATCACATGCTTACTCCTTACAACCTAAAAAATATAAAAAGAAACATATTACTATTCCTAGAACCCTTTATTTAATTAGTTACTTCCCTTCGTCTTGATTAATATGGCCTTGAGATTCAAGAGACATTTTGGGTTTTTTTCAATCAAGAAAAAAATAATAATACTCTTGATTCAATTTTTATGTGTTAATTTAACAAGGATGCATATAATTTTTTTAAAAAATACTTATAACAAGAAGGCGCTTATTTATGAAATTTTATATATTTATTAAAATATGTAATTCAATTTTCAATATTTAATTACATCACTTTATAAATATTATACAATTTTTTTAAATTAATTAATTAGCCACAAATTTAAAGTATAAAATCTAAAAAAATCATAAATTAATTATATGTGAGAACAATAAATATAGAAAAAAAAGGGAGCAAAGCTAGCTAGAGAACAGTGTGACATACTTATTGATTTTTAGATCAGTAAGACCAGCCATATTACTGTGTCATCTACTATTTTTTCCTTTCATTACAAAAAAAAAACTACTATTTTTTTTTTCAGTTGTAAACTATTTACCCTCATTATTTTTAGTTTTATACTAATTTTTCTTATTTACTCTAATGTTTTATGAAATATCAGCACTGTTTCAGTCTTTGCTATATGAAGGGTGTGGGCGAACAATAAATCCGGTGAACGGCGCGGTAGGGCTTCTCTCAAGCGGTAACTGGCACGTGTGCCAGGCTGCCGTGGATGCAGTGCTCGCTGGAGGTGTTCTCCACCCGTTGCCGGAGACATTCGCCGGAACTATACCGCCGGCATTGGATCACACCACTGGTTCCAAAGACACTACATACTCTCAATTGAGTCCCCTAGCGTTCATGTATGGTGTGGGAGAGATCATGATGAATCACAATAATTCAACTTTGGATTCTGATCGTTACGCCTACACAACAAACACTAGAGCATTGAAGAGGGAACCGGCTATGTCATTGGTTTCGGGTAGTGGGGAATCGCAGGTACCAAGCTATGGTGACAATAAGAAAAGGCAGGTTTTGAATTTGTTCATGTGAGACTAAGCATTATATATGTTTTAATAATATGATCATATATAATGTTATATATAATATGATCATCAATAGCTATGCAGAGAGAGGTTATTATTAGCATATCCGACTTATCCATATGAATAATGTAAGAGAGCGGATTTGGAAGGTAAAATTTTGCTACAAATTACTAGTAAAGTGTTGGTGTTAGTGTAGATCAGAATCAAATGCGGTTAAATTTGACCCAGTTATGGTGATGACATGATGAGCATTGTTATATATATGTTTGAATCTGTTTCTTTTCTTTTCTTTTCTTTCTTTCCAATTTTTTTTCCATTCGGAATTGGGATAGGATTTGAAAATAGAAGAGAATAAGTTAGTGTTTCGATTATACTAATATTTATGAAAAATGTTATTTTTCAAACCATCATTTTTGAACTGAAATTGCACGAAGAATTGTAGCAATAGCAATGAAAATTTTCATATTATATTAGATGAGATTAGCTGTATAAATCAAACCGCATCACATGGATTATTTATAATTATGCCCTTTTTAATAATTTTATTTATAATTATTTTTGTGGTTTAATAAGTCTTTAGTCCTCATAAATATGAGTCATTTTAATTTTGCTCCTTCTAAATTTTTTGTTTTGATTTTGGTCCCTCTTTTTTTTCTATTGTCATGATTTTAGTTCTTTTTATATAAATTTAATATTAAATAATAATATTTATAAGGGTCAAAAAAGATTTTTGAAATACTTAAATAATAAAACTAATATAAATACTTTGATGTCAAATAATTAAAGAACTATTCCAAAAACTTATAAATCATTGATTATTTTACACGTAGCACGAGATAAAAAAGAAAGAAGAAACTCCAGACAGGGGTCGTGGGTGTGTGTCACTGATTTGATGATCAATTGGTTATAACCTATAGAAAAATTATTAGATACTCTGGAAGCAAGAGTGAATATATTTTTTTCTTGAATAATTATTTATTTTAAAAATTTATTTTATCTAAAATTAATTGTCTATTTAAAATTTTTTAGTAATATTAATTATTTTTTTATTAATATCCCTATTAAATACCATTAACTCATTAACGAATAAGAAGAAAGAAAGTTGGATTATTTAAAAGAAATAATGACAATTTAGTCAATTATTTCTAATTTTTACTAACATTGATGTTTTATCAATTATTTTCTCTTAATTTTAGTAAGCATTTAAAACTTGACAGTTATTTAAGGACAAATGAAGTTTTATAATTGACATATTAATTTTATAGATTATTATTATTTCTCATTTTTCCTATATTTTCAATATAATAACTGATATATTAATTAATAAATAAATCAGAATAACTCATTTTTGTTACTCTAATGGCAAGTAAGTATCCTACTCTAAGGTGTGAATGTCAGCTTTGTATGATGCTCACTTGCTATTTTGCTATCTCGTGTCCAATCGAGGATCGTATAATGTGCACGCACGGGCTTGTCCAATAACGCCCAAGAATTTAACCATCATCTAAGCTCGGTGTCTGGTCTTTTGGTAGCTGAAGCCATAAACGAGTGTAGTATCAAGTCATGTCTGCATCACTTGACACAGGTGATGAAGAAAAATGCTATTTCAACGCTTTTTTTCTTTTTTCGTATTGATGGCCCTATAGAAATTTATATACATAAGCGAGTAAATAAATGAAGAATTTATATACATAAGCAGACAATAGGATCATATTATTATTATTTATAATTATAATTACTCAATTTCCCAATTATTTATACGAGAAAACTCTATTTATTTATTTTTTGATACTTTAGAAATTTTATTAATCAATGAATTTTAAATTTAGAATCTTATGTATATTACTTAAACTTCTCATCACTAAACCAATCATACTGTCTTACTCTATTTATTTACACATGCATCTCTAATATTTGATCAACATCCAAAAATATTATAAATAGAAAATAAAATAGCATGACCCTCTTACGTGTATGGATATCATCGGATTTGAGGAATACATCCGAAAGAAAGTTAGAAATGATGGGAAGCAGCCTTTTGGCCTATAGAATTTTGCAAAGAGAAGAAATGAAAAGTGAAAATGGTGCGGTGCACGTCAGCCTCTTCCGTAGGCACGGATCTCCTCCATTGGAAGTGGGTTCCCACGCAAACACCACTACAATATCAACATAGTCAAAAGGGGTCCTCAACACAGATTGCGTCACAAGCATTTCATTTTCCCTAGAGTATCCTCTAGTTTAGCTGAGAGATTAATCTTTTAAAATATGATTAGGCATCTAAACACATGAATCCTGAAATAATTAGTTGTAAAAATTTACTTGATGAACTGACTGTTTGAATCGGTGAATCAATAAGCTGACCAACTAACCCGTTTAAGTCAAGTAATAAGTTAGATGTGAAATTGAACTCTAACTCAATCCGATCAATTCTTGAAAAAGCCAATACCTAGTTTTGAATTTTTCAACTAAATACCTTTATTAAATTTTAATTTCAACCTTTTAAAAATAATTGTGCGTGTTTTTTTTGGCTCAATTAATGAACATTTTGAAATCTATTTGCCATAAAAATGCGCTTGGTTTCTATCAATTGAAAAGAATGAAAAAAAAAAAAAATGGAGACAATCATTTCCTTTTATAATTGAAGCACTTGGCTTTTGGTTCACTTTCCTGTCAGTGCGGGACTTTGGTTTCAATAAGTGACTACTAATAGCCTTTTGGTTATTATATTTATTTAATTATATTCGATTTTGTTTTCAACAACTGAATATTATATTTATATTTATTTAATTATATTAAGTCACTATAAGAAATCCGTGAGATATCGACACCGATGGATATGGACCCATCGATAATTATTCATGGGTGCACCAATGGATTGACATATTTTTTTATTATTTAGATTTTTATCAAAAAAATAGATGACAATTCATTGGTATACCCATTGATAGTGCTTGGCACCATCATGCGCCATGCGCCATATTGTGCGCACAATTTTTGAGAGGTATACCGATAAGTTTACAGACGGTTGAATATTTATTCTACAGATTGGTATCTAGCGCGCCACATGACGTGAATGGTATCCTGAGGGTGCATTAATGGGTATATTTTTCAATCTTTTTATTCTTTTAAACTTAAATTTTTTACTGGTTTATACTTTAATAAATTTCTTTTTTAATTCACATTACTAACGGGTATATCGAGGGGTGTGTGAATTGAATTAAATTAAATTTTTATTTTATGTATTGCTATTAATTCCCAATGGGTATACAAGGTTTATATTAAAATAAGTTTTATTTTTTTTTAACCAGATTACCAATGGGTTTATCGATGGATTTTTATAAAATAAAATAAAATTTTTTATTTTTAATTATCGACACGTATATCGATAGATTGTTGAATTTTTTAGATGTTGACACGTGGCTCTTGAGATTCTCTGTACCTGTTAGTAAGTAGTGGAACTCGAAATGCACTGTTTTATTTTATGGTTCCGAAATGCATTCGAAATGCACTGTCGGTAACTTGCATAATAACCCATGATAGAACCATTAACCTGTTACTTTACAAAATGTCTTTCTCTTCTCTCTCACTTTCTTTGCCACCATCGCCATTGCCACCACTTATTGGGCATCATCGGAGCCTACTTACGAGAAACCAAGCCTACCATTGCAATCTATGTACGTTTTTTACCATTTTAATCATTTAGTTTTTTTATTTGGCTAGTTTTCCCATTCGTTTTCGTTGCCGTAAGTGTTCATTTTTAATGCATTGGAGGAGTGATTGTTGTTGCTATTTTGTTAATATAGGAGTTCTATTAGAGAGAGCACTTATGGTGTTTACTGTAGAAGCTTTTGGTTTGGTTTTTTTCTATTTTTATTGTGTATTTTTGTTTTTCAATTTTTATAACTGCGTAAAATCAATTGTTTGTTCATTTCACATTTTCATGATTTTGGATTGTATGCTGGAAGCTTTTTTATTTTTTATTTTTTGCATAGCGCTAGAGGTTAGTAATGAAATTCTTGTTATTTATATGCTTTAATATGTATGTAGAATAGAGACTTATGATTTGTTGAATAGAATTGTAGGAAATTTGGATTGGACTGGAGGAAGGGTGTAGAGGTCTTTCCCCTGACTTGTTTGCATTGTTTGTTGTAGAGTTTGTTTGTATTTGCAGAGATTGCATGACTTGCATGTTGTGGAGTTATAAGAAGATGTGATTTATAATGGTTTTTAAGATTATGTGAATTGTATGTAAGATGTAATTGTTTAAATATGTCTATTATGTTGTTGATGTTTAATGTTGTCTTTAATTGTTGAATTCACTGAATTAATTGATGATGCAAGCTCCTAATTTAAGTGGAGATGCTTTCGAAATTTTGTGAAATTTTTTATAGGCAGATAAAATTAAAAGTAATCGAATTAAAAATATTTAAAGACAAATTGAATGTGTTTAAAAGCAATAATGTGATGTCTTTGAAAAATTATAGGGTTTAGCGTTACTCATACACAATATTTTCTTCAAATCGATAGTGGATATATGATAAATTGCATCCTAATAGAGGGATAAACTGAAACTCTATGATGGTGTTAAACAATTTATGAGGACAACATTCCAAATACAACAGTTCATTGATAAGGCAAAAGTTAGGTGTCAATGTAATAAGTGCAAATGTAAAAGTATTTAGATGATGACACCATAAGGGCTCATTTGTATAAATGGGGATTCATACCTGACTATTGGATTTAGGCCAAGCATGGAGAGGAAGTTAATGTAGGGAATCGAGTGGGTATGTTTTAGATTGGAAGTAGTTCTTGGGGTTACTTAGCTCACATTATGTGGGTAATGTGTCATGGGAGGACAATCTATGTAGATATCAAGAGATGATTTTTGATGCTGTTGGTCTTAAATTTACGGCGTATAATTCTCAGTCTTTTCTTTGAGCAACCCAACCAAGATGCCGCTAGATTTTATACCCTGCTAAAGACCACAAGTCAATCTTTATGGGAGGATTGTGTGCACTCCAAGTTGTTATTACCAATCTGGATGTTGAGTATTAAGTCTAAAAGAAACCAAAGCAAAAGTTCTTTTGATCTATGCACAACTATCAGTGAGCGAAGTCTGAATTCCAATGTAATTCCAAAAGATTTTTATCAAGATAAAAAATTAGTTTCTAAACTTGGGTTGAAGAAAATAAAAATTTACTATTATTTAAAAGGTTACATGCTTTATTACAAAAATGATATTACATTGACTGAGTATAAGTTCTGTCACGAGGCTAGGTTTAAACCCAAAAGAAATGAAAGTGGGAGATATAAGGATGTCTCTTAAAAAATGCACTATCTGCCCTTAATCCCTAGGTTCAAGAAATTTTATGCATCAATGAGCTTGGCTTCTCATATAAGATGGTACAGTGAAAATAGAGGGGTGAAAGCGTGATGACTCATCCATCACATGGTGAATTGTGAAAATATTTTAATCGAACATATCATGACTTTGCCTCTACCCTCGAAATATTATATTAGGACTGTGTTTAGATGGATTTATCCCAAATAACCAATTTAGCAAACCTTATTCATGTTAACCCATAGTTGTTATGTCATACAATCTTCCTCCTGAAATATGCATGAAAGATCCTTATATGTTCTAAACATGTATAATCCTTGGCCCTAATAATCCAAAAGCTAAGATTAATGTGTATCTTTAACCCTTAATTGATGAATTAAATGGGTTGTGGTGCAAGAGTGTTTTTACTTACTATATTTAAACAAAGCAGAATTTCATGATGAGGACAACATTAATATGGTACATCAATGACTTTCAAACTGATGAAATATTGTTTGGATAGATGACACAAGGCAAATTAGCATGCCTAATTTGCATAGAGGACACTAAGGCAATCACTTTGATATATGGAGGAAAAAAACCTTGGTTTAATTGTCATAGGCGAAGTAGATATAACTTTAAAAGTAATTGTATTGAATATAATGAGCCTCAGTTAGACTAAGTGGTTGCTAAATATGGGATCGAGTTAAAGATTTTTCAAAAATAATAGAAGTTGAAAAGGTAGTCTACTTGCAAGGCTATGGGGTATACTATAATTAGACTAAGCAAAGTATCTTTTTGGAGTTGGCATTTTAGAAGGATAATTCAATGCATCATTGTTTATATGTCATGCATATTGAGAAAATATGTTTGACAATATTATGAACACTGGAATAGATAGATAGAACCAAAGACAACACAAAGCAAGACATGGTTTGGCTGAGAATTGCCATAGTTTGATTTGCATTTGCAAGAATTAAGAGATAGTGGTTTCTATAAACCGAAGACCAAATATGCTTTGAATTCCACTAGAAACAAGCTATTTGTCAGTGGCTTTAGGAGTTGAGGATGAGCGATGGTTATAATTATAACTTAGGTAGATGCGTCAATGTTGTACAAGATAAACTTGTTGTACGAAAAGCCATGATTGTCACATCTTCATGGAGTATTTGCTTCTTGTTGCATTCAGAGAGCTACCTGATGTTGTCTGAAAGCTTTTAACCGAAGCTGAGTTAGTATTTTATGGAATTATGGTCTTCTACTCTTAAGGTTGATGATCTACTTGTCATGGAAAAAAATATTCCCCTTATTTTGTGCAAATTAGAGAGAATATTTCCTCCAAATTTTTGTACTCAATGGAACACTTGCCCATATATTTGGCATATGAAGCATAAGTGTATAGTCTGGTTCAATATAGGTAGATGTATCTATTTGAAAGGAAAATAAGAGAGTTTAAAAGAACCATGAAGAATAGGCCTTAAGTGGAATGATCAATATGTCAGGCATATCTATCAAAAGAGACTTCAAACTTTTGCTCATTTTACTTTTACCACATGTTCAATCTAGGAGAACTTGGGTTGATCGTAATGATAATGGAGGGAAATGCTCTATTCCAGCAACATTGGTCGTCTTCAACCAACATGATCGTGTTATCGAAAGAGTCAACCTTGATGGTTGACTTCAATGGAGTGGAATTTTGTACACGTACATATTTTGATAAATTGTGATAAAGTGCAACCATTCAGAATGTAAGTCAATAAACCTTTTTGTATGTGAAAAATTGTGATAGTATGCTTCTTTAAAATGATTTAAAAGATATTTTCAACAACAAATACCTTGAACAATTACATGGTCAAGATTCTCATAATGTAAGTCCATTTTGTTAAATTATATAGCCTAATACATTGTTGTTAGTTAATTTGTTTGATACAAGTCAATTTGATATTTGAAACTTAATATGTGTAGATGTATGAAAAAAATAATAGTGTAATATGTCCCCATTTGTTTAATTTAGCTTGGGGGACTAAAAATAAAGCTGTATGTTGGCCCATGTACTATGTTAATGGGTACAAGTTCCACACATCCAATTGGGGTATGGAAAAAAAACCAATGACACTGATGTTTGTGTCAAAGGTGATGCCTGGGATGGAGAATGTGATTGGTACGGTGTGATTAAGGAAATTCTTGAATTTGAATACATTGATGAACCCACAAAAAGATATGTGCTATTCAAATGTGGATGGTATGATCCTACGCGACTAACTTGGACACGACAACACAACAATTACAAAATCAATGAAATCAATCACACCAGAAGATATGCAAGTTATGATACATTTATTATTGCCCTGATTTTTGTGTTAAAGGTGATGCCAGGGATGGAGAATGTGATTGGCATAGTGTGGTTAAGAAAATCCTTGAATTTGAGTACATTGATGAACCCACAAAAAGATGTGTGCTATTCAAATGTGAATGGTATGATCTTATGCGACTAACTTGGACATGTCACGACGACTTGCCCACGTGACTGACACGTAAGAAATCACATTCTCACGTAAGCCTCGTGACCTGTATCATTTCTACATGCAGAAAAGATCCATAATATAGTCTTATTCTTTCTATATATTAATCACCTGTTCTAAATATTTAGTTTATAAAGATAAGTTCTCATAGTCCGTTTCAAAGTATAATGCTATATTATCACAAAATATGCGCAAAGTCCTTGATATAAAACATGTCTATGAAAAGTAAAAAAACTTATACAGTCCAAAATAACATTTTAATATACAAGACTATAAAGACAACATGCTCTAAAATCCTGGAATCCTTATCATATGGAGCACGTCTATGGCAAAATACCAAACACCTCACCTCATGGGATCGACAATTTGAATCTAACGCTACGGAGGAAGATGGCGTGAAAGTATTCGGAG
Source organism: Dalbergia oliveri (assembly GCA_030441495.1). Taxonomy (NCBI): domain Eukaryota; kingdom Viridiplantae; phylum Streptophyta; class Magnoliopsida; order Fabales; family Fabaceae; genus Dalbergia; species Dalbergia oliveri. The sequence continues at coordinate 3,882,589 of JAMLFY010000015.1, read as the reverse complement.
GCTGCTATATCTGTAAATGAGAAAAAGGAAAGGAGAGTGAGTTTTGCTACCAAAACCTAGTGAGTGAGTCTCACCTGGACCCCCTCCATGGGACATCAAAGAACAATGCATAAATCATAGTAACCTCGATAATATTGAAAAACCTATGCAATCAAATATACATCTATATAGTTATGTATTCAAATTATCGCTTTACCAAATCAAAAGCAATTTTTTCATTTCACTTTCATATCTGAAATCATATAAGCTCTTAGTGTAATAGCCTATAGAGAAATAGTAATCTCTATATAATAACCTCTGTTTACATCATGTTACGTATCGCGTCTCCAGTGTACCAGTCGATTCTTTATCCATAATTCTCTAGTCACATCTGGGTGTTATGTATCGATGTCCCTATTGTGACGATAGTGGGTACCTAACGAAGTCCCTTCTCTGATACTCTAGGCCCTGGACTACTTGGTACCAAGGTTAGCGGATTAACTCCGTTAACACATAGCCTGTTCTCTATATAGCTACTATTTAGTCAATAAGAAAATCTCACTTTTTTCTCTATCATTCATAAAGTCTTCTATCTTAGGGTTCAAAATCTTTCTTTATATAATAGTATGTAGTACCAGAGTCATGTGATCATAACATCAACTTTAGATAATTAAAGTCATCATGCAACTATACAAAACTTAGCCTCAAAAGAAGAGGTCCCATGGTTTTAGGAAACAGTTTCTTATTAAGACTAACAGTTCATAGCACAATATTTCACCAATACCTCAGTGGTTCACAAATAAACTGTAAAATCATATAGATAATCTCATGTTCTAGGTGAAAATAGACATTGTAATTAACATAGGAGTTACAGATGCGAACCCACTCACCTGGAGTGGCAGAAGTTGAAAGCTCAACACCAGAGCTTTTTAGAGTAGAAATGGCACCTATCTATCATAGGAATGATAGAATCTTAGATTAGTTTCTAGAATCACTAAAATCCTCGAATTTATCTTTAACATGGAGGAAGAGCTCTATACCCTCATAAGCATAGAAACCAACTCCCAAGACAAGAAGAACTTGAAGAAAATAGAGCAAAACTAAGAAAACTACATACCTTGAAGCCTTAAGAAGGAAGAATTGAAGTTAGAATTGAAAGAAATGGAAGAAAATAGAGATTTGGGGGTGAAGATAGGTTAGGAACAAAGTTTCTCGCAGTTTGGGGGTGAAGAGTCGTGTTTTGGGTGTTTGAAGGTTCCAGACCCGAAATGAGGGTATTTATATTTTTTGTTGAGCGCTAGGCACTCACCAGAGCGTGAAATTACCCCTTGCACCGCCTTCTCCCACAGCCAACTCAGAATGGTTACTTCATTTATTTACTTTTCTTGATTTTAAGTTGATAACTTTAAAACATAAATGTAAATAAGAAAATACCCTCCATTTGGATTGAAATAAAATATCAAAAAAATCAAAATCTCAACAAATCAAAATCTAATTTGTGGGTTTTAGTTCAAATTCGGAATTTCAACAATTTTGTAAACTTTTGGGCTAAAAACGAAGGGTTTAAGGATTTTATAAAATTTATTAAAAATCACTCTTTAACTTATTTTCTCTAGGGAATAATTACCGGGACTTTTTATCCTAAGAAAAAGGTTTTATTATATAGCCCTCCAAAGATGTGTAGGGTCAGACTTAGGGAAATTAGGACCTAAAATGACAGGTGAGGGTAATTGGCACCTTTTCTAATTCAAAAGAATTTCCTAGCCCCATTTATTTAAACTAGGGTATTAGACACAACAACACAACAATTACAAAATCAATGAAATCAATCACACCAGAAGATATGCAAGTTATGATACATTTATTATTACCCAAAATACTAGTCAAGTTTATTATATGTCTTATCCTAGGAAAAGTAGATCAAACTAGAAGGTTGTAAATAAGACAAAAGCAAAAGGTAGGATTGAAGCAGAGGAAGATACCGTTGAAGATGCTTATCAAGTGGGCGATTCACCTCCTTCAAGGGTAATAATGGATACAGACAATCATGAAAATCATCTTCCATTAACAACTAGGGAAGTTGACAAAATTGAATGCACAAGTCACTAGCTAATTACAAATCACGAAGATGAAATAAATGATAGTATTGATGATGGTGCATATAATGAACTTCTTCATGATGATCATGATCAACAATAAGTGATGATGAAAATATCCTTGAATTTTCAGATTAACTAAAGTGTTATATATTATATGTAACAATGTTTTGAAATAACTCTAAATTTATATATGTAAATATGTCTTTTTGTGGATTGTGTAATGGTTTCAGGATGGTTGGAAGAGGCAAAGGCTAACCTAGGAAGGTCGTTTACCCACTACTAGCTTCACCACTGCCCTCGCTACCAGGACCCTTCCTTTCGAATGATGCCCACTCTTAGATATGTTGGCCTTCCACCTTCATCCTATTGCCAGTCACATCTCATCCATAGTAGTGACCCCAAGCCCAAGCTCTACCATTGGCTCGACTCTTAACCCCACATTTCATTAGACCTCCTTCGTTAGGTGAGTCAAAGACAGGACCTAGGTGGTAAGCTGCTTGGTCCAGGTGGTAAGCTACATGGTAAAGACAAGTTTAAACATATTTTCTATTACATATTTTAGTTTTATATTATGCGTGATGTTTAAAATATTTCCATTGGATTTAATTTGATTCATCTATGTAACCTTTGATCCTTTTACTAAGGGTCACAACCAGGATTAGAGAGGTTATACAGAGCAGGTATAACCACTTGTAGCCTATTTGGACCAACCTCACGGATGTTAAGGAGGTGTGGTGGCAGGAGTGCAAGGTAATGCTATAATTTATTCGATTATGTTAAAATCATGCTTATATTATCTATATGCTTATGATTATTTATATCTTGTGAGTTTTGTGTATACGAACATCCTTTTACATCCTACCTAAGCATAAGGCTGCCATCAAGAGGGCTTGGAAGATTAGGTCCTCCAAGAGCTTGCGGGACATGTTCCACGATGTCCGCAAAGGGAATATGACCAGCTCTTGGCTAAATGATGTCACCCTCCGTGAGATGTAGGCACCATTGGGTATCCAACCCAACCTTCAAGGACATGTCTGAGAAGGGCAAGACAAACTGGCCATAGTGAAAGGCGGGTCACTACACCTTTTCGGGTCGAGCACCTAAGAATGGACCCAAAAGCGGCTAGTAACTTTAATCTTTTTGTATTTAATATATTATTAATTTACTACATTTGAAATGTATTAAATACTATGTTATTATGATTTTAATGTACATTTTCGTGCAGACTAGGGAGTTAAACCGCCCTCGAACTAGGAGGAACTGTTTTGAGAGACCCACACTCGAAAGGGTGAAAGGGGGAGACAAGAGAGGTGTGGGTTCGACCTTTGCTCCAGAGACGACATATGTAATTCTGAAATCAAACTTCTTAATATTTAATTTTTATTACTTCTTCATTTATGTCATAATTATTACTTACAATGTGTTTTATATTTTTTTTCTCTATAGCGTTAATATAAAGAGCTATAGGAGTAGGCACAGACCCAGTTTGGGCCAGGTGGTTGGAGGCCCTTAGACAGTCGCATGTATGGGATAGGGTATTATCTTGATAGTAGTTCGCCATGCTTCGCTACTGGTCAGAATGGGGATGATGCCTTGTGGAAGCATGTGCATGCCTAAATCAAGAGTTGCAAGCAGGCACAACTTATTCACTGAGCAAGAGCAATAGGCACAGCTTCTCAGGCTTAGGGGTGTACAAGGGATGTGTTGAGCCAGGTTGGACAAAACCCAAACCCGGCCGATTTTTAAACCAGGTCAATTTTTGAAACCCAAACCAAACCAATAATGACCCGATTATATCCCGAGTCATACTGTCCCAACATCGAACAATATACAGGAATTTGGATATTGTACATAGTAAAGTTATAAAATTTTACAAATAAGAAATAAAATTTAGAGACATTTTACGATATAGGTTTCAAATATAAAATAAACCATATCAATGTACAAATATCATCATCTTATGTAAAATATATTAATTCAACTTTAAAATCTTATAATTTTTGATAAATTATTATAAAAATATATATATCTATTAAGGGATTATTTGACTTCAGAAGGGTTCAACCGAATGACCCAAACCCAGCTGAAAAGTGTACCGGGTCAAATTTCAAACCCGAACTCGTCCCAGTGAGCTTTGGGCAGCTGGGTTGGTGGGCAGGGACGGGTTATGAACACCCCTGGCAGGCTTGGAGGGCAGTGGGTCGAAGCAAATGGAGGATGAGCTTAAAGAGAATGAAGTTGTCCATGGAATAGCAACAACAGAAGGCCAAGAAAGAAAAAAGTAAATTCAAGAGTATGCAAAAGAAGATTACGACCGACATGATGTGGCTCTTTAACAAAACGAAGGCCTCAAGATTCTCTAGCAAGAAGGTCCCTAAGATGCCACTCTCATCCATTACTAAGGGCTCCTTGTCTAATGATAGCAAAGACTCTAACAACTCAGAATGACGCTAATGTCGACGAGGAGGAGTTCAATTAGTCTTCTTGTACCTATTTCTATTACATTTTGGATATCTTTTATATTTATCACACTTTGTATTTATTTATTTTTTCCGATACTTTGTTTATTTACTCTATTACTTCATTACTTTATTTATTTAATTATCATTTCATCATTTCCTTATTTCATATCATTTTAATTGAGAATTAAATTATTATATGAATAAAAAATATATGAATAAATGTCAAACAATTAGATAGTTTATAAATTCTTCACATACAGCGTGTAATCGGTCTAAAAAAAAAAAGGTTACTGATAGGTATATTTTTCAAAATAAATGTACTTTTTAAAATTATAAAAACAAAATTAATATTGAATACGCATAGGTATACCCATTGGTAATAAATAAATAAATTTTTTTATTCCCAAAATCCATCAGTACAAACAAGATACCCGTCAGGAACAAATAAATAAAATATTTTTTATTTCCAATAACCATCGGTACAAATAAAATACTCGTTGGTTATATTATTTTCTTGACAACCTCAGTGACACTTTTAATATATGTCTACCGACTAGCTTTTTATTTTGTGCCCTGTCAATATGTCCATTGGCGCTTTCCAACGGTGCTGTTACGCGTTGGTAATATTCTATCGACAAATGAAAAAATGACCCATATCGTCAGGAGCTGTAAAATTCAAATCCAATAAACCCTTGGATATCCTGCATAAATCTTGTGTGTTCAACCAATAACCTTTTGGTTGGTGATTCAATGAGCTATTAACTTGATCAAATCAAACAATGGGTCAAATTTGATAACTATGTCCAAAATCGAACTCTAAACATGTTTAAAAGACTCCAGTTGTATCCACTCAAATCAACATATTGTTAATTGGCACAAATATTTTTTTGTTGTTTAAATATTAAATAGGTAAAATTTATATGATAAAATAGTCACGATAAAAAAAAAAATTCCGGTCGAAAGTCACGATAAATTATTATTATATATTTATCTACCTTAAGAAGATAGCTTTCTTGGTCTGTAGAACAAATTGATAACAATTGATCGTTACTTTTTAATATTAATTCAAGAAATTGAAGCAGTCCCGCCCAAGTTCTTAATTATAAAACTTTTGTCGAGAGCATGGTTGACTTCGGTTTTCATTACTTGTAATTTCTGCTTTTAGAATTCTATAAAATATAGGAAAAAATAAAATATATAATTTTATTATTTCAAATATTTTTACTATTTCATTCATAAAATTCTAAAAACATAAAAACATGAGAAATTGAAAACGGAAAATTTTTTTCAATCAATCGAATGGTTGGTGTTATAAACACAATGATTTCGACAAAGACAATTTGATTAGATCAAAGTCGCTTAGAAGTGTGATTTGACAACAAGCTATTTATACAAATTTGAACAAATGATCAAAATAATGTGCATTGTAGGATAATTCAAATGTAGATAAAAGAAAAGGGGAATTAACATAAACATGAATACAAACAGGGTGACTTATAGGGTGGGCCTCTTAAGTTTTGATCCACCATGAGTCCCTTAATTTTGACCTACTGCAGCTGATTCTTTTGGATTTGCAATTTGACCCCTTTTTTTTTTAATTTCATTTAGGCTCCACAAGCCCCTAAAATGTGGTTCACAACCCAATATATATAGATTCATGACATCAAGCTCCGGGTGAATTATGTATAAGATCTGAAAAATGATCAGAAGCACTAAGAAGAGGACAGACCTTATGCACTAGTAGTGGGGCTTAATTATTTCTGATCAATTTAAGGATTTACATAGGCTATTAAAATCAATCTCCTAACATGTCCTAAACTAACCATAGGCGTCTTATAGACTAAAAGAAATGACATCTTTTTCAATTTAATTTAAATACGTTAACAATCTATTTTTTTTATATCATTATCCAATTAAATCATTTGATGCACTTGAATTTTAAAACGATGGAATGAGATTAAATTTATTTTTTTGATGTTGCAATATATATATGATTTGATAACTATGTAAAAAAAAATCATATGGTTGATAATTAAATTAAATGTTATTGTAACAAAAAAAGACAAATATCATTTTACCCACTACAAGAAATTTAGCCTAAAACAACACTTATTTTTAGAAACATATGAAAAGTGTTACTTTTTGTATACATAGATAACACTTTAAAAATATATTACCTTTGATATCTAAAAAATGTTGTTTTTGTTGTAAAATAATAATAATAGAGAGAATAATGGAGAAGAAGAGAAAGAATAGTCTTATTGATAGTCTCAAAAGGTACTCTATATGGAGTATCCAAAGGGCTATTTATAGCCAAAGGAAGAAAGATAATATCACATCAAATCATAACAGATTCTATCTAATCAAATCAAATATTAACTGAATCAGCTAAAAATATGGGCATCCATAAATAAATAATATTTTATAACACTCCCCCTTGGATGTTCATGGGGATATGCCTCATTAAAACCTTACTAAGAAAAACCCAATGGGAAAAAAATCTTAGTGAAGAAAAAAGAGTATAATATCCTCATAGTGGGAATGTAGAACTATCGTTAAAAACCTTATCAAAGAAAAATCCAATGGGATAAAAACCTTGATCAAGGAAAAAGAATATAGTATTTCTTCCCCTCTTTAAAGTATCACTTAAAATCTCATAATCAGTGTATTCTAATTTTGTGCACCACTTCTACAAAGAAGAAATATGAAGTAACTCTATCACTTGAACAAATTGGATATCAGCTCCTCTCTTTAGTTGAATTATCTAAGCCATATTGTCCTCATGTAAAGTTGTGCAACTTTCTTCTAAGAGAATCTACATGATAGTTTGAATAACATGTTGATCCATTGCCATTAGCCAGAAAAATTTACGAGCTTTGTATATTGTACTAATTTCTCTGATTTGAAGAAATAGTGGCTATAATATATCTTGTGTATCTCAGGATATGATCATGTCTCCATAAGTGAAAGGAACCTGTTGATATCTGCTTTATGCAGATTTGATAAATATCCTGCATACTAATACACCTGAGGAAAATATGTGATTTATCCATATAAAATTCCATAAGAGTTATCTCTGTGTAAATTGATTGACAAACAAACATTTTGTTTGTTAAAAGCCGAGATAGAATTTTGTCTTTCCAAGATCTTTCATCTCAAACTCTTCTGCTAGATCTTTTATGACTATGGAAACTTCTTCAAGAGTTCCAATGATATTCAAATCATTAACATACACAGCTATTCAAATATAAACATAGGGGCAAATGACATCATTTGTAAACCCCATATGAATCAAATATCGTTGAGACGGTTATACCACATCCATCCATATTGCTTTCGACCATATATAGATCTTTGCAATTTGATTGAGTACATATCCTGGGACATTCATTAGATGATGTCTTTAATCCTTTAGGGACTTTTTATATAAATATCATTATCTAATGAATTATATAGATAAACTGTGATAATATCTATAAGATGCACATTTAGCTTATTATGTATAGATAAGCTAATCAAATATCAAAATATTGTTGTATCCATTACTGGGAATACATTTTGCCGTAATCTATACTAGGTCTTTTGTGAGAGACCTTGTGCTACAAGTAGAGCCTCATAGCGTACAATTTCATTTTTTCTTATTTCTTTTTCTCACAAATACCTATTTGTATCCCACGGATTTCACACCTTCTGGTGTTTGGACTAAGGCCCAATGACCTTACGTTTTTTGGAAGTGATCTAATTCAGCCTAGATGGCTTCTTCCACTTTTGGCCAATCATTTCTACGTAGACATTTTTCAATAATTCTTAGCTCAAGATCCTCATTTTTTGCATAATATTTAGCGCTATATTATATGCAAATATATTGTCGACAATTATTACTCGTCGATTCCATCCTATGTTCTATAGAGACATAGTCTATTGAGATCTCATCATTTTCAATGATTATTTTCAGGTACCTGAACACTTCTGGCATTTCAAATATATCAAGTTTTTGGACTGCAACAATGTCCTTACTATGTGTCTATTATCTTCTATAGGAAGAGTATCATTTGCCTCATAACATCATTTGGCCCTTTACCCCACTTCCTTTTCAACGATTTTTATTTTGGAATCGACTTCTCACGACTTCGCGTACAATTTTTACATTGACCAATTGCCCAACAAGGACATCAATTCAAATTGGGGCATTTTCTACTGGTATATAGGATTTAGTTATCATTTTGTATTATAAGAAAATGCATCTGGCAATTCATTGCTATTCTTTGCAATTGTATAATCATTTGAACTTCTAGTTCACATTGCCTTGTGTGAGGATCTAAATAGAATATTGATGCATTGTAATTTCTTTTCTTTTCCAGCTCTACTTTCTCCCTTTGATGTTGGAAACATTATATCTCACAAAGTGAGACTTAAAACATCTCCCATTTGTATTTCAATGTATTTGACCATAAAGGGAGAATCATATCCAACATATATCTCCAATTTTTTTTGGAGTCCCATTTGAAAAAAATGGCATGACATATACTGCACTTCTGAAGTTCTTAAATGGGAACCTTTTGCTGTAGGCCAAAGTAATTGTAGGGGAGAGAATTATTGGCAATGTGTTAGCCTTATAGAAATAAAATACTGTAATATGCACCCAACTAGAAATTGGGAGATTTGTTCTCATGATCAGTCTAGCAATTAACTGGAGGTCTTTTATAAGTTAATTATACTAGCCAACTTTTTCTATATGTGAACATAAATAATTAGATGTTCAAACATTTATAACATTGGCCTACAAACACTAAAAGCTTGAGAAATAAATTCATCAAAATTATCAAAAAATTGTGCTCTAAATAATTTGCGCAATTAATATCGCAAGTTTCAGATTGTGAAATCATAATGAGCACACATATGACCATTTCATAGATGCATCTATTGAAATCATAAAATATTTGAAAAGTCCATATGGTGGATGAATTGATCCACGTATATCACCTTAAATTCCTTCTGGAATTTAAGAGATTTAAATCCAATCTTTGCTGTTGAAGGTCATATAATTAACTTACTTTGAGAACATTAACACAAGAAAACTCATTACAATAAAGAATCTTCTGGTTCTTCAACAAATGCTCATATGAGTTTTCAGGAATTTCTTACATCATTATTGCTTCAGAATGTCCTAACGGTCATGCCAAAAGGTAAAATCATCCGGGCTAGTAAACATCTGGTTTACAATAGCATATGATAATTCAATTGTATTCATATTAGTACTATAGACGGAAGAAAGTGTAAACAAAATTTTCTAAAGCAACTTTTTTATTGAAACATAAGTTGTGATATGGAGGTACTCACTATTTTCCTCACTCATTATCACAATATGATATCCATTTCAGTGAATATCTTTGAAACTCATCAAGTCTCCCATTTTTGTTTCTTCAGGAAATAAAATAGTAGCTCTTCTAGAGCCTTCATTCATCTTGCTACCAATAATGATATTAATGTTTTTAATTAATTTTTTTTCTTTAGGAAACATAATAGTAGCTCTTCTAGAGCCTTCAATCATCTTACTACCAAGAATGATATTAATATTTCTAATTAATTTTGTTTCTTCAGGAAACAAATAGTAGCTCTTCTGGAGCCTTCATTCATCTTGCTACCAAGAATGATATTAATATTTTTTAATTAATTTTGTTTCTTCGAGAATATAATAGTAACTCTTCTGAGCCTTCAATCATATTTACAAAACTAATCATCGAGTTAACATTTATTTGATTACAAGATGAAAATATCACAATATGTCATCAAAACATTAACATATCATGTAAGTGAAAAGAAATTTGTCGTGATATGATGATGATATAAATATAAGTATCACAATTACCAAAAATATCAGTATCATATATTATTATTTCATGATATAATAGTCATGATAATAAATAAGATTATTATGTGCCATAAATCAATAAAGTATATGATATGTTAAATCTCAACAATATCGCATAAAAATATAATTAATAATTATGAAATATATCACGAATAGAATAGCTATTTTATTCAATATTGAGAACAATCAGGATTAAAGTTTTGAAATAAAATATTCCTTAAAAATAGTATCAAGTAATATATCTAATAAAAACTTTCATTATTAATTTAAATAATTAATATTTATATAAAAGATAAAAAGATTCATCCAAATGGCTCATATTAATCATGAAGTGATTTCATAATATATCTTGAAAAAGAATCGTCTTTGCATTTTCTCATTCTCCTTTAACGATATTTAATAAAGATCAAATAAATATCTCATTGTACGAGGGTACATGCCAAATTTACTTTGATGTCATGACAATAACATTCATCACATTTATCACACTTGAAACCAATAATTTCCCCAAAGTCTGAGGTCCAACATAGTATGTTCCCCTTAGAGAAGCTTTCACAAAAAGCCAAATGCAAAATCTTGGCCTAGTACTCTAACCAACGGTTGATACTATACCCGAGCACAAACAAACCATGGCCAGCCAAACCATCTGCTTTGATATCACTTCTGGGTTTTTTTTTTTGTCACATTCACTTCAGGGAATGAAGTAGAGCCAACTACAAGTTTCATGAATTTTTTTTGCATGAAAATTCATTATTTGATATCTTATAAAGTCTTTTCTTGATGCTACCCAAGAGCACATTTAAGACATTAAAGTCAAGAATATTTTTCAACATATATTTATCATACTGCAACTTGCAAGTGATACCATATGGGCTCGTAGCTCTTCTTTGTACTTTATCAAAAAGATCAATCTTTTAAAATATTTAAATCCTTTATAAAGGTAGCAAAGAGGGAAAATAAATAAACCCATTATATCATTCTCTTTAGGAGAATATAAGTACTTAATAAATACATTCGCTTTGGGGAATGTAAATATGAAAATATTCCTTCTAGGAAAATATAATGTCATACACTTTAGGTGATGTGAATAGTAGATCTATTTACTTTATGGAATGATCTTTTGACATATTCACTTATAGGAATATGCAAATCTCCTCAAATAGAGGAATAAATCAATTATATTTTTCGAATAATATTCAATAATAAGGATGCATTCACTTCAAGGAATGATTATTCATTTTTCTGGATAATTCTCATTCACTTTTGGAAATGATTGTCATTCACTTCTGGCAATGGTATAAAAGAATAAAATAAAAGAAGTACATATTGATATAGTCCAATAAAAAAATAAATTAAAAATTAAAGCAATTAATAATTATTTATTTGTGCAACCCTTCTAGCATGCAATATTTTCTTATTTATTAGTCTTAAGACTTATTGAGTAAAGATGAATCTCAACATATAATATTTAAGATAAATATGGTAAAGATGTTTTACCTCAAGCCTTCCTATTCACCACTATACCGATGCTATAATAATAATATAGGAGAAAGAAAAATCAACCAAGAACAAATGCCTCCATAACTGTAAGCGGTATTGAGAAAAGAATTGTGGCTTGTATCGAATGTCTCTCAATTTCTACCATAAATAAAGAATCCTAGAAGAAGGAATCATGCTTGTATTGTATTAACAAGCTTTTTCACTTTGAGAGCAAAGGTCATGTTGATAACATGTTGTAAAATAATAATAATAGAGAGAATAATGGAGAAGAAGAAAAGAATAGTCTTATTGATAGTCTCAAAAGGTACTCTATATGGAGTATCCAAAGGGCTATTTATAGCCAAAGGAAGAGAGATAATATCACATCAAATCATAACAGATTCTATATAATCAAATCAAATCTTAACTGAATCTAAAGATATGGACATCCACAAATAAATAATATTTCATAACAGTTTTCTCTATTCAAAAGTGTTGCTTTAAACAATTGATCATACTTGTTATAAAACATTATGAAAAGTGATCATTAGCTTAAAAAAGTACCCTTTTGTTAAAAAATGTTGTCATTGACAATTGGTCATATACGATATAGCAACTATTCAAAAAGTAATACTTAAACTTAAAAAAATGTAGCCTCTGCTATATCAAAAGCAACACATTTAAAAAAGTGTTGCCTATGTGTGCATAAGCAACATTTTTTATGTGTGCCCAAAATTAAGTGTTTTTTTAAGTATAAATTTCTTGTAGTGATTACAGGAATTTAAGCTCATTAGCAGAGAGAGAGTCAATCCCCTTCACCTTGACTTTAATCAATGGGGCATCAAGTGGCTTGTATAACAAAACTGGACATCATGAATCTATAAAATAATTTTGTGCAAATGATTTAAAGCCTTCACTCTAACTACGAATGTAAAATTGCTCTCCTCAATATAGAGTAAGGAGACACTAAAAATAGAACTCTCTTTATTATTTATTGAATAGCTTTGCACTTTATATACTAGAGCATACTCTAAGTTCTCCACTCAAGCACTCACTAATGCTTCTCACAAGCACTTACTTTCTTGAATACTTGCTCACTCTCACTAGTACACTTACACAATTGCACCTTGAGCCTATTTATAGGAAATACAAGGAGGTGAAATTACTTGCCAACACATTGACTAGAAGCTTCTAGCACTCCTTTGCTTCTAGGTGATTTCTAGGCTCACTAGATTATTCTAGTATTTTATCGAGTCTAGATGCTCCTTCATCTTTCTTTATAAAATCTTCTAGACAATTCCTAGGGAAACCCATACAAAGAAAGATCTAGGAGCTTCAAGCTTTTTAGTTTAGTGCTGAAACTTAACTCAATCTGTGTCAAACGAATCTTTCCTCATGAGGGTGGCCTGTGCCCTTGGCGTTGTAGTTGCACCACAGGGGCGGTGTTGCAATGATGGTTAACTAGCTCAGGGTAAAAGGGAACCAAGACTTGAAACAGGAAGGCTTTAGATTCTCTACGCTTGTCATACTAACAACAAACGGACTTGGGGTCATTTTGAAATTTAGAAAAAGATTAACATTTTAACTAGAATAATAGGTTTCTAGCTATGAAGCACAGATGCTGCACATGGACACTAACACTAGACACACCAAACTTCAAAAATTACAGGACAGACACGGCATATATATATATTATTTTGTTGAATGAATTTTTTTGCCTTTTTTTTATCTAATTTTTTTATCGGTTTGTATAATTTTTTTTATATAATTAATTCTTCTTTTTGTGATCAATGAAGAATTTTCAAAATAAAATGACCCAGAGCAGAGGTCCAATTAAATAACTAGGATTGATTTTGGGCTCATACTGGTATTAAAAATTTGAAGAAAAAAATCAACTGCGTGCGTCCAAGCCGTGTCCACATGAATTAGAGCAATATTCAGCCGTGTTTGGTGCATGTCCGAGCTTAAAAAAATTATTCTTTTAATTAGACGCGTACGGACGCGTGTCTAATACATGTGGTGTGGGTGTTGGTATTGACACGTGTCACACATACACACACACAAGTTAGTGTGTCTGTGCTTCTTAGGTTTTTGGTAATTGCCTCTAACACACTCATGCATCTAAACACAATCCAATGCTTACAAATAGTGGGTTTGCGATGGGCCTCTGCACAAGAGCCCAGGCCAGATTCAACCTACAAACAGGAATGAACAAGAGAAATGGGCAAATTATAAGGTGAACCTCTTTTTTGGATCTATCATGGACCCTTATTATTGTTTATTGGAATATTACTATTTTTATTGAATGGTTTGATCTAACGGTTATAACGAGGGGTTTATGATAGACCCAAAATAAGAGACCCATCATAAAACCCACCAAAGAAATGTGGAACATTTTACATGAATTTTTCACGATTCTATAGCGTCAGCTAGTATGACTAACAGGATATTTGAAACAAAGCAAATTGTAAGATGAACCTCAAATTTTTAGGTTCATTATATATCCCTTATTATTAGTCATTAGATGATTATTGTTTTTATTGAATAATTTAATCTAATGACTAATAATAAAGGTCGATAATAAACCCAAAAATAAAAGGCCCACCATAAAACTTATCTTGAAACAAAACAAATGTTTTTTCCAACCTCTCTCAATTTAATCCCTACTAATCCAAACCAATCCAATGAGCGGGCAGGAGGCAAAATGGTACAGATTAAAAGGGTAATATAAGTAAATTACATAAAATTATCTTTGATAAATAATAAAGTATAAATACAAATTATTATAATATTATTCTTTATATAATAAAGCAGATAAAGTAGGTAAATCTCAACCGCCACTAATGATTCTATGGTCAAGAACATAATGGTCCAAAACTCAAGCCTTCCCATCATAGAATTCTTCCATATTTATATGCAAACAAATGACCCAAAAAAAAAAAAAACCTACACAGTTTATATACATTCTTTGGCACTTCTAGGAAAAATAGACCAAAAAAGAAAGAAAAAAAAAGATGTATACAAATTACTGAAATTAGCTCGCATTTAACAACGACAACTTCCAATCCTCACTCTTTGCACAAGATCAATCATCGTAAACCGTATCATGTATTGAATTCAAGGCCAAAATAACGCCTCCTGTGTTATGATGTTAGCACTGATAGTTGGCAGGTCAGACAAATGTGAAGTTATTTGCTTGTTATTTTCATTGTTGGGCTTCTTCAAGGTAAGCGTTTCAGCTGTGAAATATGCGTTCTCAGGCTACACTCTTTTACCTGCTCAAGAAGAGGATTTTCAATAATGTTTCTAGTTTCCCTCAATTACATTTAACAATCATCAGAGGAAAATAAAAAAAAATCAAAAGAACTAGCCTTTTTTTCCAGACACAAAACTTACCTGCATCGTTGTTATCATTGACAAAAGGTCTTTGCACTCTTCGAGCAAAACACGCTCCTTTGCACTTAAGTTGGCAACTTCAATCACCAGTGAATTTACGTGCCCAACCTATCAATTGCCATTTGCAAATGCTTTCAGACATATCAACATACCATGTATACTTTCACGGGACATTAATGTCAATTTAAGGAGTCAAGCTATCCCCACTTGTATTTTGCTGTTACTCACCTCCATGTGAATCAACAAAAATGAAGCGTGGAGAGGTAACAGATATAAGTTAATCGAGCAGACGGAGGTAATGAAGAGAAATACATGTGGGTTACTACTTAAAAATGGAAGGTAAGTAAGGCCGCCTATTTCACCAAGTTAGCAAACAAAACTGATACATCTTTTTCCCCCAAGCTAGCAGAGTATCTATTTCTAACCACACAGCATGCAGAGATAGAAGGGTAGCAGCCATATTCATCTAGATCAATATATAAAGCCAAATGCATACCTCTTATAGTATATCACCTAATTTTTAAAAAATAAAATTTATTAAGATTCCCACCTCCCTTTCTCCTTTCCCATGAACTACTATCACTAAATCTTGCCTATTCTGCTATTACATTCACTTTAAATGTACTTTTTTCCAGCATACAGTTTTCATGAAAGTCAGACTTTATTTTGGTTTTTAAATTTTTACATTATTTAAATAAGTTTCAACACCATGGGTGCCAACGCCAGTATTACGAAGGGAACTTTACCCTCGTCTTTCCCATTAGAAACATTGCAGCACACATCATAAACACTATAAACTGTAACTGATGTTAATCTGCTCATCCATTCATTAAAGATGTTTAACAGTATATAATTTTACATGTATCTAAGAAAAATGAAGAATAGGAGTTAGTTAATGAAAAACAAAATGTCTAAAAGTAAAAACAAAGAAAAGGGCTCTGCTGCGTTCAGAAACACGTGCAGAGTCCAATATCAATCATCAATGACATCCTTTTTGCTAGCAAGGATTGCCACCCACATCTATGCAAAAATATGATTGAAAATTTTATGAAAGGCTATATAATCAACTATCAGATTGCTGGATGTTAAATGCGATCCTCCCAAATTAATTGCTCTCTTTCCAAAATTGAGGAACAGCATAGGGAGAAAATGGATGCCAATAATCAACTCATTAGGTTGCTTTGACATCAAAATATTTTCCTCCCAAATTAATCCCTATCGTTAGTCATCTCTGCATTTTAAACCTACAATGATAAATGTCTTGCTCTACATTGAGGAATAACATAGGAGGAATCAGAGAGGCTATAAGGAAAATGGTTTGTTATACATACAATAGTTCAATAAACAGAACAGGGAACAACATAAATTTTAACACTACGAACTCTTCCTTTCTCTCCAAAGCTCAAACTCATAAACATATCCTTAGGGATACAAAGGAAGGAAAGTTTTAATCTAATAGTCTTCACTTTTGTCTCTGCAGATCCAAAAAATCCTTATAAATTCAAATGCAGGTTAAAATAAGGAAAAATACAGGGTTATAATATTTGTGTTTAAGAGCTTGAAATTCTTGGACGAAAAACAAATATTGGAATTTAAAAAGATTTGCACTGATGGATTCATTTCTGTACCCTGTCTTCTCTCTCTTGGCTTCTGTTACTTTTTGTCCTTGTGTAGCCATACATGCTTTTCCTCTTTGACTACACATGCGCAACTCCTTAGATGACAAGAGTCATGACTCATAACAATTAACTCAGTGCAAAAAATAGTGCTATAATATAGGATTTAAAAACAAAGATAGATTTTAATAAAGCACACCAAAATAAAAATTCTAGTGTTATGGATACTAATGTCTCTTGGTAGCCATCCCTACAGTGTAGTTGTGTTAACAAAAAAGACATCCTGCATTCTGCCTTTGATCAAATATCTCAGAAGAAAGTAGTATATGTGTGTGGCAACAGAAAGACAACAGAAAAGGAGTAGGCATAATAGCCGACAATTCTATATCTAATATAATATGAAAACAGTTGTACGATATTGTCTTCAAATACAGCAATGTAAACCGATTCCCACTAGATGAGGTCGGCTAAATATTGAAGTGGTTGAAGTACGCAGGTGGTAAATTAAATTATAGGTTTCTGAATTAAGGTGGTTCTAAAAGCATTGGATTTAGTCATTTTAAGTATGATTTATGTAAAGAGATGAGATTATCATTATATAGAAGATGAAATTCCGAGCATGTTTCACATTGGCAACTGCTCATTTGCCAGTGTCCACAATAATGCTGAGGTACTAAAAACATCAATGTGCATCATACCATGTGGAATTTGGGATCAATCCAAAATTCTTGGGTTTAGCTGAAGGTACAGGAAGCAAAGTAATTTTAAGTATAGAACCATCAGTACTATAGCTCACTTGGAAGCTTTGAGAAAAAAGACTTGATATTTTGTAAAATCAAGTCCAATGCCTTTTGACTTGCTTGAGATGATTCCTATGCAATGCAGCTATATATGAACCATTAAACCTTCTGAGCTTTTATCATCTGGTCAGCAGACAAGACCAGACTTGTGGTGTATAACAACCTAAGTTGTTTTTCCACCATAATCATAATCCAGGTTAGGATATCCAGAGACACTTAAAAATTATTAGAAAATGAAATAACTTTTACTCACAGACCCAATCAGTAATGGATGCAACGTCTGTAAATGTGTCATGTGGGAAGAAACATGTACCTTCGGTGACAATAGGCATATGGAGGATGCCATTGCCTGCATCACATCCATTGCTGAACAAATTGCATCCTTCACATTAAGCACATCTGCCTGAAGGAAAATGCAGAGCTTTTTCACTTTAATCCCTAATATCTTAATAAGTAATAATACCTGAAGTACTGTGTCACTACCTACAATAATGAAAGGAGGAAAAGAATAAACAAAGAGCCAAAGGAAAATACCTTGGCACCACTTACGACAGGAAGGCGTAGAGTGCTGGCTTTTAGTGCTTCAATTGCTCCTGAAAGGGAACTAGAGTACACCCGATCCAAAATTGCCCAATCTTCCAAATACATCATCTGCATGAAATAGTCTCCATTAGGAAATTTTTATGAAAGTTGAGCATAAAATCAATTTCTCTGTAGTCACTTCTTGTCCAAGCCCGCATGTGTGAAAATATCTCTATATGAATGGGAAAAGGGAAAGGTTACTCTACAGTCTATTTTGGCAAGATTTCATTTCCTGCCTATATCCCCCATTGAAAAAAAAATGCAAGAATAAATGGTTTAATTTACCTAAAAGGATTTCAAGGAGCTAGTAGAGACAGTTTCTTACTTTTGATTTGGGTAATAAATGCACATTATTCTAATGAAGCTAACTGCATGAAATCAGATTGCATATTATGTCCAAGCATGCATGCAGGAAAATATCTCTATATGAATTGGAAAAGGAAAAGGTTACTACACACAACTCTGGCACAATTTCAATTTTCCTGCCTGTACTTTTCCTATTGAGTATCCTCCAATGAAAAAATGAATGAGTAACATCCAATTTACCCAAAAAGGATTCCAATGAACTAGTTTTTCTTAGGTAATAGATAAACGCCTATTGTAGTCACGAAGCTAACTGCATGAAATCAGATTGCATGGGATGAGAGCTGCACTGTGAAGGACTGAATGACATGACAATCAAACTAATGGAGGAATAATACTAATACAACTTCAAATCAAATCAAGCTGAAAAACCACAATCAAAATTCAGCCGCATGGGTAGCCATTGATCTTACTTGCCCCTTGAGGATGGACATTAGCTTAAACTGTTGATTCAGCAATTGTAACTCTGTCCTTTTGGCTCTAACAGATTCTCGTAGTTTTGAGGTAGCTAACCATGCATCGTAGAGGCTTTTCTGATACAATGAAGAACATTTAGGCAAAAAAATAATAATGACAACATAAATAAACTAAACATACAAATACAAAATCAATGTCAAAAACGAAACAAATACTAGCAAATTGTACAATAGTATAACAAACATAAAAACCTTTTCTCTCCCCTATCTTCCCTTACACAAGTACACCCCCTAACATTGCAACAATGAAGCTGGCCTTTGTAATAGGAAGCAGAATTGAAACAACAATCCACACAAAAACACAGATTCACAACCTTTCCTCAAACATGAATACAAGGCCCAAAATCTATAACTTGTATTTTGATACAAAACAACATCAACAACTAAGACTCTACAACAAGGTCTTTTTTTGAGGTAGCATCAACTACATTTTCCATCAATTTCGCAAATCGCAGTAATGGCAATGATCGCAGCGCAAATCACAACCACAATCGCGATACACGTTCCATCAATTTTACAAAATTGCGGTAGTTTCAACAATCGCGCAATGAGCTTTATTTATAAACCATGTTTATTAAAAAAGAAAATCAAATTTAAATTTCATTAAAAAAGACAAAAACATACCTCTGCATTCAATTTCTGTGCAGAGAGAGCAGAATCTGCTCTTGCGTTGACAAAACGCCATTGCACGAGCCTGTTATACACAAGCCTCAACAAATGCGCATCAACAATTCGATTCTCCCAAACCTTCCCTCTCGGAACATCAACCACAAAACTCAAAACAGAAGGCTCATTGTTGTTGCCGAAGAACCTATTGCTCAAGCTACCACCAGCAACTTCGTTTCTAACCCTAGAAGGACTCACTCCTCTCGAAGCCGGCGACCACGCTGCCGCCGGAGACGGCGTCGCGAGCTTGCTCGGCGAAGCAGGTCGAACCGCGGAGCGAATCGGAGAAGAAAATTGCCCTCTGCTATTCGCCACTCCTCGCGGAGACGCTACGGAACTATCGAACGATGATCTTTTCGGCGCTAGAAGCTTCGGAGGAACCGCCATTGCTCTGTTTCCACCGTTCCGAGGCGACGGAGATCCTCGAGGGTTGTTCGCCTCTTGCCAGAACCTCGCAGGAACGACGATCGAGCGGGAGCCTCGGATTCCGCCGGCTGCACCAGAGGAGAATTCGTTACCTCCGGACGAACTACCGGAAGTAACGCTCTCGTTATCGGAAGGAACGAGCTCGTTTTGCGACTCAGATCCATTATTCGCTCTGTTCCTCTCCGATCTTGTTGTTGCTCCGTCGAGCGAAGAAGCTCGAGCATCCGCCATGGAATTCTGCAGCGACCGAACCACGCTCGCCGGCGCGTCGATTTTCCTCGCGCCGGAATCGCCGCAGTCCAAGCTCCGGTTCAAGCAATTCGCCGTCGGCGGCAACACTTTCCCCGGCCACCGCTGCTGATCCGAATTCCCGTTCCCTCTCGGCGTCGCCGCCGCCGCCGTCGAAACCTTCCTCCTCTCCGGCGTGCTCTTCCTCAGATTCATCGCCGGCGGCGGCTTGCTCACCTGGATCGAGAACGACTCTCCCTGGAACGAAACGGACAAGCTCCTCGTCGCCGTGAAGAGCATCCTTTGCGCCGTCGGAGCTTCAGCTCCGCCGCCGCCACTGTTGGCCGTACTAGGCCGCGGAGTCCCCCGCCGCCGCTCAACGCTCTGCGATCGCTTCGCCGTAACCGACGCGGAAGAATTCACCGTTCTCGTCAACATCGGAGAATTGCACCTTCTCGGAGTAGACGACACTGAAGAAGAAGAAAACGACGTCGTCAAGGAGGAACACGACGAAGAAGAAGAAGAAGTGGATAAGTAGCGAGAAGTGACTTCTCGTGACTTAGGCCTTCGTGGAGGAGCGATCGCATTGTCAGATTCGGAAGGTAACAGTGGAGGCCGCGTTGGCGTTGCGGCACGTTTGGAGTTAACAGGAGCAGAAATCGCAGCTACCATTGTAAACTCTGAGATTATCTGTATTCATCAATAGTGCGTTCCCAAACACGGCCTTGGGAATTGGAATTACACGCCGAGAACGCTAAATTACGAAGCAGAAGAGTTTTTATAACGGTTTTGGCGCCGCAAAAGTGATCGGCAATGTGACCGTTACGCTTCGCCGGCGATGCTAATAGTAATAAGCGCGGCGAGTGAGAGAGAGAGAGAAGGAGAGAGTGTAACTGTCACACGCAGCGCGATTGGGGTTGGGATGGGAAAAATCAACGCCAGAAATGTGAGGGAAGTGAAGTAAGTAAACAACGCTGCGATACACGTACGCGCGGTGTGGAGGAGAATAAATGCACTCGCCCTGTCCTTGAGGCATGCTGGAGGATAGTTTGGTGAATTCACTAGCCGAGTGCAAAACTCGATCAGGAATGTTTTTTTGTTTTTGGAATTTTAAAAAGAAAATAGTAAAAATAATAAAATATTATTTTTTTAAAACTTTTATTTCCCATTTGAGATATTCATGTTTTCCATTGGATACTTATGTGTGATTTCCGCTCTTGCCTTTGCATTCTCTCTACTTCTCCACTTATATTTTTGGTTGGCGAAAACTTATTTTCGTATCATTGGCACAAAACAATTTTCGAGCCGAATAATAAAACTCTTCTTATCGAGAGTTCAATTCTCGTTTTAGGGATGATGACAACTTTAAAATTTGTGGGTAGTGTCTACTTTCATAATGAGTGTATAGCATATAAAGGAGTTGGTCATTGTAACTAGCAATGAATACCTTAAGAAGAAGAAAAAAAGTACCCAAGTGGCTCTTAACATGCTTAACAAAGAGATAGAAAATAATTCTAATTCATAGACTTAAATTTTAATATGTGAAAAGATAAACTTTTATAATTTGATGAAAGTCACCTAAACTTTCTCTATTTGTCTTAGTGAAACTTACCTCCCATGAATTCGTATTATTTAATATATAGTGAAAGGGAGAGGTGTAACGATTTTACAAACTAAATAGAGTTTAATTTAATAATTTCACAAATTTAGGAATCTCTAGAACAAATTTAATATATAAAAGGGAGCTCGATGAATTTTACTAAATCTTATGTGAGGTCAATGTAATTTGTCCTCTATAAAAAATTGAAGAGCAATTCCTATTTGATGAAATATGTATAAGTTAACAATATTCGATAATACATGAGATGGTATATGCCCCATCCCTTTAATATCTGCCATTTCTACAATTTTATATTTTAAAATAGAATAAATAATATTAAATACCCCGAGGTTTGGAGTTATTATAACCCACCTCATTTGTTACTTAACGTAATGCTGAGATTGCACTTCGATAGTACGGATGGCAAGCTTGGTTGCTTCCTCTCTCCTCATGGTGGTAAGGCACAAGGGTAGATACCTGAAAAGGATTACGACGCTCAAGTCAATGATGATAGTGAAAAAGAAACAAATAATTAAAATGAATAGCTTACCACTATTGTACTTTTCATTTTCTATTTATACTATGCAAATACGTTCAAAATAGATGGATGATATAAAAAACTATTAAGGGATCTTTTTAGAAGATGTATCAAGATCTGTGCTCAACATGCACTCATTTTGCGCTCAACTCAACGGGGAGGGACTACGTCGAGGTACCCTTGACGTATATGGGATGAAGCCTTGAGGTCCTTCATGCACGTATGATCCTCAGGAGCTCCTGCACCGCGAGGGTGCAGCTGAATGTGTGCCAAGGTCCAAGATGCTTGGTCGTGTAATGTTTTACCTTATCTGTGGCATGATCTATCAACAAGTTCCTTTATTCAAACATCAAATAGTAACACCATTTTTCTACAAATATAAAACTCCATCTCATTTCTATTATTAAACTCATTTTTTTAATTCATTAAACCCATCTTTTTCTTAATATATATAATAAAAATTATAAAATAAATCTAAAAATTTATTATTTGATGAAATACTACAACTTCAAATTTTTAAAGATAATAATTTCAAAGTTTAAAAAATAAAGTCATATTTTCAACTTTTTCTTTCAAGGTATATAAAACTACTTTAATAATAATATTATTGACTAAGATTTATAATTAAATGAATATTATTTCATACAATAAGTTAGTATTTAATGATTTTATATACTTTGAAAGAAAAGTTAATAATTTTACACCAATGGTATTTAATGATTACATCAGAGTTCAAAAAATAAAATCATATTTTTAACTTTTTCTTTTGAAGTATATAAAATGACTTTAACAATATTGAATATGATTTATAATTAAATGAATATTATTAATTTTTTATTACAAGTTAATATTTTAATATAAAATAGAATGTTACTTTTAGCAAAATTTATTTCCAACATTAAGGGTTCTATATTCACAATCTAAAATTGCATTAGCATTTTTCAACCCAAAATAAGAAATGAACATCTTATAGAATTAATATATTTTTCAAAAATAGATCACACAGACAAGTTTTAATTGTATCAAAAAGTGTGAAATAATTCTAGAATCATTGTTAGAAGAGTAACTTTGTTATTCTACTAAAACATGCATGTATATTAGTCAAAACATTGATAACCATAACTATTAAATAGATGTAAGCTAAAAATTTTATATTAAATATCAAATAATTTATATAAAATATAATATTCATTTAATTATAAATTTTATTCAATATTATTATTAAAATAGTCTTATATATTTTGAAAGGAAAAGTCAAAAAAGTGATTTTATTTTTTAAACTCTGAAATTATTATGTTTTTAAAATTTGAAATTTTAGTACTTCATCAAATAATAAATTTTTAGATTTATTTTATAATTTTATTTTATATATTAAGGGAAAGATGAGTTTAACGAATAAAAAAGTATTTTAATAATAAAAAAGGGGGTGGAATGTCATATTTGTAAAAGAATGGTGTGGACTACAATAACTTCAAATCTCAAGGGTGCTTAGTATTATTTACCCTTTAAAATATCTGTTAATTTTATATTTCAATAAAATATTAATTATTTTCTTTCAATATTATCCCTAATTAACTTTACATTTTCAAAGTATTACATTTAATATTAGTCTTAAATATTGTGCCATATTAATTAATATGTAAGGATGTATTAGTCCATTTTCTATATTTCTCTCAATTATCAATATTGTTTATTATCTTTCTTAATATCTGTATTTGTCTTAAATTAACAAATATCTTAAAAATGAGGGAGTATTGATCAAGTTAACTTGTTAGCTATGAAGATAATCATAATAAAACTTAAAATCAACCTATTTAATAAATTAATCTGAAAGATTTTTTTTGTTGTCTAAAAAATAGTTCAAGTTGGATCTGTAAGTTGAAGTATATGAGTGTTAGTTCACTTAGTCAATCTTTTGTTCATGTGTTACCATACTTTAGATTCAATTGTGAATTTTTGCTTTTTCTTTTTTTATGTTGGTTAGTATTCTGTAAATTTTTCTGAACTATTTGATAAGTTCCAAAGTATGTCTTAACGAGTCTTTACTTTAATCTAAATTTTTATTGGAGAAAAAAAAAGTTATAAATTCAATTCATCAAGTTATTATTGTATGGAGTTGGAAATAACTTACAAACTAGCTTGTCTCATTTTTCATGACAAATTTTCAGCTTGGGAGGGCATTTTGGTAAATGGAGACGAGTTTACGTCACTGTTGTGGTGACGCGCGCAGTTCTCGTTGATTTTGACGAAATACGGTAAACGGGGTGAAAACGACGTGGAGAGAAGAAGGGAGTATTAAGTACGAACATTGAAGTAGGAATTGGATTATTGCGTTTCGCCCAGGGAATGAATCTTCGGAGAGACGTTACGCAAACGACAATTTTGCTGGGAACTTTATTATATGAACGACAAATTTATTTGAGGGTCTTTAACGGGAAGAAAATGCATAGAAAAAGTAGCCGTTTCACTTTTCATCTTATGGTAATGGACCAATGGTGGACCAGTTCTAATGAACTTGAATAACATATTGACTACATTATGATTATGTTAATTAATTAATAATGAACTGAGCTTTCTTGCAAGTAAAGATCTTAATGATGCTTTATTTTTTTTACATATTTTAATTTTTAAATTAAAGTTTAATTTTGATACATTGACAATATAGAGAAGTTTTATACCTTACAATTAAATCTCTCTTTTATGATTTTTCAGTAATGAAAATGAAAATTAATAATATTTATTAATATGATGTTATATAATTGAATGAATTTATAAAACTTTTTATACTCTTGGTTACTCCATATATTAAAATGAAATCCTGTTATGATTCATTTTTGAACAATTTGATAGACCACCTCCATAAATAGCTAATAATGCTATTTGGAGCTAAATAACAAATACATAATTACACCTAGTAAAAATACATGATTTCCATATCATATTTTAATTATTATGAGGACTCAATCACATCTATTAATTGCGTCCATTGCTTTAGAACTTTTTTTAATATAAATAAAATTACAAGAGTCAAGATATATTTTTCCCTTATATATCTGTTTGTCTTTCCGTCTAATAATAATGGTTTGCATCATGTTAAGCGCATTTTTTAATTTTTTTGGGTACATATGTTAAGGCCGATTTGAAGATAGTATGTTATTTCCTTTGTCTTAAAAATATATAGGATTGAGTATTACTTTAATTTAGAAAATATTTTAAGTTACTTCCTATTATGTAACGAACTTAGAGGGATAAAAAGAGAAAAGATTTGAAAAAATAAAGAGAAAAAATAAGAGACAAGTATATTTATTTTTTAAAATGAAGAGAACTTTTCTGCTTTAAAGTAAAAAAGTTACAAAGTTAGTATATTATTTCATGAGAAAATACTCTCTAATGTGAAAATTGCACATCATGTCTTTATTTTTAGCACTAATTTATTACTTTTTCAACATTTCACCCTTCTAAAATAATACATAAATGAATGTTGATATAAAACTCTTTTACTTTATATATATAATTTTTAGGGGAATCCAGAGTGTCTATCACCCTATTGTCACAAATAGTGATCAATTTTCTCGAGACATAGAGCCTACAGACATGAATTTTACCTCTGATCATTAACTTCTTTATACAAATCGCTAAAAATATGTAGAACTCCTAATTAGATGCTTAAAGAGTCCAATTAACTATCAACTATATTAGGTCTAAGAATGACAATTTATACTCACTTTGCATGTACTTGCCCTATACCCAACTCTTGAGTACACGCGAGACGAATTAGTGTTTAGGGTGAATCCACTTACAACCCATATACATATATATTTAGTGAGAAGGTTTGTTGTTTTATTGCTATTAAGGTCATTCATTTAGTGAATAAATATTGGCACTTGTTGTATTTTAGATGATTGTGTTTGCCTTATTTGATTTCTTGTTTGTTTATTTTTTTAAAACTCTAGTCCTCTTACATCTTTATTAGGTTTTACAATAGTTTTACATGTGTTTGACAAAAATAGTAGGAAGGGCGGGTACCCACGAGAGACGGGTACAAGTTTTAAGTTTTAATACACACAGGTATGAGTGGAACAAATTGATACTAGCATTAAGAACCCATCCATTGTCATCCCTGCCTTGTGGTTATTACCGTATCTATTAAACTTGTGTATATACAATCTAATTCAGTGTGATCTAATTGCAATTATTAGTTAGTTTGCCAAGTTAGTAGGGCTAAAGAACATTTACATGACCTACAAGTTCTAAATGATCCAACTAAATCACTGATAAGGGAATAGTTAAAGGATAGTATTGTTATAATTTGGCGATTGACTTTTCAGAGCCACACACTTCATTTGTGTTCATCTCCCCAATCTCTCCTTGGGAATTGATAGCTCCAAGTCAAATTAATTTTCTAAACATATTACATCAAAATGTTCAAATTTTACTTCTTATAATAATTAGTATTCCCTAATGGGTGATGCTAGGCTACGTATGAAGTAATTAGCATGTTGCTTCAACCCTGAATTGTTGGGGATGGCAGCTGTTGCTGCTACCAAGTACCAACTACGAAACACCAGCAGTTTGTGAATTTGTTTCTTAGTGCAAAAGTGGTAACGAATTGTATGGCATGGAGGTTGTAAAATAAAGCCAGCGATTGAAGATACTAAAACACCCAGGATATTCACGTCAGGATTTTTGTGAGAGTATACAACATTATAAGTAAATACTCAAATTAATCCAACAATTTCATTGATAATAAATTGATCTTGATAAAATAATATTAGTATTGAGATTCCTTAATTGGAAAATATGACATTATAGTTATTTAGATTTTATTGATGAACAAATTAGTCCTTAGCAAAATATATTAGTGTTGAGGCTTACAATTATAAAAATAGGATAATATAAGTTTTTTTCATTTTTGTTTTCATGGACAAATTGGTTCCTTAAAAAATATTAGTATTGATCTCACAATTGTAAAAATAGGACTCTATTGTGTTGTTTTGTAATATGCAATTGTTGTACTCTTTTGGGAAAATGATTATGAATTTATGATAAAGTATAAGGAATTCAATTCCAAATTATACCCCTTTCTTAGAATAGTAAGTTGTGTGCCAAGTGTTTCTTCTTAATAATGAGTATTGAAATATTGAAACGTTTGGAGCAATTTGTAAAAAAAATAAAAATAAAAATAAAAAGATGTATTTTAGTTAGTGTTAATTTGAATTAATGGGTTTTATATAAATCAATAATCAAAGTTCACGTATGCATTTACAATATTTTCCAAGTGAGATAGGGACCTATATGTACTATTTTTATAATTGTGAGGATCTTAATACTAATTTTTTATTATCAGGATTTATTTGTCTATCAATAAAATTGTTAGGACCTATAGTGCCCTATTTTTATAATTGTAAGAACTTCAATACTAATATTTTTTTATTAGAGATTAATTTGTCCATTAATAAAATTCTAGGAACCAATTTAAGTATTTGCTCTAATATTATTTATGATCTTTAAATGAATGATGGTGAGTGATTTTCAATCCTTCAACTTATCTAGTCATTCTTCTATAAAATTTTTAGTACATCACTATTGAAAAATGTAAACTTAAAAAAAAAATGATTCAGGAAACGATACCAGAACTTATGTAACAAATTGATCTAAGGTTCTATAATCATCATCCTTATTCTTTCAAATAAAAAAGAATTTTATAGCAAAATAAGATTGAGCACTATTTACTTTTCAAATTCAATAGCTTAAGGCTTGTTTGTTTAGTTGATTGCACGCCATTTGAAAGTCCCAGAGGAAAAATATATTTCTGCCGTAGTTAATTGAGCGTGGGTTTGACTCACTCTCAACTAACAAACTAACATGTCATTAAACTTTTGAGAAAAAGTGTTTACGCCAATCTTGAATTTTGATTAGTTCTCAAAACAATCGTGACATATGATTTTACCCACCAAACATTACTCTTAAAATTTAGACTAAACATTCAATATGGCCAATAGGAAATATTTTGATAGATAAATTAATCTTTTAATATTTAAAAGTTTTATATTGATTCCTCATCACTATAAAAAGGGAACAAATTATTTTCTCCATGTATACCGTTGAGGGATCAATTTATCTATTTTCCTTTTTAAATGGTAAGGGATTTTCTTTCAAATTTTGATGAGTAACGAAATGAGTATTTATTCATTGACAAACAAAATGAGTATTTAGTGAAAAATTTAATAGCAGGTGGAGGAGTCAGTGGCTTCTGTCCTGTATGGTGTATCTTAAGTAAGCTTTTCTTCCACTTTAAAATGTGTGACCATCATCATCTCTCAATTGCTCGACATTTTCATTCAGTTAAGGAACACGATTCCTCTGTCATATGTGTCACCACCTTCTGGGTCATAAGTTAATGCTCCACAATTCACATTCATTCGGGTAAAATATAATTGAGGCCCATATGTTTGATATGCATGCATTTGGGATGAGCGAGTGGGGTCTCACGGGAAGTACTTAACTCACCAAACAATAATATCAAAATAAAAACTCGAAAACGAAATTTTAATAGAAAACAGCGTGGACAGCAACACATGCATGCCTTCACTTTTAACGCGGATATAATTATAGGGGTATAGCCCTATCTATAGGACCACCTACACAAGCAACTTCCTTCTTCAGCACTCAATTTCATTGTGTAACTACGAGCCAAAATATAAGTTTTACCATTCAAAAAAGTGAAACAATCGTCAAAGGTTAAATTTAGCTTTCGTGAGTCGTTGCAGAATCCAGCTAATTTGAGGATGTCTCCCTTTAGCAGGTACTCATTCTACTGGTCATTTTGTGTCGTTTAGTAATTTTTTGGTTAACAAGTCTGTTATAATAGTAAACTTTAGAGTAAACTTGATCTCCATAAATCTAATGTTGAACAAATTAATTAATTACTCAAGAAAAGAAATATTATTCTTGATCCATCACAGTTAAAATATTAGACCAATTAGTCTAATCCCAATCTCAATTGACTTATTTATTCTATTTGGATTTTTATTATTAACTAATTTGACTTATTTTATTAATAATTAAGGATTAATTTGTCATATTTTAATTATGAGGGACCAATCTAAGAAGGATATTTTTTTTCTTGAAGGACTAATTTGTCCAACATTAATTTTATGGAGAACCAAATTGCAGGTTTATTCTAAAATTTAAAATATTAGGTAAATGAAAATGATTTCCTGTGAAATTAGGTTATATTATACATAACACTTCTCAATTGCCATATCTATACTAACCCAGTAATCCCTTTACAAATGTCATATTTATAAGTGTTTAATGTCACATTCCATATAAAGTATAAAAATATTACATATTCATCTAAACATCAAAAGAGGCTAATATATATTTTTACATATTGTAGAATTCCTGTGTAATATTATTATGTCGATGATTCACCTTAAATATCCTGCAAGGAGAATTTAGTCATTCTCCACCCTAGATGTCCATCACCTATTCACCACCACAAGAAGAGTATTAACGAAGGATATTGATGATAGCACTCTAGAATATTTTGCGGCAAACAATCATTTTGTCCATAGCGAGTGAGAGAGAGCATAGACAAGGAAAATAAGGTGCAGAAAGATACATAGTCCTAGTGGCTCAGATGAATAAAGAATATGGCAAATTTGGTCATCTTGTCTAATGGGAATGCTAATGATGATGTTATCACTGTTTTATTGCAACTACAAATGAAGTGATCATCACTGTTTTAGTTCAATTGCTAGTGCAATTAGATTAAATAAGCACCCCCCCCCCATTTTTTTCCAATTGATAGAATTAGGAACATTAGGACAAGACTACTTTGATATGATTTTGCAAGCGAAGCAAAAAAAACATCACTTTTCAGGATTCTTCAGCCTGTAATGTCTTTGTTCTTCCTCTTCTCTTTATGCCTTTTTTCCCAGTGCTTTAGTAAGGCATGAACTAAGGTGGGTCCTTAGTATTTCCTAAAGCATTGTATTGATTCACAAGTTCACACCTCTAAAAGTTTTCTGCCCAAAGCTAATAGCCCCAGCCTAAAGTTGGTGGTCTACAATTTTGCTTATAACTTCTTATTGTTTAATTTGGTTAGTACAATAGCATTAGGGTCAGCATATTACCTTAATCACTAAACAATGTCACATAGTTTAGATAAAAGGAGGATGAAATTTTCTAAACAGCCAACTAATGCAGCCATGATTTTCCAACTAACTCTTTTATTGTGTAGATAATTTAGTAAACATAATGTCAATATATAGAGTGACAGACCAACCACCCTAAAGTTGCTATATCTTCTAAACAACCTAGATTGACCAATTTCGTATTCACAGATTGCTACATATAACAGTTACCCACATAACAAAAACAATTATACTTTAATCAACTTCTAATATAATTAATTTCTCCAATAACTTTCAACGATTCAAGTATTATGTTTGGTTCATCATGATACCTAGCATAATTAGTAGCTAATTAGACTCTTTAAATGTTCAATTTCTAACGATATGCAATGGAAATGGTCTTGTGATCAAAGACAAAACCAAGAGATTAATCAATGTTTTTTATGACGAAAACCTAGATTCATCCAAAAAGTATTGTGTTTAGTTAAGCATCACTTCACTTTGCCATTTTCCTAAACTTTGTCTGCTGAAAACATATCAATACATATGGCTAGAATTACTAAAGAGAATTGAACTGATTGGACCAAATTAAAGTAGTAAGAGGTTGAGCACATCGTAAGTAAAGGAGGATAAAATCACAAGGGAAAGAAAAAAGTCATATATATGCGGAATTCTTGGTTAAGAGGTCCACTTAAAAGCATGTGTAACTAACTTTTTTTTATGATTAGTTAAAACCAAACCCTTAATATGAAATTACACGAGTTAGGAGTTCTGAAAGCATCATCACTTGGGAAACACTTCAGACTATAATTTTTGGGTTTCTAAAAGTAACTTTTCACTAACCTTATTAAATATCATTTGTGAACTTAAACATGGTACCTCACTTTGAAAGGGTCATGGCTTGGGGGGCTTAAAGAAATTATGCTTTGCTTGGTCCCATTGATATCTTTTGGATAACTGAGAAGGTACAAGTTGGTTAAAAAGAACTATAGATCCCTCCAGCTGTTATATCTTTAGAAGAACAAAGTCACCAAGACCTGCAAGGTATTATTAGGGAGTCAAGAAAAGCAAAATGAGAAAAAGAATGGACACACATGGTGAGATGGGGATTGATGGGCCTCTTTCCTTCCAATAGTAGTTAACCTAGTTGTAGTGGCTGATGACATTCTTTTTGGCCATCAAACTACATGAGCGACAATAATTTTAGCTTAAGCTATAAGGTACTCAACAGCAAAGTCAAGCCCAAGCATAGAATTATTCTTAATAATTTTTGGAATGGTAGTTATCCTCAATAAAAGCTTTTAACAGGAATGCTACTGATTTAGGCAATTACTATCTTGAGAAAAACTACAATTTTATCCCTAATTAAAAGAATTTCAAGTTGTAATAAATATGTCCCAAAAATATAAAACACATAATTTGATCGATCCATGTACAATTTGGTCGATCTCAGGCAAGTTGGTTAAGGGTAGGTCATTCCAGCTTCAAGCCTAAATGGGAGTAAGAGGGTTGGGATGTCGATCGTCGAGACTAGACGTAACAAGACCTCTAACCTTGAGCTCGAGTTCGAGCAAAGAGGCTAAGGGATGAGATGTTGGGGTAGGTCTTCTCAACTAGACCACAAGCCCTCCAACCTTGAGCTTGAGTTCGAGCAAAGAGGCTAAAGGGTGAGAGGTCGAGATAAGTCTTCTTGATAGTATCACAAGTCCTCCAGCTTCGAGCTCATGTTCAAGCGAAGAGGCCTAGGGATACGAGGTAAAGGTAAGTCCTCCTAATTGGACCGGTTATAACGTGGTTAAATTCAAAGATCAAAGTGTACTTATTTTCTATTTTAGAGAAAAAAAAATTACAACCTTAAATGTTCATGGACAAAATTTTAGTTTTTCTCCATTGTACTTGCAATTGTTTAACGCTTTAGTTATTTGGGATGTTATATGCTATTTACAAAGTCAATAACTTCCCATAATTATTTGCTCTCATATTTTTTCCGCTATATGGGTATTCTCAAGCGTTCTAATACAAAGCCTCATGTAGCTTCCTGTAAAATAGGATGATGGACAACTGATATAGACTGATAAATTTACTAGAGTACGTGACTGAATATTGGTAGAACTAATGATTGTTTTGTTGAACAATTTTATACCATGTTAAGGCCTCATCTATAACTATAGCTGTTATAAGGAAATCCAAAATCCAGACCACAAAAAAAAAAGGAAATCCAAAAATACCTTTTGATACTATAACACTAGTGCACTGAAGTCAATGAAAGCCTTAAACATAGGTTAGGTGTCTACATGACATCCTGGTGTGGTGCAACTAAATATAAGACAAAGGTTGCGTTTGGTAGGAACATAAATTCAGGGACAATGAAGATGGTAGAAATGAAAATATAAATAATAAATATGTATAGGGGTATTATTTGAAGAAAAAAAATTAAATTTTTATCTTTATCTTATCCCTACATTTTGGAAGTCCAGAAATTTTGTGTTTTCTATCATGGAGAGAGAAATCTCATTTCTCTATTACCAAAGACCTTTGTGTCTCTAGTATCTTTATATTTTTGTCCTTATATGAATGCTGCCAAAGCTACTGGCAATCCCCTGTGAGAGAATTCTAGGTAAAAAGCTAGTAGTCATCAAGGGTCAAGGACTCAAGGTTATATTTTGTGTACTTTTCAGAGTTGCTATGTTCTGCTTCTAGGCTTCCATTACTTTTGGGACCCATCTACATCTGTTTTGAAGAGAAACAAGCAGTACTTAATTTGAGAATATACATTTACATTGGTAATGGTAAAGACCAATATTTAAAATAAATGAAGGAATGAAAAAGGGTCATTCCTGAAGTTGCATAAACACTGATCAAAGCTAACAAGCAAAAAGATCAGCTAATTATCATTCCGAGTACATACATAGTAGTACATACAATTGGCCACTTTATAGTATGGCAAAAGGTACAAGTACTTTTTTTTTATAAAAAAAAACAAGAACATGAGTAAAACAAGGATATAGATATAGGGCTGGCTAGGAAAATCTAATAAGCATGAAAATTGTACAAAATGCTGACTAAAACAACTTCAAAGTGAAGTTCATATTCTTCATTTCTAGCATAAGCCACTAGCATTCTTGAAGACATGGACAAGTCAGTTAAAATCTCCAGGGCTAGGAGGGGAAGGTTTTGGGATAAATGGCATGAGAGGAGTTCCATGCTCAATAGGTGCTGGTTTTATATAAGCCTTTGAAGAACTTGGTACTGGATCAGTTGGATTATAATCCTCCAGTGTCACATGACCAGTATCACCCTTATTGTTGCTTGTACTATTACTGTCATTTTCCTGAAATTCATAAAAGAGAACACTTATACCGTACAATTAGTTTAACTGCAAAAGGAAAAGTCCATGGATTATTAAAAGCAACAATACCTTCAGTTTCCTGCTTCCTACGATCAGTGTTGTACTATAATCATAGTTGGCAGCAACCAAATCTGAATTCCATTTAAAAACATATGGCGGGGTAAATGCATGATGGATTCATTCATTCACATCTCATTGTCAAGAAGATACACAATAAGTTTACAACAATAACAACAATAAAGTCTTCTCCCACCAAGTAATCAACTTGGGCTACATGAATTAGACGACATTATAATCTCCTATCATAAACAGATAAACAATAAAGAATCCAATAAGATCTACTCTTGCTAGTCAAACATTTGAATGATCCACAAGAACATGAAGAAAAGGTAGATGGCCAGGCCAGCAAATTGTTTATGCATGCACCATTTGGAGTGAATTACACAATACGCATCATCAAATGCAGAAGCAGCTAAGAGGAACTCAATCATCAGGGCCTTTTTTAAAACCAAACCAGAGATATAACTACTCATAAAGCGAGTCTTATCCCTTGTTTCCCAAAGGAAAATGATAGTGTCTATCATTTTGAACAAGTTTCAACCCCCCCCCCCCCCCCCCAAAAAAAAAAAAAGAGAAGAAAAAAAATGGTTGGAAATGTTTGAATTGCATGTTAAATAATGGGTGAAAAACACCTGATCCATTGATCTCATGCCATGTAAGCATAATGTAAAAGAGCTTCTAACTTCTAAGCACTTATATTGACTCAATCAGAAACTAGAAAATGCAATTTAATCTTGAGAGATTCTACATAATGAGAAAATTGCTGTCAAAATCCTGGACAAAAACCATAGGGTTATTAGATGAAAGGAAGTGACATGACACATTCATTCATCTAAGAGTCAATAGCATGTCACATAGTTCTAACAACTCAATTCTAGCAAATTTTTCCGCTTCTTTAGCTTCTTTTCTTTAATGTTCTCATTTAAATCATAAATAAAGTACTTAGTAAAAGACTCATGCACCTGAAAATTCAGCGGAAAATCATGTCAAGTTTCAAATTCAGTACTAGCTGTGAGAATCACCACAATAATAACATGAACAATTTGTCAACTACAATAATAATAATCAGAGACTCATTTTTTCATATAACTTTATTATATGAATAATTTCAATCACCGACTATTATGAAAGTGGAACTTGGACAAAAGCACATGAGAGGATTTTATAAACGATGAAAATTTCCAGATGACCTTCTCATGTGAAATCTTAGATATGAGAGATCTATTTTCCAAAATTATAATATGGGAAGACAAAGGTCACATTTCACAGGGAGTTAAAAGAAAGCAACCATGAAACATTTCCTTAAAAGGGTTTCAATTTCAAATTGGAAACTGTCATCATCATATCACTAATGCATGCATCCAGTTCTCCTCAAATATATATAGCGGATAGGAAAATGGATCAGAGGAAAAAGAAAAATCAAAAGATCACATGAAATAGATCAATATATATATATATATACTTGCTCTTACATAGTGATAATACTAGTAACTTGAAAAAGGCCAAAAAAGATTTCCATTATTGCAAAAACATAACATTTTCTCAAATGAAATAGAGAATTGCAATAAATATATATATATATATATATATATATATATATATATATATATATATATATATATATATACACACACCATGGATATAGAAGATATCTACCTGTGGGACTTAAGAAGTTAAAGAATGCCAAAGCAGCCACAGTCACCAAAAACAAAGCAGAAAAGCCAGAAACCTTCATTATGACACTTTATACTTCTTATAACAAAACCTCCAAAAGGACAATATGACGTATACTGGGATAGACTATTATATCACCCTACTACAAGAACTTGATCTTCCTTTCAAACCACTTATTCTAGAGCTCTTAAACAAACAAAGAAACAAGGGAGTAGAGGTAAGAAGCGGGTTGTGGTCACTGCAGCAGGTATTAAGTTGAAAGTGGAGGAAGAAGAGGCATAATGTATTATCTCTTACATTTATTACCCATAACCATATTAATCAAGTCATGTGAAGAGATAAATAAAATTATTAAAAAAATTTATTTGTACATTTGTTACGTGAAATATCGTCAATTATATCTCATCTCATCCACAATGAATCTTATCTTAGTAAAATGAGTTATGTTATTTATACTCACAATATATTTGAATATTACCTAACTCACATCTCATTTACCATTGGATGAGCGTGAATCTTATTCAAAAGGGTTCATATCTCATTTAATGGATGAGTAGGATTAATATTTTATATTTTATGAATACAAATAACATTTTTCTAATAAAATTTACACCTTATCTAATAATAAATAAGAGGTGAATTAATACAATATCTCATATACTAATAACCAATACACAAGTAAATATGAAAATGGGCCTTTCACTACCCACCCATAACCCTTGATATGTGTTTGACCTTTTTTTTTCATTATTATTATTAAAACTACATAAAGGAGTCTTTTATATTCTATTCAATCTGTCTTCAGTTAATGGAATTGATATTGGTATGGGATAAAATTCTTGCAATGCTTTTTTCATTGTTTCAATTTATTTATGTATTTAGTTCAATCTAAATTTTATGAAGAAAATGTTAAAAACTATAAATCTCAAAGAAATTTAGCACTTCACAAAATTTAATATTTTTATGTAACTTCAATCTAAAGTTTCATTTTCAAAAACAAGCACTCTTTTATTTTTGCATTCCTTTTTTTTATATGATCATTGAAGACAAGAGGCTTGATTATTTGGTATAGTGTGTCAGCACGCACCAAGAGTCGTGCCAGAGTCCAGAATAAGGGCTCGCATTCCAGTGTTCTTCCCACTGCAACCTCTCCCTAGGGGCGGCATTGAAGGCTAATCAATGACCGTCTCTTCATTCCCCTCACTGTTGTGCAGCACAAGATTCACAAGAGAGCAATAACTCATTCTGCAACTTGCACAGCATAGTAATGAAGGATAATGAAACTGCCAACTGGCCTTTTATTATTTATACTTACTACATTTAAGGTTCTTGAGTTTTGTTCCTTACAAGCTATGTTATTTGGACATATTTGATACCACGTCCCTTTCAAAATATTAATCAATTTTAAATAAACACATATATTAAAAAAATAATAAATAACATTAGTAATTATGTAAAATATAATAAATAGATTAATATATTATTACATATTAATTGATATACTATATTAATATTAAATGAAATATTTTGAAAATGTAAAATTAATTAAGAGTAATATTGGAAAAAAAATTAATGTCTTATTGAAATATGAAATTGATAGATATTTTAAAATATAAAATTGTCTAAAAGTTAATTGATATTTTAAATGAGAGAATATTTAATTTGATATGTGCAACATATAGACTCATATCTTATTTAATATTTAATTGGAAGTGCACCCTATTTAGATGAGATTTGCATCATACCTAATAATAAATGTAACATTAATCGACACAATTTCTTGTGAAAAGTATGTAAAAAACACATTTTCCTTTACATAATTTTCTATGAAATTGACCTATATGAAATAAACTTTTAGAAAGGTGACTATGAATATTTTATTTTGTATTTAAATATATAATAACACAAATGCTTATTAAAAAATATTTTTTTGAAGTTAGATATTCTAAATTTTTATTAAGTATTAAAAAAAGTTTCTTTAAATAATAAGTTATATGGTCAAACAATCACTGGTTCGAGGTGAGATGAGGTGACAATGGTCTTCTTCTTTCTTAATTAGTCTCAAGCGTTTAATCCTCGTTCAAGAAATTGAGCCATGGCTGACATCTACCCTTAAATGAATCTATAGGATAAGAAGATTAATCATTGGATTCAGGATATAGAACTAAAAAAAAGAAGAAATATTAAATCCTTCCTACTTGGTGTGTCTAGAAATCTTTCTAATTCAAGATCCCATTTATACTAGACTAGTATAAGAATTTGTGCAATACAAAACTTGCGATATAAATACTGTGTAATATATTTATACAATTCGTTGTAATAATTATTGTTAAAATTTAATTATAATAAAATTATTTAGAATACAACACTTAAAGCAATGAAAGGTTAAAAAAAAGAGCAACGAAAGGTTCAACTTTAAAGAATTATAGCAAATAAAATAAGTGATTGATAAATTCATTTTATATAAGTGTAATTTAACTTATAAAGTAATTTATTTTTCTTCCCTTTTTTTCTATGCTCTATCTTCTAGAAAAGGTTTGGATCCTCTGAAATGAGAATCTTACTTTAGAAAATAAATGAGCAATTTCACCCTTAGATCAATAGAATAAAAAACCCTCACTTTAATTTTATTAATTCAACTTCACTTTACTCTTTAAAATGAAATCCTTACTTTAGAAGATCTCTACCACTGCTAGAAATTAGAGGGATATTTAATCATTAGAAAGATATATCAGCATCCAAAAATTTAAAATATAAGATTTGATTTTTAAAAAAATTGAAAAAAATCATAAATAGTATTATTCAATCGGACCTAAAATTAGAAGGATTTTGCTAACATTAACATTTCGGCAAATAGCAAAAGCAGACTAAGCGATGAAGCAAAACCATTTTTTTTTTTTTTTTGACTCGCAAGCAATACAATTTTAGTTTTTTTTTTTTTGTTCAACACTACAATTTTAGTTAAGATTTGTTTTTCCTCCCACTGCGCACATCGCAGTCATTTTGTGAACGTATGTTAAAGGATAATTTGTGCACACGTACACAAAATGCATAGTTAGACAGAAGCCCAAAATAAGAAGCCCAGAAGAGTGCTACGTCCCAAAATAGGGGAAAGGCGAAGAAAGAGGCCTTGCATAGTTGGACCTTGTACTCCTTTATTTTGTTCAATGGAAAGCTATATCTAGAATTAGAGATAAGATTGTGCTTGAGAATTGGGCCCAACTGTTTTGGGCCATTGTTTTCCCCAATTATGGGACTTGATTTTTTGATTTTTTATAATATCTCCCAATACAGTTGGTCGTGGGCTTTATCCTTTTAATGAATGTCCTTTTCAACACAAAAACAAAAATTCATTTTCTCTTTGACTTCAATTTTTGAGAATAATTTACATGAATTGTCTACATCTACCTCTTAATGGCTATATTATATAAGGGGATTAGTCCTTATGTTAATGATGAATATTTTGGAAAGAAAAAAAAATAATCAATTGTTGCCAAAACTAAAGTGGTTAATTTTCACATTCACTATCTAAAAAAAATCACTTTTATTTACCTTATTTTATATAAAATTATTTTATACTATTAGTTGCATAGAAATTAAACTTTTAATTCTTATGTGTAAAAAAAAAAAACTTTTTGAGATGTAGAACTAGCGACTTCCAATTTCGAAAGGAGGAGCTAAGTGAGGCTCTTGGAGTTAAATTCACCTCTAATCTAGGAAGGTATCTTGGTGTCCCCTTAATTCATGACAAATGTAGAACCAGCGACTTCCAATTTATTATTGATAGAATGATAAATATCTCAGTGGTTGGAAAGCTCAGTCCTATCTCTGGCAGGTTGTGTGACCTTAGCTCAGTCGACACTGGCGTTCATTCCTAGCTATGTCATGCAAACCATGAAGCTCCCTGTTGCGGTGTGTGACAAAATTGATAAGATATGTAGCGACTTCATTTGGGGCTCGCTTGAATCTAGGAGTATGGTACACTTGGTTAGCTGGGATAATGTCTGTAAAAAGGTGGCCTTGGATTCCGTCAAGCTAGATACATTAACAAATCTTTCTTATTGAAGTTGGCTTGGAGGATTATTCATTAACCTCAAGCATTGTGGGTTAGGATTTTGAGGGCTAAGTATAATTACTCCGAGGACATTCTTCCTCGGGTCCAAAGGAAAAATTCGATGTTAAACGCTTGGCAAGCGGTGTGTGGGAGATTTTAAAAATAATGTTGTTTGGAGGGTAAATAATGGGCAGTCTATAAATTTCTGGACTGATCATTGGCTTTCGGGTGTGCATTGCTTGCATGATTTTGCTAATCATAAAGTTTCAGATGATGAGTTGCAAATGACTGTAGATGATTTTGTTGATGATAGGAGGAATTGGAATTGGGACTTGTTGAACCAATGCCTCCCTATTGATTGTGTGGTCTTGTTGTCTTCTCTGAAGGCTCTGGATGTTGGAGCTAGGGAGGATAGGGTAGCATGGCTATATAACTCTAATAGAGAGTTCTCTGTTAAATCTGCGTATGATGTTTGTCAATTGAGAAACCTTAGTGTGTTCAGAATGTGCATGCGGCTGTTTCTAAATTAGTTGCTCCTCAAAGAATAAAATTGTTATTATGGCAAGTGATTAATGAGGATCTCCTGACTAACAATGCTAGAATGCGTAGGAGTATGGTGAATATTGTCCTTTGTGTGATAGCAATTCAGAGACGATGCTCCACATTTTGCGGGATTGTGATCTAGCAAAGAGTCTGTGGATAAGTATCGATCATAGACTTGTGCATGGTAATTTCTTTCAATCCTCCCTTGTCAAAAGGCTGATTGACCTCTTCTTTTTGCTACTACTTGTGGTTCACTCTGGTTAGCTCGTAATTTTCATGTTTTTGAAAATGAGACCCGAATGTGAATTCAGCTAGCCAAGATTGACACCTTGGTGTTTGACTATTCTAATACGCTCAAGGATTCGGGTCACGCATCAAATACTCTTAGATCATTTTCTATTCATCCGATATCTTGGCAACCTCCATTTCATGGATAGATGAAGGTAAATATTGATGACTTTATGTTTGCTAATAGCCTCCTTGTGGCTTGTGGTGGGATAATCAGAAACAGTAATGCTATGTAACCTGAATCATCACCACGAAATGACCATCCCGACAAAAGTGGAAAATTAGCTAGCAATGCCACGCAAGTGTTTAAGATTTAATAACTTGTTAACAAATTTGAGCGGTTATCAATGCTAAATTGGTACTTAACATTATCTCCATCTTCTCTTTCATAATTCTCTATTAAGATTGAAACCAAATTCGAAGGATGAAAATCACCTTAAACTCTCAAAATCCTCTTTCATCATTTCTATTTGTGTAGCAAGGCCAACCCTATTGTCTAACCACTATGAGGACTGCCTTTCCTTGACCACTTATCAGGGTAAGGAGAGCGCAACGATGCTGAAGAATAACGATGACTACATTAGGAAGGGCTTGGGTCGCAACAGTGCTTGGAGCCTCTCTCTGTCTCTGGGCATAAGTGGTGATCACTGTCCTTGTCACAACAATAAGGGTAGAAGATATCGGCCCTGACCTTGTTGATGACGGTGGGCTCTAGATTCACATGCTTCCTCGAACCCATCTAGCTGAAAAACGTGTTGAATGCATCGTTTGCTACCCCAATGAATGGTGATTGTGAATCTAGTCCAATCCAAACTCAGAGATAGATCCAATTGAA
The DNA here is from genome assembly GCA_030441495.1 of Dalbergia oliveri. Lineage (NCBI taxonomy): Eukaryota > Viridiplantae > Streptophyta > Magnoliopsida > Fabales > Fabaceae > Dalbergia > Dalbergia oliveri. Next base: position 3,841,063 of record JAMLFY010000015.1, on the reverse strand, counting down.
TTCAAAAGAGAGGGAGAGGTACCTACTCATATGCAGCCTAATCGAACAAAAAAACGAAATGGAGTAGCCTCTACTCTAGGTTTAATGTAAGAAATGGAAATGGGAAAAATAAAAGGAGATGTGATAAGGGTTTGGAATCCCTTTCTCAACCGTGAGGAAATTGAGAAAGCAGGTCATAGAAAATGAAAATGGCTGCGTAAGAGACAAGGCAGAGATACAAAATTTCATTTCATAGTAGGAAAAAATTATGATGTCAGGCAAAAAGTTGGGTTCTTAAGCATTTTCCAACAAAAAATAAGCATGGTAATTTTATTACTGCTTTCTCTGTCAATCTTGGTACTTTGGCAGAGATGTAGGGTGCATATAAGGGTCTGTTACTTGCTTGGCACAAGGGAATTCAGTGTATTGAGCTAAAGATTGATTCTTTGGTTACATGGAGAATAATATCCCATGGTGTTCCAACAACCCACGTTTGCTATCCTGTGTATAGAGCTGTCAAATTGCTGTTGGATAGAAACTAGGAGGTCCGGGTTGGCCATGTATTTCATGAAGCAAACTCGTGTGCAGATCAACTAGCCAGATACAATCATAATTGTGTATTTGGTATCTATTACTGTCCAATATCCGGATAGCGGAACCTATTGATAAATAGTGCCTTAGATGGGATAAAACCACGGTGTCTGCACAAGCAAGGTTCGTCGGACCCTAGCGCACATTAGTCGTGCCCTTTTAGATATCGAGAATGTCCGAGGAATGGTTATTCACGGGACCTGAGGCACATCCCGATGTCAGTTCGGGTACCCTAATATGCCCATTGTCAAGATGAGTCTGGTGCGAGAGCAAGGTAAGCGCATGTTGAACGAAGATTTTAACACATCTTTTAGAAGGATCGCTAATGGTTTTTCATGTCATCCATACGATATAACTTACCCTAAATCACTTATTTTGACGCATTCGCGTGATATAAATAGAAAATGAAAGTATAACAGTGGAAGTTAATCATTCTAATTGTTTGTTTCCCTTTTTCACTACTATCATTTGACTCTGTCCTTTCCGATACCCTTAGCTTGCCTGAACTACTATAAGTAAAGAGGAAGCAACCAACCCTACCATTGACCATACAACCGAAGTGAAACCTTAGCGTTACGATATGTAACATTTTCCATGCATTTAATTCTCTACCTCCTTTTATTAGCCTTTATGTTTTAGCTGCACTGGGCATAGTAGCCCGTGGATTGTTGTTTCCTAATTTCCTTTTGGACGTTTAGCCCGACCATTATATGCTTTTATTAAATAAAAGGCTTTTATTGATGTGGTCATGCAAACTACTTTATGGCATAATACCAATGATGTATGTAGATAATGTATGTAAATTAAATTTAAACGCTCTTTGATCATAAATATGTTGATATGATCGGGTAACAACATAAAAACTTTTTATTAAAAAATATATCAAAATTAAACTCGGAAAATTTCTCAAAATAGCGAATGATCTTGAATTGTTGTTATGGTATATAATTTTTTTAATTTATCATCTTAATACATTTCTACCTTTTTTTTTTCAAATGAAATACGAATTTTATAAACCACCGGTTTCAGAGGCTAACAAATCTCAAATATAATCGGATGCCTCATTAATCCACATTTAATCCACCATATCTCCTCCAGCTTGAACACGTAATTTATCGGCTAACATTACAACAACAGACACAGCGTGATTTAAGAAAATAAAAAATCAGAGGCTAATATTATAAATTTATAAGCATCTATAGTAGTTTCGAGCCCCTCTATTGCAGTTCCCAACCCCCTTCCCTTGTCAAACTCGCCCAATCGGAGTTCACTCTGTATAGACCCCTGGCGGTGCATGTTCCCACGTTTCCGGCACCGTTGATGTAGCCCTTCTCAAGCTTCTATTGCAAAACGGTCAATAATTGTTTTACATATCCGCACCGTGCAGATAAAACTGTGTACATCTATCATTCTCAGATTTCGCCGGAGCCTCGTGTTTTTTTTTTTTTTTTCAGTCTCTACCATCAAAAATTCAAAATTAAATCCTTCTCATTCAGAAAAGTACTTTGCTAACACGTTTGGTTCGATCTCAATCTTATTTCGATGCCCAGGCTGGCATTTGAATTCAAATCAAATCGAAACTGAGCAAGCAATTGTTTCGGAACTAGAGTGCTTGCTTGCGCCCGGCACCTCAAACAGGTAACCAATTTTCTCACACTGCTATCTCTTAGGTTAAAATTTAAATTACTCTTTAGCTATTATTAGTAAATATTCCCCCTTTTTAATTTTCTTCATCCCCAATTCGAGTTTCGCTACTGGTTGGTTTAGTTATTATGCAATGCACGTGTTTGATGAATTTTCTCTATGTGTACTGTAGGCACAAAATTGAAACAAAAATTATATATATGGTGTGAAGAAAATAAAGGGTGGGATTGAAATTTGCTATGGACCCTTCTATTGTGAAGCTTCTTGAAGATGACGAGGTTTTTTCTTTGCTGTTCTTTTGTTATTTTATTTTATTTTTGGTTTTTATTTGTTTTCCTTCGTGGGAAAATTATGGGGCTTTAGTTGAACTTTAGGGTTAACAAATCCTACCACTATTGTTTGAATATGTCCACAGGATGAAACAATGCATTCAGGAGTGGACGTTGAAGCCTTCCAAGCTGCCTTAAACAGAGATATAGGAGGAGATGCTTCTTCTTCTTCTCAGCTTTCTGGTTCAGATGCAGGTATCCCTCTATTTTTTTTCATTTTTTTTTCAATTATATATAGCACCTACCCACCCTATTCCACATGCAGTGCTTAATGTACAAATAAACATGAATTTCAGTATGTAAGTGTTTTTGGGCGATGTGAAGTTGCGAACTAATCATATATGTAATATGTGCACTATTATATGTTGAATCTGACATTTGTATATCTGAAAAATTCACACTTATTTGAGATCAACACATGTTGATCTGGTATCTAAATCACCATGTTCAAATAATGGAACTTCTTTTCTATTCATCATTTTCAGAGTTCTACGTGTCAATACTCTCTCTCTCTCTCTCTCTCTCTCTCTCTCATTATACTTCCTTTTCACTGCTCTGTCAACCTGTGTTAACCTTGTGTCTTTTATATTGCAAATTATCCGTGTTTTCAGAATTCTTTTTTCCGTTTTTGCTGATGGTTAGCTGTCTTGGTTGTTTTAGTTTTGCTCCTAATTGATTGTTGGAGCATGTGAATTTTAATACTTTCTTGGTAATTTATGAATTGCACATGCTTTTTGTTTATAATTGCAGTTTTGTCTCAAGGGAGCAATAATACATTCAGCCAGTCAATACCACAGTGGCCAGCTCCTAGCCATGACATCCCAACTGGTGGTCAAAATCAAGAGCCTAAAACTGCACAGCAGCAAGAGCAACCTTCATCTGAGGTGGAGCCAAAGCAACACGGATCTTTTGTGGAACAACGACAGCATGTTGCTTCTCAGGACGTAAAGAATCCTCCTTTACCACAGCATGTTGCTTCTCAGGATGTAAATAATCCTCCTTTGCCACAGAAACAATCGCAAGATGAAGCTCACCATCCACAAGCTGCACAAATTTCTCTCCAAAATTCTCAAACGATGGGAATTCATAATTTGGGAAAAGATCCAGTCATTAATAATGAGGTAGTCAAAACACATAACCCCAGCCCCAGCAGTGAGTCTCAGTATGCGAAGTTGCAGCAGATGAGTAATCAACAGGCTACAGTCACTGAGCAGCCAAGCGGCCAAATTAATCGTGGTAAACAGGTGCCATTTGGCCTGTTGCTACCGATCTTGATTCCCCAACTTCCCAAAGACAGAGCCATGCAGCTTCAAACACTATTTACTAAATTGAAGGTGGGTTTCTCAAACTAATCTCACTATCTGGTTCTTTGATGCCCCCCTCCCTTTTTTCTGTGCTAAAGTTTAATCTTTGCGGTGATAGTCTATGACCAACTCATGGGAAGATATCCCATGCTACTAACTTTCTGCGTTGTCAATTTTGTTGCATTTTGTTCTAGAAAGATGAAATACCAAAAGACAGTTTTGTGCGGCATATGAAGAGTATTGTAGGGGACCAGATGCTTAGATTAGCATTAACCAGGGTGCAAGCACAAGTAAGTGGAGAACAGGTTTTGTTGTGTTATGGATGACTTTTATTTAGCCAGTTAAATATTGATATCAAGGTCATGCTATGATTCATCATCCTTTTCTACTGTTATAGACAAGACCCAACCAGGGACCAGTTGGGCAGCAGCACCCTGTTCGGATGCCAAGTGTTAGTTCAGGTACAAGACAATTTAATGATCCCCATGCTTTAGCACAGCTGCATCAGAGAAGTATGAATGCTGCTGCAGACCAATCTCGTATGGCTTCTTCAGCTGTCCAAACTATGGAGAGTAATGCTAGAAAATCCCAGGAATCGGATGTTAGAGTAGAAACTCAAGGATTGCAACCAAGCCAATTGCCATCTTCCAATTCCAACACTCATAGTCAAGAAGCTGAAAGATCATCAATTCACATACAAGGACTTAATAAGCAGCAGCAACAACATCTACATTTCCCTTCAGCATATGGAAGTAGTGGTGGTAATTTTAACCCTTTTCGGGGCCAACCAGCAGTTCCGCTTCATCTATCAGACCACAAACACATGATTCCCGTACAAGTCAAATTCCACATCAAGGTACTGGTCCAAACCACTTAGGTGGGGCAACGCAAGGTTTGAATGTGATTGGTATGCCAAAACTTGAACGGCAGAATTCTGTCAATGATCCCAAGAGACTGCCTGGTGGATCTGTGGCTTTGGTAAACAATTCAGCATCCCAACAAACATCAAATACTTGGCAACCATCATCAAACAAAGATCAAAGTTCAGGCTTCTTGTCATCTGGTTCTTATGTCAAGAAGGAACCTGGTGACCTGTCTACTGAGCAGCAACATAGGCATAATTTATCTAAATTGCATGGGTTGCCTTCTGCTAATTCTGCACAGATTGAACAAGGAAGTGCCAATCAAGGAACTGTAAAGGATGAGTTCTCAAGAGGTCTTCCAGCATCCACAAGCATGCCACCTACAACATCAACAGGCCTAATGCCACTCAATTCTGCTTCCCCTTCTGGAGTATCCCAACTAGACTCTAGTGTTTCGGTAAGTTTGAGACTGATATGTATGATCTTGTCTAATAGAATGGCTTTTGCGGATCAAAGTTTTTGTTTTTATAGGCAGTATGCATCATTTAGTACCAATTGAATATTAAATGTAAATATACAAAACATTAGTTCTCCTATAGATGCATATTCAGGAATGTTGAGTAGTTCATAGCTATCAAATTTTCGCTGTCCTTATATATATATATATATATGAAACTTGTTGTAATTTAGTTCTGAGATAGCAGATAGTATTCTTTTTCCTCCCTCTTCTTCTTTTTTGTCTTTGGTTTTTTTGGTAGTTCACCGACTGTTCTTTGATGTAGAATGAAGTATCCAAGAAAGGATTAGAACAGTTTAAATTTCCTTTTTCTTGGATACTTAATTGCACCTCCAATAACAGGATGTGCTAATGACAAGAAAGCCCAGATCTAAAGATCAAATTATGGGACTGATTAGGATCACAATTTTTATAGTACTTGTTTGGATTAGTAAGCTGTTACCTGGTCGATTTCATTAGTTCCATGCTAGCTGTGTTGCTTGCGAAATTGCTCCTTACTTGGCATGTATATGTACAAGAAACCCTTGATACACCACGCATATAACGAGATACCTTTGATGTATTGAAGTTGCAGTGAAGAATAACAAGCACATAATGAGAAGTCATGCTTATTTTACCTTTCATATTCTGGGGATTCCATGTTTTAAATATTTAAAAGAATATGCTATTGGGAAATATGAACTTCAAACTCTGAAGCATGGATACTCCAAAATGGCTGCCGTACTCGTACCTAGTATGTACCCAGGATCAGGACTTGTTGAGTACTCTAGACTTGTTAATCAATAATTTCAATAAGTAAATATTACTTAAATGCAAATTAATTCTTATAAAATATTAAATTTTACAATTAAATGAATTAAACTACTATTTTATCCTTTCAAATCTCGTTTTTTTTATATTTTTTTACTTGAGCATCATAAAAAATCATTTATTTTATGATACAATTATTTTATTAGTTATAATTATATATTTTTATATAATATATCTTTCTGTATCCGTACCATAGTTTTTGGAAAATTTTTGTACCCCGCACCTGTACCTATGCAACATAGACTTCAAATTTTCTTTTCCTGTGCACTTTTTTGGGGTAAATACACAGTATCATCCTGTATGCAGAGCAAGCCCCGTATTTATGATGATATCTTTGTACTTGATGCCTAATTCCTGCCCCATGTCTCTCTTGCTCTCTCTTTTATATTTGATCAGTTGAGCTCTCAGGTGCCATCGAACACTTCTGGTATTATCGCAAGGCCACCTCAGAAAAAGCCTTCTGTTGGCCAGAAGAAACCTCTTGAAGCCCTTGGTTCCTCACCTCCTCCTTCAAGGTGATATGTCTTATTCTGCTGGAGCTGGATCACGCAGCACTCATTTTTGGATTAGTTTCTTAATTTCTTGCTGTTGTTGATTTGCATAATGTGCCTTCTATCCTACAGTAAGAAACAAAAGACATCTGGAGGATCTGCAGAACAAAGCCTTGACCAGCTTAATGATGTGACTGCTGTCAGTGGAGTTGATCTTAGGGTATGATACTTTGTCACATTAAACTAAGCTGGATTGCTCAATAAATAGGCAATGTTTACTCTTGTATTTCGAGATCTAAAGTTGTTTCTATGTTTCTCTCTTTTACAGGAAGAGGAAGAGCAGTTATTTTCAGGGGCCAAAGAGGACAGTCGAGTCTCAGAAGCAACTCGAAAAGCTGTGCAAGAAGAAGAGGAAAGACTGCTTTTGCAGAAAGCTCCACTGCAAAAAAAATTGATTGAGATTAGTTAGTGTTCCATTCATGTCATACCTCCATCTAGGTGTTTTAACTTTTAGTTTTGAGCTTATCTAGATATGTTCGACGCCCACAAAGCCTTATAGTTGTTTTTTGTTATTACTCTGGCAGTGGTCAAGTCTGGCTTGAAGGCTTTGGGCAATGATGTCGAGAGATGCTTGTCACTGGTGAGATTTAAATTGAAGTTTCACTTTTCATTAAAGTAGGTTTGCATGAAATCTTACTGATTGAAAGTGATTTTTTAGTGTGTGGAGGAAAGGATGCGTGGACTGATAAGTAACCTGATTAGAATGTCAAAACAGGCAAGTTGTTTTTCTCTATCGGCTTGCTTGAATATTTGTTTAGAATTGTATAAAATTTCTTACTTCCAAGAATTTATCTACTAGCGGGTTGATTTTGAGAAGACAAGACATCGGACTGTTGTCACCTCAGATGTTCGGCAGCAAATCATGACAATAAATCGGAAAGTAAGGGAGGAGTGGGAGAAAAAACAGGCAGAATCAGAGAAGCTTCGGAAACTAAACGATGTGAGTTCCACCTCTTGGTAATTGGTTGAGTGACTGACAAGATATAAGCCTTTGCTATGCTCATTTCCCCTGCATGCATGCCTTCTGTATATTGGCATTTCAAACCTGTTCGCCTCTCATTTAATCCCCATAATGCCATTTTTAAATATAGGTTGAGAGCAATACTGGAGCTGATGGTGACAAGGAGAAGGATGACGGTCGTACTAAACCAACAAAGGTATTTATATCCCATTCTTTTGTTTTGCCTTTTCTGGCATAGGAAATCTTTTTAATTTATAATAAGCTGCAGGTAAACAAGGAAGAGGACGACAAGATGAGGACAAATGCTGCAAATGTTGCTGCTCGTGCTGCTGTTGGGGGAGATGACATGCTGTCAAAGTGGCAACTTATGGCTGAGCAAGCCAGGCAGAAACGTGAAGGGGGGGTGGACACATCATATGGCTCTCAACCGGCTAAAGATGTGAACCGGAAATCTCCATCAGCATCTGGAAAAGGTGCAAAGGATAATCAAGAAGGGGAGAAAAAAGGTCCAGCAACATCAGGTGAGCTGTCTTTTTAGCTTTTAATCTATCATTTCAGTTCTAAAAAAATTCAACTGCAACAGGGCAATCAATTTTAGATATCATTATTTCACTAAATTGGCATGTTGGAATGGATCCTCTCATGTTTTTCGTCCACTTGATCATGTCATGTGAAGAGAGACAGATGCAAGCACTTAAATTGGTTCCTACAAATTTATAAAAGGTTTAACCTATTTCAACTTCTTGTGTATATCGTTCTTTTCACACAACATGTTCATGTGAAAAATAACCATGAGATGACCCTCTTCCGACACTCATATCTTATGTCCTGGATGAAAAAAATTTGAGGAGAACAGTATGAGAGAATCAGAGAAGGAAGTCGACTCCATTAGATTATCTCAGCAAGACTGAAACAAGTCAACAACTAATATATATGTTTTGCTTCGTAGTCTTCTATTTTTTTAGTTGATATTGTTTTGATAAAAAAAAAAAAAACTGAATGTAGAATATCCTCCACTTCCCAAATTCTTTGTTTCTGAAGGGGTCATCTCCTGTTGTATAAAGTTTTGAGTACTGTGCATAACGTTGCCAACGTAATGGCTCTAAAGAACATTGTTTACAGAATTGCAAGGATCAGTGTTGGTTATCATAATGAATAAAGTAAATCAGTGCTGTATACCTAAAAATTATATGTCCTACATTTTTTTATTTCTGTTTTGCTCTTTTGACTCTTCAAATAGGGGCTGCCAGAAAACTTGGGAGAAATCAAGCCCTTGCACCTCAAACTAGGGTATCTCGAAGCATCTCTGTCAACGATGTAATTGCTGTACTTGAGAGGGAACCCCAGATGTCTAAATCACCACTCATACATCGCTTATATGAGAGGATTCATTCCGATGCCCCAGCCGAGTAAAAGACAAACGAAATACCCACACATAAACTGTATTGACATACACTTCCCCATATAACTGGATAATTGAGCTGTTAATTTTAATTTCCTCCTGTTTGATTCATTGTGTTTGCTCTTAATTTGCATATTCAATAGGCAAACCTGGAAGTCAGTGCAATTAAACTTGTCACTTGGCAGCCTCTTAATTAGGAGCTATGCTACTAACACAACTGCATTCTGCATACTTGGGCTCAATCTGAGTTTGTTTGCTGTTAAAGTGATATTGAGTCAATTGTGTAATTAAGGATAGCTGTATGGCTGTAAACGCTGCGTAGAAAGAAGAATTACTCTTTAGCTGGCTATCACAATTTCTATAATTCAAAATTTCATCTAAAAATTTTGACCAAACTAGTCCCGCCAAACAATTCTAGCCCTTATGGAAGGGTAATGAATTGTGGATTTTAGATTGGTAGGGTTTGAAAAGTACGATCAAAGCCCTAGGTAACGATCATAGCTCTTGATATGCTTAGTCATTTAATAGACTTGGGAAGTTTAATTTGTGAGAGCATAATCTCTTTTACTACTATTGAGGGTGAGTTTGGTGGATAGAAATTATCTGGCTTCAAATCATGTCTATTTGCCTATCATATCAATTATTACTTACTAGAAGTATAATATATATGTAGTAACTGTTCTAAAATTTTAAGTACTATTAAATGCCCATCTTTCATGTAGCAAGAAGTGATTGGTGAGACAATAAAGATTATATGATTTGGAGATGAGTACTTTTCATTTGTGTTTGGTTAAGAGGTGTAAACCGCATAAATGATATGATATTGGCGGGCAACAAATGCGCAAAAAAATAGGAGATATTATTGATTGCTCCTGAAACACTACATAAGATTATCCTCACATACCATGTGGTGTTTAGGCTCATATATCACTTATGAGGATGATATTCTAGCATTGGTGGCAGGACTCGTTACTTCTTTTGAAGTTGTTGATATTTTCTCTCAAGGCACTAGGGGTGTAAGTCGGTTAAATCAACCTGATGAACCTGATTAATTTAAATCAATCCGATTAGATTTATTCAAATTGGTTATTGGGTCAATCGTTAATTCAATTAGAATCAAATATATATTGATTCGGTCATTAATTTACATCATCCAATTCAAAATCTAACCTAAACCAATCTTATTATTATTATTGTTGTTGTTGATGATGATTACTAACTATAACACTTACTCATATTTATTATTTATTTACTATTTACTATCATTAATATGCAATTTAAGACCTAAACTAACGCTACATCATTATCATTGTAAACTCATGCCATATTCGAATATAGCATCTTAACATATGAGAATTTAGTTATATAAAATTTTGATATTTGACAATTTAGTGATTTTTTGGTAAAAATTGAAAAAAAAACAATAATAAACAAGTAAATCTAATGATTCAATATGAACCAACCTGAAATTGGTTGGATTGGTTTGGTTTGATTTTGAAAAATAAAATTATGAATCAAAACTAATTAAAAACTGACCAATTCATATAATTTTCTCTCAAATCCAATTCAAACCAATCCATTTGCACCCTACGGGACACCTCATGTCTGCATCATGTTTGCATTTTACCATTGTTTGGTTTTGTGATGAATCAAAGGGAGGAGCATCGAGATGTTCAATGAATTGCATTTATCCCCAGAAAATTTTCTTACTTTAAAGATCAGCTGAATTCCAAATTTTAGCGTTGGCTCTTATATTGCTGACAAATAATGCCGAATGGCTTAAAATTGAGGGTAAGCTAATATAATAAATCGATGTATTAATTGGTAAACCGCTCTGAAAAAGAACGAAGAAGATAGTGACATAACTTGCATCACGGCGGTGGATGACTTTTTGTTCTTTTTGTTCTTCTTTTTTTGGCTTTTTAATATACTGCACGTGATACAACACGATGTTTGCGTGTTAATGAATTTCAGTGTTTAGGTTTCAGCCTTGTAAATTTCTTTCACATTGCCTAATCTTAGTGCATGATGGCGATGGGGTAAGCTTTTTATTAATAAAAAATTCAGAATACTTTACAATGATGTTTTGATTGCAAAGACTATATATGCATGATTGTTATTTGTACCCATGCTTGTTAGACATTTTTGGAGTATTTGGGGAATTACATGTCAAGAGGTTTTATTCGTATTACTGATAAATTTGTCATAGAGAAATATGAAGAATAATGCGTACTAAAATGAGTATTCTAATTATTTCCATGATAAACTTAGTGAAAAGATTTTGTATTTATTGTAAATTGTTTTTATTATATTTACTAGCCATGTGATTATGGTTTAGTTATTGGTACGCAATTTCAAATATTTAGGCTGTTGGTTTTCATTTTCAGTTTTTCAATTTTCAGAATTTAAAGGTAAAATTCTAAAACTACAAATTTCAGTTTTAGAATTTTAGCTTTTTCCTTCAATAATTCTAAAAAATTAAAAATAAAAATTGAAAACTTAAACTAAACAGCTTATATATCTTAAAATCCTCAAGAAAACATTTATGAATAAGATAAACCAGCATGGTTGATTGCTAAATATAATTTCTTGCTGCACAACATCATTCTTCATAATCCCTCACAACTCACATAAGAAAATACTTATTTTAAAATTTAATATGTACTATAAGTAAATGTTTATTATTTATGTTGCACTTCATATTTTCATAAATTATAATAAGAAACTACAATAATATACATACTTTTAATTTATTAATAACAAAAAAAAATAAAATACAAACAATATGGAGGAAACAATAACTTTATCCTTTTTGGTTGTTACATATCTCAACGTCATTTTGATTCATACTACCAAATAATAAACCAATTTTCAAATAAAGGTATTCTTACATAAATCATTTTATTTCAAAGTAAATTTTGATTAAAATTAATTTTATCAAGAGCAACTTTTACAAATACAGAATCAAAAACAAATACTATCACAATGATAAAACAAAGTTAAATTTAGAATGAGTTATGGTATGTCAATCATGAAAAAAAAAGAGTCAATGCCATAACTCATATCAAATAAATATAGTAAGATTTTTCATTCATAAATAAAGTAGCACGTATGCAACATCGGAAGCCAAAATCCCCATCAGATAAGGATGAGGAACGAGTAAGTCAACATAGTGGACGTGACGTGGTCGTGTGACACGTCCTAATGACCTTGCACCCATTTCCCCGCCACAGTGGGACCACCCACATAACATACAATACCTTTCCCAAATCCAAAAAGCTACAAAGCCAGCAAAAACAAATATTAAGTCACAATTCAGAATTTATTAGCCCAAAAAAAAAATAATAACTCACAACTTTGTTTTCAAAATATATTAGATCTAATTTTTTTTAGAATAATGTGGTTACTGAGCTTTATACCAATAAGTATTTTATATTATGTTATTGTACCTAATACTTTATCAGAAATTTTGACAATATTGTGTCATTATAATGCTAATCTTTATTATATAATGGACTCAAAGTAAAGAGATAGTTATTGTACCTCATCCCTTTTATTAGTGTATAGATATATAAGCAGAAGGTCAATTAGATAAATTGATTTTAGATAAATTTTATCTAAGTTAAGGAGAGTAAGTTAAATTGATGCGTCTTCAATTCATTTATTATGATAATTTAAGTTTAATTTTTAGATTTTTTTCACAAATAATATATTCTACAAATTAAAAAATATATTTGATCCATTATAAAAAGAAGTAAATCATTACCAATATATATATATATATATATATATATATATATATATATATATTATCAATAAATTAAAATCAACCTTTCATTCATTCTAAACTTTTATTTTTAAAAAAATTAAATTATATTTATAATATTAAAAATCTAAATCTAGAAATTTTCAGGAATCATGTGAGCAAATTTTAATAAAAAAGTTACATGTGTATATGTATACATGTATACGTAAATTATTATACAAAGGTTTAGCAAAAGCATAAAGTTAAAAAAAACCGCAGAATATGCTTTTCCCTGCTCATCAGATTATCCTTTCCTCTCTCTCTGCTCATCTCTCGGTTCGTTCGTTCCTTCCTTCTAATCATTCCCTTCCTTAAAATTCTCCTAAATAACAACAACCCTTTAATCCCAATCCTAACCCTGTTCCTTAACCCTGTCACTTCACAACCACAACCACAACCACAACAACCACCGCCTGGTTTTCTTGTGTTTCATCAAACATACAATAAAAGGGAAAGAAACAAAAGGTATCATATTACTATGGAGCTTGTAACTGCAAGCGATCTTGTTGTCACTGCTTCTTTGGCTCTTCTTCTCTCTCCTTGTTGCAAAGCTTGTTTCCATGGCCTTGGCCTCCGATCCTCACTCTCACAACACCCACCAACCCGTTATTACCATGCAGCAGGAACTGTTAACGGTTCAGAAGCCGCAGAGCGAGAGCAGGGTCGAGTTTCTTGGTCCAATTCAGGTTTCGACGAATGTCAAACAGAACAAAACAGAGAAGAACGGGAAGAAACAGAGCAAAACAGAGAAGAGCAAGTTGAGTCCAAGGTTGTTGTTGAGTTGGAAGCAGTGATGCCAGAAGACATTGCAGTTGAATTTGGAGTCTCCAACGTTGGTGTATTGGTAGAGGAACACGTGGAGGAGGAGGAGGAAGAAGAAGAAGAACTCACTGAGCCTAATGAGGAAAGTGAACAACAGAGGAAAACAGAGGAAAGTGAACAACAGAGGAAAACAGAGGAAACGGCCGCTGCAACAAGTGGTGTAAAGGAAAGTGAACATCAGAGGAAAACAGAGGATTGTAAGGAACAGAGGAAAACAGAGGAGACCGCCGTGGAACCGTTCAATGAGATGGGAATTTCTGTTGAAGAGAGCGATGTAAAGGAAGGAGATGACGATGATGATGATGGTAATGTTGTGATTGATGATGATGATGATTGGGAAGGGATTGAGAGGAGCGAGTTGGAGAAAGTGTTCCTGATGGCTACGGAATTTGTGGGTCGTGAAGGTGACGTGTTGGGGAGTGATGTGCGAATGGAGTTGTATGGACTTCACAAGATTGCAACAGAAGGGCCTTGTCGTGAGCCTCAGCCAATGCCTCTCAAGCTCTTTGCACGTGCCAAGTGGTATCAATTTTTTTTAATCAAACTTTCCTAACTACCCTTTTTTTTAAGTGTTTTGCAATTTATGTATGTTTGGTAATTGGTTTGGTTGGTTCTTGTTTTGCTTTCTTGTTTTGCCTACCCTGCATTGCCTTGTTAGTTACTCTATGTGGGTGGTTTCATTTTTTTTTTTTCCCTTTACTAAACTTACTTGTGGAAAGCAGAAATTGTTTTTCTAAGTTGAAGCATTGACAAACATGCCATGAGTATGTTGGCTTTATTTGAAGTTTGAACTTGAAGAATGCGACCCTTAGAATTGGAGCGATTTTAGCATTTGGACCCATAGCATTGGTAATGGATACAACTCTTTATACTAGATATAGGTGTGGAGAACTTTAAGCTAAAAAAAAAAATTGCACCCTTGTCATCAGCTATAACTTTTGGTGTAGTAGCAAACAGTGATCTAATATTATAATTAGTGCTATAAGGCCAAGATCACTTGAAATTACAGATGACACTAGGTGAGATTGTTGACTTTTTGTATAGTCATGTCAACATTAGGATTTGATTAACTTGACTTCATAACCCATACCAAATTTATGTAATTTGTATGTTTAGGCTTTTTGGTATAAATAAGTTCATATAAATAAAACTTAGGCTGTGATGTTGTTGGCAAAGTAACCAATGGGAAGTTACTTTCCTTGCATGTCATTGGTATTCCTCTAGTGATATTATATCATACTCAAAATTTGGGCTTATGAATGAAAAACAATCATTTGAATGAAGGGAAGAGCTAAGAGTGACTTTAACTTATTAAGATAAAAGACACCAAGATTATTCAAGAGTAAAAAAAATTGTGTAGAGCACTAAAACTTGGTAAATCAATGTGAACAAAACACATAAGGCCGTGGTGCTGTGCAAGTTACATGGTATAGCTTGATTGCTAGTAATAATAACAGGTTTGAGAGCTGCTTTGTATGAATGATCGACAGTAGTGATTGCATTGTGCAAGGAATGCTTGGCAAAAGCTGGGGAACATGAGTCCAGATGTTGCTATGGAGCAGTATATCAGCCTTATTTCGGATAAAGTTCCTGGATGGAAGAAGGATTCTTCTTCTGATGTGAGTCTGTGCTGCTAATGCATGTTTTCTTTTAGTATCTTTCAAGTGACATGAACATTGGAGAATTTGATGTGAACCCCTTTTGTAGGGAATGAGTGAACATGAACATAAAGGGTCAGAAGTTTCTGAGTCTGCTGCTCCTGATTTGGGCACATCTTTGTCTCATCAACAAATGATCATAACTGAAAGGTAGTCAATACTCAATATTCTTTAGTCCTTTTGTATATATAATGCTCAAACTGATACTCAAAAGATAAGCTAGATATCAACTTAGTCCTTTAAAGATTTTTTTACTTTGAATTAGTCTTTCTTGTTATAAAATAACGATCAATTACACTGAAGAACTAAATTGATGTTTATCTTAGATATGGGCAAATTACACTGACCTTCCCTAAGATTTGATGAAATTCACCCGACTCTCATTTATTTGTCTAAGTGACACTGATCTCCCTTGAATGTACTGTTCAAAGTGCAATAGAGGGGAGGATAGTGTAATGATTTAAAAGCTCAAGAGAGGTCAGTATATTGATTTTACAAACCCATTGATCTCTAGAACAAATTTTATAAATAGAGGAGAGTTGAAGTGAATTTCACTAAACCTTGAAGGGAGGTCAGTGTAATTTGCCCTTTAAACATTGATGGACCAAATTGATGTCCATAATATTTTGAGGACTAACTTGATGTTGCATATATCTTTGGAGGATTAATTTGAGTATTTACTTGTCCTTTTGTATTACTATTATTATATGTATCTCTGATTTGATTGCTATAGTTATATTCTGTGCTGCTTGTTTCTTGTCTATCTGATTTTGTGTTGACAACATCTTCCCTACAGGGAACTTGAACAAGAGTCTGGTGCCCGGGACCATAGCACACTTAAAGAGACAGATTTGGAGAACCATGTAAGATTGTAAAATCATTCATACTGATGCATTAATGAACAATGAATAGCTTAGATAATATTGATTCTTATTTCAAAAGATGTTATCTGATGGCTAAATCCCAATTAAGAATCATGGTGTTATTATTCAGTCTAAATCAGTAGTTAAGAGACTTGCACTAAAATGAGGAGACAAAATAGCATACCGTGGTAGGAAATTGTTGAAGGAATTTTTAGTAATTGAAGACATATCATTAATCTTGTAAAAGTGGGACAGTTCTCTGAAGCAATCCTTCTACCATTGTTTGATTTACTTATGTCAGTTTCCAACTCTTGTAAAAGCATAAGATAGAATAAAATTTATATCTCTAAGACTATTTAACAAGCCCAATTTTCATAACTAAATTAAATTTCAGCATAAGGTAAAGTGGACATTCAGACACATTACTCCTTTTAGAGACAAAAATAAATTTGATGTTGGTGTTTAAAATTTTCCATGCTATATAATCATCTGGCGTTCTGCTTGATGCCATGCTTAGAATTATTTCAATAACTGAAATTCCTAGGTTGATTATTGTATGTGTTAGTTAGCTTCGCATGGAAATTTTCAGGTTAAGAAATGACAGCATCTCTCAGCTTATATCCCTTGCCATGGGGCATTTTCCTGCATTTATTTCTGCAAAGAGAAGGCTGATTCCAAAGATTGAAAGTTTGTTTCCAAGCATGCAAGATTCTTGGGCTGTTTCCTTTCTCCTTTGTTCCCTAAGGCATATGCTGATCATGAAGTGTCTTTATATTGAACTGTTAATATACGTTGTACACAAATAAAAATGCATGTATATATGTTCTTATGTGCTTCTGAAGATTAGTACTTCCAGGTTGTTGAAACTAATTTATTGATATTCTTATGTAGCTATTCCTAGTAAATGTTGTTGTGCTTCCCATTGCAATATCTCAACGTAACCAATTTAGTTTAATTTAAGGCACTTACCTGTTTCTTCTTATTAATTAATGTGAAATGGTTATCCAAACAAGTGTTAGATTTACTCTCTATTATTTGTATTACGTTTTGGAACATTTTAAAGAAAAAAACACTGAGATGTTTCTTAAATTTTGGTTGAGAGAGAAGTTGGGACTCCCTCTCAATCAATGTTTAATTAAGGGATATCTCAAACTGTCTTTTCAAAAATATTTCAAAAAAAGAAAGTATAAATAACATTTCTCATCTTATGATTTTCTTTTTGATGCTATTCTGCAGTAAATTCTTTGTTATATATGGTCATGAAGCCTAGTGGGAAAAGAAGATAAAAGACAGTTATTAACTTATTATGGTGAATTTCCTTATGTAGATTGTTCCAGTAGCTTTTGCTTGATTAGAAAGTGATGCTGTTTGGTACAAATTCAATCTCAAACACAAAAGGTACGGAGGAGTTGTTATTTGTATTTTGTTAGCCATAAAAAATGAGATAAAAATAATTATAAAAAGAAGAGAAAAAGAACAAGAAGAGGGTGAAGATCACAATGAATTAACATGATTCCTACAATAAGTGCACAATAACTTTTCAATTATGGATCATTACTCTTATTAGAAACATTTCATCTCATATTTATTTATATTATTATTATTATTATTATTATTATGGCATAAGAAAGCAAAGATAAACATAAAAAACACTCAGATTATGTTTTGTAAATTTTCCTAGGATTTGAAGCATTTTGAAGTGTTGGTGCATCACGTCGCATGACATATCTATGTTTAAGTTCGCTTTACTCTTGTTAAGAAATTTGTTCCTAACAACTCTTTAGAGGCAATTTAGAACTTGTTTTATATAGAAATCCAAATTTAGAGCAGGATTATGCATGCATGCAATGTCAGTGGCATAAAGTCACTTTTTTGTCAAAATTTTCAAAGTGTACAGTAGAATTTTTACTGTGCACATAAGAACTGAATTCGTTGTTTAGCATTGAAAAAAGAGAGTTCAAATATATAGTGTCTTCTGAGTTCTCTTATATTTATATAGAGGTGTATTCTTAATATAAGAGAGAGTGTTATTGTTCTCTTAGTATTAGAGAAGGTGTAATTTTATCTTCACATAGTGAAAATCTTTCTCAACTCTTGCTGGTTTTCCCTCATCATTAGGGGTTTTCCACATAAATATTGTGTGTCAATTCCAATTTCTCAACTCTATTTTAATTACGTTGATCTGTTTTATAACTCTAGACCAACATGCAATGCAAGCAAATGTGGGGTTGTGATGAAGGGGCTTCATACAAAAGAAATGGTTATCGAGGCCCAGCCTTGATCAACATCCAATTATCGCACTGATGACTCCATTACTAATTTGGAACCTAAAGTGAGACATAAGTAAATGAATGTAAACTTTTAACGACAAAATCAAGGATTTAAGATCTTGGATGTTATCATTTCCCCCTAAAAAAAGACAATTTGTATGATATAGCCATATCGAATTTCCTTTATGCACTAAACTCAAATATGAGACTTTGCACTTAAGAGTACAGGTGTTGAACTGCTTGAATTTATTCAGACCAAAAAAAATAGCAAATACAAGATTGGAGTATGGTCTCAATGTAGGAGGGAGTGGCTATAGTCACTCCTTCTATTCTAATGTCACTTTTACTCAGTAAACTTATTTATTGATTTCTCTGAAATATTATTCCTTCTCAGAATGCCATTTTGCAGCTTCCCAAAAACAATTTTTCAGAAAGGCAAAGGAAAATTAAACCTCTTCTGCTAAAAGCATATTAAAGGTTAGTTTGGGTAAGTAAAAATTATTTTAAGTGTTCTGAAAATTGTTTATTGAGAAGTTAAATTTTATAATTTCTCAAAAAGTACTAAAAATGATTTTTCAATAAATAATAAGTTATATATCTAAACAGGATAAATATAATTTTTGATTTTTTGAAGAGTTAAGAAAACTCATAAACACTGTTATCCGAACGGACGCTAAGTGAGTTTCCAAAACACTGACACTCATGTGATTTGTTATATAGTTTTTTAGTAATAATTTTTAATTTTAATTATGTGTGTATAATTTAATAAATACATTTATTGAGTAACACCTGAGATCCGCAGATCAGAAGACATCGATGAAAAAAAAAAGCGAAAGCGAAAGCGAGAGCAAGGCCCATAAATCTACTTGAGTTTATGATCCAAAATTCTCTGCCACTGCTTCGGTTTCTTATGTTCAGAAAAAAATTTAATAAAAAAATCATCCAAGGTTGAGGCATAGAGAGAAAGGGGTAGCCAGTTCAACCCCCAAACTTGGCATGAACTGTGCATGACACTCGGAAGGTTTTTGGGTTTGGTCTCATAATTTTTTATTTCAATTTATACTTGTTTTAATCTTTAGAGTGACCCAATAACCCGACTCATCCCAACCTCATTCAAGTTGAGATGGGTTGATTCGTTTTCAATATGTTTCTGAAAAAATTGACTCAACACAACCCGATCTCAATTAATTGAACCTTATCACTGCTCTTATATACATACACATCTTTTGATGACTAAAATATTATTTGCGCAGATAAATTTTGAGAACTAACTTTAAATTTTGAAAATTTCAGAGAAAAATCCATTTTAGTTGGATGCTTAAAAGTTTGATTTGTACACAGAGAGAGAGAGAGAGAGAGAGAGAGTTTTATGATTAATTAACCTTACAACTTTCCCTGACAAACTTAATTTAGTTTGGTATACTTAATTATAATTAGTGAAGTGTACCCGACACTTTGTTATTCAACATACACCAATATTACCACCTAAGTAAAGATACTACTACAAATAGAGACATGATAAAATTTCCTTTATCTATTTCCCCCTTTTGGTCATCATGTCTGATCATCTGATGAATTTTTATTTTTCTAATTTCCAAACAAGTTTCACATAATACAGATATGCTTAAACTTTCTATTATTAGATGCCTTTTATCTAGGTCATTTTTCCCCCGAGAGATAAAACTGACGCTTACAAATACAATAAGAGCAAGTGACATTTCATGTGAAAATATATTATTCATGTGAATTTCGAAAGAGAAGGGAAACTATTATTTTGTTTAATGAAATAGTTATTGCTCACGCATCGGTTTTATGTGACCTCTTCAATTTTCTTTTGCCTGTCATGCATGTTAGCTCTTCATAATTTTTTTTTGGTCTCAGATTGAACTACTAGTATCAGGGTCTTATTATTAGAAACTTGATTAACCCTGGACCAACTGATTGACTAAGATCCCTTAAAAGGGATAGCAGTTTCCAATGATGATTTTTTCTATTTGCAAGGTTTGAACCCAAGATATGTTGTAAAATTTGATCCTGAAAAATAAAAAATAGAGAAGATGATTGTTAAGCCTAAGGTGCTATGTATTATCCTTAAGAATTATTTTGTCACTATGCACCTTCCTGATTACCAAAACTCAAAAACTACAATGAAGATATGTTCTGATATATTGCCAAGAAAAAGAATAATATTGAAATAGTGTAATAGTGTGATTAGAAACTATAACTTGCACACCCAGTTTTGTAAAACCATGTTTGTATATATATAACAATACTTTTCCACCGTGAAAACTGGATCCAACGACCATATATTGATTATGTTTCTGCAAAGTTAATAATTGGAAAGGCAAGAGAATGTCAACGGCATAGAGTTAAAGTACATTTAAGATATTGTAATTAGAAAACAATCATCACATAATCGGTTTAGATTTTAAAAAGGAAATTAACCATGTAATCAATTGCTATCAAAACCGATACATTACCATATTTAAGAGATTAAAGAAAAGAAAAGATAACGACCATTTTTAATTTTAATGGTATTGAATATTTTGATTATTCTCAATTTAAAACATGTTTATAAACAGTTCCAATATTATTTAAATAATTAATTAAATCTTTTGAAATATATTTATATTTTCAAAATACAACAAGACATTGGTTGAGGGACCAAACTACCTACCATATTAACCAATTTCAAGTTGATATGTTACCTCTTCATTAAGGCAACCATGCAGCAAACTTTGAAAACATAATGTCTTTTGTTTTGCTGAAAATAACAAATTATAACAACATAAAAAGGTGCATAAGATGTCTTTGATTTTCATTTTTCGACCTTGTCCTTGTCCTTGTCTCAAGACCCTTATCTCTTGCCACATTATTGTTTCTCAACTTTGTTGGGTCGCCCTCGGGTTGTATCATTGGAAAATACTGTATAATGCGTTGCACGTTAAAGTGAATGTAACTGTTATCTGGTCGCCACACAGTATCTGTATGTGAAAATTAAATATTTTTTAATTTAGTTTAGTTGATATATTATAATCCATGCAGTTAGCTTTGTTGGTTGTCAATTTTAATAAGGAGGAGGTCCATGAGGAAAGTGATCATTCAACATGAAACGACTTTTACAACTGGTTTCAAATTGTTTTTGTCTGTGAATGTGACTTATTAGCTACCATATATAATTTGGGATTTATACAGATTGTGTATCATATAGATATAGATTCTGATATCTTAATCACTGTGAAGAGTTGTGCATATTGGGATCTATAACTAGTGATGATCAGTTAACTTTTGAAAGACATGTACAATCGCTTTAATCATTGATTTAAATTCTGCTGTCATGCATATACTTTATTGTAAATCTTTGAATGATCGGTCTCAATTACATTTAAAAGAGAGAAATTGTGTAAAGTGCTATATTAACGTAAAATTTTGTTAAATCTTGATGATACAGATTAATGATGTGGTTATTATTGTTTTGGCTTTCATAATTTAGTATTCATAATATTTACTATCAGAAGCTAAAGAGTTAATTAAATTATTAATTTTGATGTGTTGTGTGTGTATATTTTTTTACATTTTTAATTAATCAAATATCATCTTGTATGTAATTTTTGGAGTAGTTAGTACAAAATTTTTTTTTTTTTTTATGATTTAACAACACATAATTAAATGACTTTCTATTTTTTTTCCATTAAACATGTGTTTGGTTCAATTGATGAGTTCTATATGTGAAATTACACACAAAGTTTATTCATGAAAATTTTCTTTCAATTTTTACTAGGAGTAATGCTACACATCTAGAATATATATGAGGAATATTTAATAGAAATTATAGTGATAGTTTGATGAAATAAGTGATATGACCCATAAATTCATCTAAAGGCTAAAAATTATAACATTGTTCTGAGTAGGGTCTCTATTGAATTGGGCCAAATTCACAAACTCATAGGTTTTGGCCCAATCCAATCCAGAAATAGGTTGGGTTGGGTTCAGAGTTGTTGAAAAATTTCAACCCAGAAGTATGGGTGGGGTTGTTGATTCGTAGATTTTCAATCACACAACCCAACCCACCCAATCTTAGAGTAAAAAAATTAAAAAAAAAATGCACATGTTTTAATAGTTTGCTATTACATGTCTTTTATACTTTTTTTTAAGATGCGATGCAAATGGACTAACAAGAAATAAATTACCAGCATCCATATTTTTGGTCAAAATAATATCATGTTTTGTTCATCCAATATCTCAATGGCCCATGTTATTTATGCTCTTTTAAATTTATATATGTTAAGACTTATCATATTGTTATCATATTTGTTGAAAGATAATTATTCGATTATATATATTGTTCAAAAAAAATTTATAGCATATTAGACCCACAGGTTTAGCCTTACCCAACCTGCTCATCAATGAATTAGATTGGATGAGGTTAAAAGAAAAAGTTTGCTCAACTCAACCCAATCTACTAATTAAATGAGTGAGTCGGGCATAAAACTTTTCAAACTCACCCAACCCAATCCGTGAACACCCTAATTCTATATACAAAATTTTGGTAAAATTTTTTGGTTGTCTAGTATTTTCTTTTTATCTTTTGACCAAACACATCAAGTGTATATGAAAATTAAATCCATCGATAAATTAGTAACTTGAAATTAAAATACCCACGTAATTTGACTAAGAGATCAAAGTCATTTTCTTGATTAGAGACCACAAAGCAAAGATCAGATCCCCTTAGCGGGAATCATGTATACGTTAATCACAACTATTAGTTCTTTTAATTACTTGTATTCTTTCCTTATTGATTGCCGGCTCTTTCATTTCTCATGGAACTCACAGATGTTATATGATTGGAATTGATACGACAACTATTGGCCATTGTGAAAGTACCATCAGAGTTGAAAAAAAAATCATGATGGAAGAATCGTCCAAGCGTTTACATTATTCTCACTCAATGAGTGATTAATGTTTTTGGAGTGATGCTAACCCCCAACGATTCCAGCAGGCTGAGAATTGACTGAATGTATTGTTTAGAAAATCTGTTCTTTACCCGAATGATTAAGGCTCCTGAAGCTGAGTTTTGTATTATTATGTGCTGATGTATGATAGTATCACTTTATTGAGTTTCTCATGAAATTTGGCCCCCAATGACATCTTTCAACAAGACAAAATGTTCAACCAAATGGCCCTAAAGTTGGTTTTGATAAATTGAATTAAACTTTCCAATTAAATTGATTAGACTGCATAACGAATATGTTTTTAGTTTAAATATCATTTATTTCAATCACAGTTTAACCATGGTTTAATTGCATATTTATTTGATTAAATTAATTTAATTTAATCATGAGTAATATATCACTTAAAAAAGGCCATTTTTCAGTAAAAATAAAGGGGGGCAATGGAATGAAATAAACGATATATATATATATATATATATATATATATATATATATATATAGCACATCATTCTGATAAATAAATTTCAAAAAACAAAAATTCTGACTCTGAAAATACTTTTCCTTAATCATATACAAGAAATCTTGCCAGTTTAAAATTTGATTCAATTTTTAAAACACAACAAACATAGTAAATTACATTGCTTGCTAACCATATCATCACTTGCTAACTTGATCTAGTTGGTCTTCCCAATACTTGCATTCTTCTTTTGATTGTCTAGCTAGGACTTGACCTTGAACTGACATGATTTTTTTTTTCTTAATTTCACCTAAACCTTTTTGGTATCAAATGAAAATAATTATTTTGCACTAACTATTGGTGAAGTGCATGTAATTAAACTCAACAAAAATGTTCAGTTGTGGCAACTTAATAGCAAACAACATATTGTAGCAAAACAAATCAACGTTTTAATATACTAAAATAATACAGTTTTTGGAGAGTAATTATTAATAAGAAATAGAAGAATCATAGAAATAAAGTTTGTAGTTAGACCCATTAATTTTTTGATGTGTCAAAATGTCATGATTTTTGAATACTAAGTATTAATAAGTATAGAAGGAAGTATTAACTGCAGAAAGAAAGTTGCTTAACACGTATTTGGTTAGCATTGATGTGTGGTAGGTCCAATCCAGCTAATTGGAATAAAGCAGATAGAACAAACAAGTTAACAAGTTGGAGAAGCTGCCACTCAAACGTGTCTACTCTCTCTCTATGATTAAACGACTTTCTTGCTTTGTCTATTCAGCAATCCATCTTCTTATCTAGAACTTTGATCCCCGTACGGTAACTATCATGAACAATGCCTTAGCAATTTCTGATTTGATACTTGCCTTCACAGTTAAGGACAAATTTTCGTTTCAGTTACAGCCTTGCACATAAATATAATTGCAATTAGAAATTAATTAAAATTAATTTAGTTAGTTAGATATTAGTTAGTTATTTATTATGTTCTTTTTATATAAGGATGTTTACACTTATATTACCTCACCTTTTAATATAAATTCGGGGGACTACAATTTCATTCTTGATAAAAAGTTTGGGATATAATAAATTTATTTATGAAATAGAAAATATATATGATATATGATTTGGTTACCAAATTCAACCTATTATAATACATAATTTAATTTTCTAGCATTGATAATATAAAATCATAGAATCATATTTTTCTGCATTAATAAAAATAGTTGAATCTTCCTCCATTACTTGAAAAATCATTTAAATAGAATAATTTGATTAGACAATAGTTAGTGTAAAAAAATTAAACTCTGTAATAAACAAATATATAATTTGACTCCTGAATTTAAGAAAATTGTTCTTCAGTGATTAAATTGAGAGGGTTTGAGGGAAAAATTTATTACAATTTCAAATTTTCAATGATGAAATTATGTTTTAGGATATGAATTTAATACCTTACATTTAAGCATATTCACGATAAAATTAGTAGAATTTATAAGTTAGTGTATTTTAAATAAAAGTAGTGAAAAGTAATTTTATTATAAATAAGTTATGTGACATATTAAATCTGTATTTAGGTACGTAAAAATCTCTCCAAATGTAAACTATAACTAGCATTCAGGTCGTGTCAATTCTTTTACCACTGCAAATTTCTGTGGACTAGTTGTGTGTTTTGCTGGGATTGACTTACTTTTCTAGAAAAGTTAATTTTGAGAATGTTCAAAATAGAGCTTTTGCTTGAAAAAAGCTTCTTTTTAGTGCAAAATCTGTGGTTTGTTATTTGTTGCCAAAAGGCATGCCTAGCTAGCATTGTCTTAACTTCTGGCCTTTCATTTCTCCATCATCAAGTTAAATAAATGTGTTGGATAAATATTTATTATTTTGTCAAAATGTTAAAGAATGAACTATGTTGACGTTCTTGAGATTTCGTGGAAGTACATTTGATATTTTTTATTTATAAAAGTATAGTTAAAAATTTCTAAGATTTGCTAATATTACATTAGTCTTTTATATAGTTATTGGTTTGTTGATTCAATTGACAACAAAAAAAACACATGACATATTATAATTGTTAATTACAAAATTATACTTCAACAACATTTGACATATAGATTGATTAACATACTCTTTTTTATCATGTGAAAATCAAACTTATAATTATAACTTATGATAGCAAAGAATATTAGTTATATTATTATAAGTTTACTATTAGTGATCATATGTATTTATATATTATCTTTTTGTCATCTTAAATTAATGAATTAGTAATTAAAAGAGAGGATAGTGCAATTTAAGCAAAACTTAGCGATCTCTAATGACAATACATAAGTAGAAGGATATCAAATGTAATTGCATTAAGCTTTAGAAATTTTTAATATGATTTATCCAAATTAAATGATAAGGGTGAAACTTTATTTTTGTTAATATTTTTTTCAAAAATATTTGACATGAAAAAAAATACAATCATTATAAATTTTATAATGAATTTTATAAGTTAAAAAGATTATGTTAAGCCTATAAATAAAGGCTACAAGATGAAAAGGAAGTAGTCCCCATTTCTACTCGCCTGTCCTAAACTCTAGTTGTCAAAAAGCAAAAGTATCACTGCGTTTTGATTTCTCTTTTATTGGATCGTACCACTTTAATTTTTTGTCCAACGTTAATAGAAATAATATGTGGGGTGTGAATTTTGTGTAGTAGCTAGTGGGATTATTGCTTAGCCCATGATTTATATTGAAAAAAGCAAAGTGTCAATTATTGTGAGATATGGATAAGCTTTGGCTATGTCTTTGATCATGCAAAACCCTTTCTTTTTATGTAGCCAAATCAATCAATCCCACTTGAAATGGTATTATCTTTAATTGGCTTGATTTAGCTATGTTTTGCAAGTAACTGAAAGATTTTCAGTATGAGGTTATTGAAGAAGGAGAAATGTGACATGTGAAGTTTATCCAAGCTTTAGGAATATCTTTTTTTTTTTTTTATAACAATCACCTGTTGTAATATAATTTACATGTTATTGTTAGTCTCCATTTTATAACAATCACAAATTTGTTTAATGGTATAACTATAATTTAGTTATATAGGTCAAGCCTTTAATGTAATGTTGCATCAGTTACACATTTATCAACTGGAATAGGAAATGATTTTCATATATAAAGAACAATTAAGAGAAAAACCAACATAATCCGGATAGTTAGTAGATAATTGTATCCCTTAAATACAATATTATGGATTCGTAGATAATTGGATCCCTTGAATACAATGTTATGAATTCGATTTATGACTGTCTTAATGAAAAAGACTTTATTAAAAAAGATAATACTCATTTTGATTATCTCTACACACTTTGAAAGAAAATTAGTTTTTGCTCTCAGACAGACACCTCCAAAACAATGAATAACATAAGAAAACAATAATGGATGTGTTATCATGCTATATACACGGTTGGAGAAAGAGAAGAGTAATGCGAAAGAGTTAAAATATTTTTAAAATGAATCTTATGTTTGAAGTTTAATTATATAGATCTTCTTATGATTGGTTAGTTAAATCGTGTGAATAATTTTAAAGTGGATTGCTGTATAATCAGAAGAGACAAGGACAAGGAGTAAATTAAATAGATCTAATTAGTCTTGCAAAGATTGACACTCATGCATGGATGTGAATTATTTGTGATCAACAGCTGTACTAAGTTTTCTTAAGTACCTTAAATGAAAGAGTTGTGGGTAACTAAAACACATAATGAATCTTGGGGAGCCCATTTTGTCACTTCTATTGCATTAAATGTTTGTTTAGTTTGATCAAAATATCCTTTTTTTCCTACTAATTATATGAATGGTTAGTGTAATTTATTTATTAATCTTCACAATATTATCAAAAGTTATTATTGTCAATTTAATTTAAAACAAATTTAATTATTTAAAAATATTTTATTTTTAATTTTTATACAATAACTATAAATTACAAGTATTAAAGCTAACATATTTATTATAATCACTTAATATATATATATATATATGAATTATTTTGTTTAAAACTTTATTTTTTTAACTGATTAAAACAATTAATAGTTATCTACCAATATTGTTGTTCAAAATATAAAATCATCGTTGACACCCAAAATCCAAATTGCCAATTGCAGAAACAGTAGCAACACTTAGAATGACAACACTCAAATGTTTCAAATTGCATAAGATCAATCATATTACCACCAAAAATCAGAAATCAATTTAGAATGGTAAGACACCATAACCCCATCTCATTTGATGAAGACTTCCAAATTGCAAAAGTAGAGTCATAGATAAGTCCGACAAATGACAGTAGAAATAAGTTCCTGTTGTTATATGGTTGTTCAACAATTTGTAATTATATAATAGTTTGATGTTACAAAATAAGGTATGTTTGTATTATGATTTATTTGTATATCTTTATTATTATTCATTTCATTTATAATTTTTTTCGTCAAAAAGTTATTTATTATTTTCTCATAAAACACTCAATATTAAATTGTTTAGATAATTTTTGCATAAAAATTTAAAAATAATATTTAGATTTAAAATAAGTATGTCAAATAAATTAATTAGCAATACTTGTAATAGCTAGTAACATTGCAAAAATTAAAACTGAGATAAATATTAATTTTTTTAATAATTAAATATGTTTTTAAATAAATTAACAACAATAACTTTTGATCATATTATGATAATTAATAAATAATTTATATTAACCATTTATATAATTAAAAGAGAATAAGATTATTTTGGTGAAATTAAATAAAAAATTGATATCAGACATAGTAGAGTGGCAATAACCACTCTCTGAATCTTGTACTCAATTAGTCAGAAAAGTTATTTTAAATTAGTTGTTCAAGAAAACAAAAAAGTAAATAAATAGACTACTTTTCTTTTATTAGACGGGGAAAAAGTAACAAGAAGTTTTGGAGGTAACATTTTCCACTACAATATGAGACCTTTTGCAGATTTTCCTGTAATGAAATCTTCTTGGTTCATTCTATTAATTAGTTTTATTTTCATTCATTTAAAAGCCAAAAATTTCAGAGATTTGTTTTTTTCATCACAATGGGACCCTGCTTTTATTGTAGTGGAGCGGCCATAAAAGAAATAAATTAGAATTAGCATGTTCTTTATCATAGAAAAAAAAAGAGAAGGTCGAAAAATACCATTTCTTGATGCCCTAAGCACTCACAATACATTATTGATCCAATTTAGCAACACTCGTCTTAATTACTTATTATAACTTTGTGTCTTTGTCTATATTTATTCGATGTTTTGAGGACAACCCTCTTTATGTGACATCTCACTGCCATTAGTAATTTAGTATCTTAACCTTAAAAGAATTTTATGCCCAACAGTTCCACACCAACATCAATAAATACCATATATATCTCTGCATATCAAAATAAAAAAACAAGTGAAGCCAAAGATTCAGTTGGCTAAAACTACTTGAGAGTTGAGAAAGATAGAGCAGAGTGACATGATGAGGATGCTGATTTTCAAGTTTCTTCAGATTTTTATGCTGCTGATTTTCTGTGGCATATGCACCATTGCCGAAAAGAATACACAGCAAACCAAAAGGACATACATAGTTCACATGGACAAGTCCATCATGCCAGCAAGTTTCAGTGATCACCTCAATTGGTATGACTCATCACTGAAATCAGTATCAGATTCAGCAGAGATGCTATACACATACAAACATGTAGTTCATGGCTTCTCCACAAGGCTAACAATCCAAGAAGCAGACACACTCTCAAAACAACCAGGAATTCTGTGTGTCATCCCAGAGGTTAGATATGAGCTTCACACAACTAGAACACCAAAGTTCCTTGGATTGGAAAAAACTAGTACTCTTCTACCTGCCTCTCAGAAACAAAGCCAGGTGATTATAGGAGTAATAGACACTGGTATATGGCCTGAGCTAAAAAGCTTGGATGATGCAGGACTTGGGCCAGTACCAAGTAGTTGGAAAGGTGAGTGTGAAACTGGCAACAACATGAATTCATCAAGCTGCAATAGGAAACTTGTTGGTGCAAGGTGTTTCTATAAAGGGTATGAATCAGCTCTTGGACCTATTGATGAGAAGATAGAATCAAAGTCACCAAGGGATGATGATGGTCATGGAAGTCATACCTTAACTACAGCTGCAGGATCTGCAGTTGAGGGAGCCAGCCTCTTTGGCTTAGCTTCTGGGAGAGCAAGAGGGATGGCTGCACAAGCCCGTGTGGCAGCTTACAAGGTGTGTTGGCTTGGTGGATGCTTCTCATCTGACATAGCTGCTGGTATTGAGAAGGCCATAGAAGATGGTGTCAATATCATATCCATGTCTATTGGGGGAAGTTTAGTGGAGTACTATAGAGATATTATTGCTATTGGTGCTTTGGCAGCCACATCGCATGGAATTCTTGTTGCTACTTCAGCAGGAAATGGTGGGCCTAGTCCAGGCAGCTTGTCTAACGTAGCACCATGGATAATCACTGTGGGAGCTGGTACCATCGACCGGGATTTCCCCGCCTATATCAGCCTTGGAAATGGGAAGAAACACACTGGAGCATCACTTTACAGCGGCAAATCTTTATCTGATTCTCAACTTCCACTTGTCTATGCTGGTAATGCAAGCAATTCTTCTGTGGGGTATCTTTGCCTCCCAGAGAGTTTAATTCCCTCAAAAGTTGCTGGCAAAATTGTGATATGTGAAAGAGGAGGAACTCCAAGGGTGGAAAAGGGTCTAGTGGTCAAGAAAGCTGGAGGCATTGGGATGATCCTAACAAACAGTGAAGAATATGGAGAAGAGCTAGTTGCTGACCCCCACCTCCTCCCTGCAGCATCATTAGGCCAAAAATCCAGTGAAGCCATAAGGAGCTATGTTTCCTCTCTCCAAATCCCACAGCTACAATTTCTTTTGGAGGCACAGAGTTACTGGTTCAACCATCCCCAGTGGTGGCAGCTTTTAGCTCTAGAGGACCAAATGTTATCACACCAAAGATACTCAAACCAGACCTAATAGCTCCAGGAGTTAACATCCTAGCTGGCTGGACTGGTGCAGTTGGACCGACTGGTTTATCAGCTGATACCAGGCATGTGAGCTTCAACATCATTTCAGGTACATCCATGTCATGCCCTCATGTAAGTGGTTTAGCTGCTATCCTCAAGGGAGCTCACCCTGAATGGAGCCCTGCTGCTATCAGGTCTGCCCTCATGACCACAGCCTACAAAACATACAAAACTGGGAAAACCATACAAGATGTTGCCACTGGAAGCCCAGCTACACCCTTTGATTTCGGTGCTGGACATGTGGATCCTGTTGCTGCTCTTGATCCTGGTCTTGTCTATGATGCAAATATAGATGACTATCTCAACTTATTCTGTGCCTTGAACTACACTTCCTTTCAAATTAAGCTTGCTGCAAGAAGAGACTTTACTTGTAACTCAAGGAAGAACTACAGGGTGGAAGATTTCAACTACCCATCTTTTGCTGTTCCTTTGGAAACAGCTTCAGGCATAGGGGGTGGTTCTGATGCACCCAGCACTGTCAAATATAGCAGAATTCTAACTAACGTGGGCACTCCGGCAACATATAAAGCTTCAGTGTTATCCCAATCTCCCTCAGTGAAAATTGTGGTTGAACCAGATACACTTAGCTTCGCTGAACTGTATCAGAAGAAGAGCTACACTGTGACATTCACCTCTACTTCATCGCCTTCTGGCACTAACAGCTTTGCTTATCTCGAATGGTCAGATGGAAACCATAGGGTTGTTAGTCCAATTGCATTCAGTTGGACATGACTAAGATTTGTAAAGGTCCTGGCTCTTAGATTCTGAAATACCAGCAAAAATGGCACAGTTAAAGGGTTCACACAAATTAAGTATCACTCTTCTAATGCTCAGTTGTTGGTCCTGCAAGGAGGCCTAGCTAGCCTGTTGTTATTATTATGTTTCCCTTTGTTGTTTCTATTCCATTAGCTAAAGTTCAGGGGAAACACTTAGTAAGGAATAATTGTACATAAAAAAGATAACGGCACATATGTACAATAATGGCTTTGAATAGTTTATCATATCTTCTCAGCTTTGCATAGCTTTTACTTGTTCTTGGAGCCTCACGTGACAGGATAGATTCTCAAATTATTGATTGATCACACACATCTCGACCCATGTTACCCACATATTTAACATTTTTTTCTTGTCAATTTCTCTGTATTAGTGGTGGTCTATTAAGTTATAAAAAACTAAATAAAACACATGCACACCCACTAAGCCTGCAGCAATGTGATTAACATTAATAAATCAAGAACGTTCTACCCAATTTGTGTTATTGGTATATGAAGCAACTTCTCACTCACGGAAAGCATTTTTCTATTTGCTAAAATTACCAAACACAGAAACTTAACATAGATGCATTTTGAAAATTAGGGGGAAGAAGGGGAGGGGTGTTCATATCAGTACTACTGAGTGGGTTTATTGTTTGTGGTTCAAATCTACGTTATTAAATCTCAAACTTCACAAAGGAAGAACGATGAACTTGTTTTGAGTCTTCTGAGGGTGTTTCCATATTTAATCAGAAAGCAAAAACCCAAATCTAATTATAACTTCGAATTCAAAAACCAAACCACACATTGAATCTAAATATCATTCAGGGTCTTCAATAGACTGACCAGCAATATCTTTGTTTTACACCATCCGCAACTTGTTCTACAAAACAATATTTAACAGGCAATGTAACTAATTGTGTGGAACAGCCATGATTTTCAAATGCAAGAGATACCAAATAGCAGTAAATGACATGAAAAATGAAATACCTCCACAATGGCCATTGAATTGAATTATGAGCAGATTCCACTAGGCTCAACAGCACAAGATGTCAAGGGAATTCTCAGGTCTGTCTTCATAGCATTATGATATTATCCATAGTTGTCAGATTCCTAAACAAAATCCCATGTAAATCCACCATATCGTTGAGCTAGCATCAGGCAAAATGCAGATATAATTATTTATCAGGCATTAGAAAACATTTTGGACTACCAGTTATAAACAGTGTTAACGATATTTTTCCAAATTTTCACTAGTAGACAGTAGTCTTGAGTAAGTATTTGCCGGTGCATGGCTCCACATGAACCAGAGAGTGAAAGACAATGGAATCACATGCAATGAATGTTTCCAATTAATAATTGATGTTTGTACAAAAAGGAATAAAAAGGTGAATGAACTTGCACATTATTTTGACTTTAAACAACTTTTATTTTTGGGTCTTTTTTGACGAGAACTAAACAACTTTAATGAGTATGCAAGTTCATTTACTTTTAGTTTAATATGATGACCAATCTTTCTTTTGTACAACAGTACAACGAAAAACATGACCTATCATAAACGTAAGCTTAACAATACCAAATTGAAAATAATATGATAAAATCATTCGTTTCTCTTCCAACAAAATCAAAACAAAACAACAATTAGTCAGTAAGACTACTCTAGCTATATATCTAAGACCAAAATGCTTAGTCTCTCACAACAAGCACATACCAGTTTTAAGCTAAAAATCATGAAACCACAAGCATCAATTTCACATATGCCACAATGAATAGTAGAATACCTGTAAACAAGACATGCAAATATCATATCAAGTAGAAAACCAACATTTGGGACACTTGAACAATCTTCACCAATTAATTGAAAATGCACGCAGATATGGCATCCACCTTCCTATTCAATAATTGATTTGGCACACATGCACACAAAGATCAGAAACACATCAATGAACATCAAAGTGGCGGTAACCATATTTCAAAATAAAATTTAAATCGAGATATATATAGCCCTAAAGGATGCAGACATCCAAAATCATATTGCAGGGGTGACTCAGCATAATAATCTAATAAAAAAAGGGTGAAATTTTGAGAATTAATCAAATAAAAAAATTAAAATCAAGATGACAGCATTTCTAAATTGTTGTGTAAATGAGAACTTCATAATAATCGAATAGATAAGTGTGTTTCTTTATGTTTACAATAAGTGATGCTAACTTGTAAACATTTTTCTCTGTTTTATTAAGATTGATGCTTGGGATGATTTCATACTTCTTTTATATCTTATATCATGGTCCATGGACGTGCTATATTCTATAATTTTAAAAACTAGCCAATATCCTTTTTTTATTTATTATAAACTAGCCAATATCCATGCTTTTAAGATGGCTTGGCCCATGCAACAAGAGAATCTCCAGGTTGTCCAACTTTTTTCCCAAGTAGTGAGAATGGGAATAAAAAAGGTAAGGCCTTCCAATTTCCATTAACATTGTCCAAACACTAAAAGTGAGGAGAACGAGGCAGAAGGAAGGATTTCCAACATGCTAAGGCTATGGTACACCGCGTATAGTGTGCCACACACTAGGCTTTTAGCCACATTTACAAAGTGGCTGCATGCATTTAAAAATGTAATGAAGGAATTTAGCAACATTTTTCAATATTTAGCCATAATTCATAAATGTGACTAAATGACCAATACATCATACATCATACTTCACCTGGTGTGCCACAGACAAAACCTTCACTACTTAACATCCTTCACAATTAAAAAATTTCAGTGATAAGCACCGTGAAGTGTCATGATTGATAGGCTCCATTATCTAACAATTCAATTTAGATATCCATACTTATGGTCCAACCCTTTAATGCTATGTTGCATCATTGCATTATCAACAGTTGGAATAAAAAATGACTATTTGATGCATAAAGAGCAACTAAGAAAAGCTAGTCACTCATAACATAAGAAAACAAATAAATAATGAATGTGTTATGTATCAAATCAACGACAATAAATATGCCTTACATCCCAGAAAATCAAAAGAAAAAATGAGAGAAGCAAAAGATTCAGTTGGCTAAAACTACTTGAGACGGAGAGCGCAAAGTGACAGGATGAAGATGCTGGTTTTCAAGTTTCTTCAGATTGTTTTGCTGCTGATTTTCTGTGGCGTAAAAACCATTGCAGAAAAGAAAACACAGCAAGCTAAAAGCACTTACATAGTCCACATGGACAAGTCCACCATGCCAGCAAGTTTCAGTGATCACCTCAATTGGTATGAGTCATCACTGAAATCAGTATCAGACTCGGCAGAGATGCTATACACCTACAAACATGCAGTTCATGGATTCTCCACAAGGCTAACAGTCCAAGAAGCAGACACACTCTCAAAACAACCAGGAATTCTTTCTGTCATCCCAGAAGTCAGATATGAGCTTCATACAACTAGAACACCACAGTTCCTTGGATTGGATAAAGCTAGCAACCTTTTACCACCCTCTGAGGAAGAGAGTCAGGTGATTATTGGAGTACTAGACACCGGTGTATGGCCTGAGCTAAAGAGCTTGGATGACAGTGGACTTGGGCCTGTACCTGGTACCTGGAAAGGTGAGTGTGAAACTGGCAACAACTTCAATTCATCAAACTGTAACAGGAAACTTGTGGGTGCAAGGTTTTTCTCCAAAGGGTATGAAGCCTCCCTTGGACCTATTGATGAGAAGATAGAATCAAAGTCACCAAGGGATGATAATGGCCATGGAAGTCACACCTTAACCACAGCAGCAGGATCTGCAGTTGCAGGAGCTAGCCTCTTTGGCTTAGCTTCTGGGACAGCAAGAGGGATGGCTACACAAGCTCGTGTGGCAGCTTACAAGGTGTGTTGGCTTAGTGGATGCTTCTATTCTGACATAGCTGCTGCAATGGACAAGGCCATAGATGATGGTGTCAATATCCTGTCCTTGTCTATTGGAGGAAGTTTAGTGGACTACTATAGAGATGCTTTGGCAATTAGTGCCTTCAGAGCCACAACCAAAGGAATTCTGGTATCCACTTCAGCAGGAAACAATGGGCCTAGTTCAGGAAGCCTGTCTAATGTAGCACCATGGATAACCTGTGTAGGAGCTAGTACCATAGACCGTGATTTCCCTGCCTATATCAGCCTTGGAAATGGGAGGAAATACACTGGAGTATCACTGTACGGTGGAAAATCTTTATCGCATTCTCCATTGCCACTTGTTTATGCTGGTAACGTAAGCAATTCATCTCTTGGGTATCTTTGCCTTCCAGATAGTCTAATTCCGTCAAAAGTTGCTGGCAAAATTGTGATATGTGAAAGAGGAGGAAGTCAAAGGGTGGAAAAGGGTCTAGTTGTCAAGAAAGCTGGAGGCATTGGGATGATCTTGGCAAATAGTGAAGAATATGGGGAAGACCTAGTTGCTGACCCCCATTTCCTCCCTGCAGCATCATTAGGCCAAAAATCCAGTGATGCCTTAAGGAATTATGTTTTCTCTTCTCCAAAACCCATAGCTAAAATTGCTTTTGGAGGCACCCAGTTACAAGTTCAACCCTCCCCGGTGGTGGCAGCTTTCAGCTCTAGAGGACCAAATTTTGTCACACCATATATACTCAAACCAGACCTAATAGCTCCCGGAGTTAACATCATAGCAGGATGGACTGGTGCAGTTGGACCAAGTGGCTTGTCAGTTGATACTAGGCACGTGAGCTTCAACATCATGTCAGGTACATCCATGTCATGCCCTCATGTAAGTGGTTTAGCTGCTATCCTTAAGGGAGCCCACCCTGAATGGAGCCCTGATGCTATTCGGTCTGCCCTCATGACCACAGCCTACACAACATACAAAACTGGGAAAGCCATACAAGATGTTGCCACTGGACAACCAGCTACACCCTTTGATTTCGGTGCTGGACATGTGGATCCAGTGGCTGCTCTTGATCCTGGCCTTGTCTATGATGCAAACATAGATGACTACCTCAACTTCTTCTGTGCCTTGAACTACACTTCCTTTCAAATTAAGCTTGTTGCAGGAAGAGACTTTACTTGTGACTCAAGGAAGAACTACAGGGTGGAAGATTTCAACTACCCATCTTTTGCTGTTCCTTTGGAAACAGCTTCAGGCATAGGGGGTGGTTCTGATGCACCCAGCACTGTCAAATATAGCAGAATTCTAACTAGCATTGGCATGCCAGCAACATATAAAGCTTCAGTGTTATCCCCATCTCCCTCAGTGAAGATTGTGGTTGAACCAGATACACTTAGCTTCACTGAACTATATGAGGAGAAGAGCTACACTGTGACATTCACACCTACTCCATTGCCTTCTGGCACAAGCAGCTTTGCTTTTCTGGAATGGTCAGATGGAAAGCATAGGGTTGTAAGTCCAATTGCATTCAGTTGGGCATGACTATTTTTTAAAGGTCAAAACTCTTAGGTTGCAGTTGTTTTCAGAAAACAGTTTTAGTTTCCTGTTTTCAGGATTGTTTAGAAAATACTGAAAACTAAAAACTAGATTTTGTAGTTTTCAAAATTTTCAGTAATTTCTTCACAAAATTTAGAAAATAGAAAAACAGAAAATAAAAAATAAAAACTGTTTTCTAAAACAAAGGCACCCTTAGATTTTGAAATAGTGAAATACAAGCAAAGATGGCCAAGTTCCCATAAGTATCACTCCTGTAATGCTTAGTTATTGGTCCAGCAAGGAGGGCTAACTGAGCCTGTTATTACGCCTAGCTTTGTCTTTTCTATTCCATTTGCTAAAGTTCAGGTATAACACTTAGCAAGGAATAATTGTACTTACAAAAAAGACAATTGCACATCTGTATAATAATGGCTTTTGAATTGTCTACATATCATCTCAACTTTGTTTAGCCTTTACTTGTTCTTGGTGCCTCACGTGACAGGAGAAATTCTTCAATAATTGATCGATCACATACATTTTAAATTCTCAATCCATATTACCTACACATTTAACGTTTTTTCTTGTTAGTTTCTCTGTGGTACTGGTAGTCTATTAAGTTCTACATGAAAAATAAACAAATAAAACACACACGCACTAAGCATGTGGCAATCTGATTACGCGCATTATAAGATATGAAGCACCTTCTTACTTATGGAGAGCATTTGACTATTTGGTAAAATCACCAAACACAGAAAAGTTAATATAATTAGGTGCATCTTGTTAGTGATAAAAGTATCAGCTAGAAGTCTGTTAAGAGTTAGTTAAGCAACTTTGTTGAGACTGTCAGTGCAGTTAGTGATTAACTTCAGTTTGTTAATGCTGTTAGCACTAATAAGCTTACTACACTCTCATATATAACCATCTCTGTAAAACCAACTAACAAGTGAATGCAAAATTACAGCTTTCATTCATCTCAAACACAACACTACTTCTCTTTTCTTTCTTTGTGAGAACTTTCCCTGTGTTCATTGCTTGAGTCTTTGATACCTTACATGGTATCAGAGCTGCAACGATCCATGGGAACCTATTCACCTTCCGCATGAGCTCAAGGGAGCTCACAATTTGTGCTCAAGACCTTTGCAAATCCCATTTCACTGCAGCTAGATGAAGATAACTCCGTGCCATGGAAGAAGCAAGCTTTGGTGAGCATTAAAGCTAACAAGTGCTCACTTGCTGAGGAACAAGATGTCTGCAAGATTTGCATCAATTGAAGCTGAGACAGAAAATGAAAGTGAAGAATTTCAGAATTGGGAGCAACAAGATCAACATTTAATGGCTTGGTTACTTGCATCAATGGATATGAGTTTCACAAATTGATTGGCAGAATGTGAATTTGCACATGAGATTTGGGAAAATCTTGAAGAGTACTTCACTGAAAAAGCAAAAATGAAAATCAAGCAACTAAAGTCCCAATTGAAAGCAGTGAAGAAGCTCAGCTCAATAGCAGCAGAATATCTTGGTAAGATCAAGAAAATATCTGACTCATTGTCTGCACTTAGAGCACCCATTGCAAGAGAAGATTACATAGAAGCAGCTCTCGAAGGTCTTGGTGAAGAGTACAATGCCTTTATCACCATGGCAATGTCCAAAGCTGACACATTATCAATCACTAAGTTTGAATCTTGGCTGTTATCGCAAGATGATCTCATTGAGAAGTTTAGGAAGACCGAGTTTGGATCAATCAGGTGAACATGGCTCAATCTGGAGAAGGTTATGGCAGAGGTCACAATGGTGGAAGAAAGGGCCAAGGAAAAGGCTTTTGTGCGGCATAGGAAGATCAAATTGGTCATGAGGCTCTAGACTACAATGCCAATTATGTGGAAGATTTGGCCACATAGTACGGGAGTGTTATCATAGATTTGATCAAAAGTTCACAAACCCTAACACCATGGCACGTAATCTTCCTCCTCCTCCTCCACCCTCCTTCCATAATCCCTCAGCTACTTCTCTCTTTTCCCTTCAAGCTCTATTAGCAACCTTAGCCACAATTGCGAACCAAGCTTGGCACCCTGATTTGGGTGCTTCTCACCACCTCACCTTTGATCCAAATAACTTGATAGAAGGCTCAGATTTCAAAGGAGCAGATCAAGTCTTTGTTAGGAATGGTACAGGTATGGATATAGCTCACATTGACGCTTCATTCTTGCACTCACCTTCCTCTAACCTCACCTTCACACTCAATAATATCTTACATGTTCCTTCTATTACAAAAAATCTAATTAGTGTTGCGAAGTTTGCCCGTGAAAATCATGTTTTCTTTGAGTTTCATCCTGAATATGTTTGTTAAATCACAGGGAACACAAAAGACTCTTCTACAAGGCACACTTAAGAAGGGTCTCTACCATCTTGATGATATACATGTACTACAAAATACACCTCAAAAAGTTTCATGTTTTAATGCCTATACCACGTATGATTTTTTGTTCAATCTTTGGCATAAAAGATTAGGTCATGCTTCTAATAAAGTTGTACATCAAGTCCTTGCTTTGTGTAATGTTTCTGTTTCATGTATAAAATTTCTGGTTCAAATTCTCTGTGTAATGCTTGTTGTATGGCCAAACACCATCAACTCCCTTTCGTATCTTCCACTCCTGACTATGCAACCCCCTTAGATTTTGTTTATTCAGATCCTTGGGGTCCTGCACCTATTAACAGGAGGGAGGTATTATATCTCATTTGTAGATGCTCATTCAAGATACACTAGTATTTTCATTTTACAAAACAAATCCCAAGCCTTTCAAGCATTTGTTCAATACAAAACAAATATTGAAACCAAAACTGGCCTCAAAATCAAGTCACTTTAAACAGACAATGGAAAAGAATACTTGTCCAATGACTTCACCAAGTTCCTTTCACAAAATGGCATTTCTCATAGACTAACCTGTCTCTATACCCACCAACAAAATGGCACCATTGAAAGGAAGCATAGACACATTATAGAAATGGGACTTGCCCTCCTTGCCCAAGCTTCTCTTCCCTTGCAGTTTTGGGAAGATGCCTTCCTTTCAGCAGCCTATCTCAAAAATTCCCTGCCTTCCCCTGTCACAGACCACAAAAAACCCTTTGAGATCATTAATCACAAAATACCTGATTACAACTTCCTAAAGGTTTTTGGTTGCACTTGCTATCCTCTCCTTAGACCTTACAAATCTCATAAACTTGATTATAAATCTCACAATTGTGTTTTTCTGGGCTATGCTACTAATCACAAAGGCTACAAGTGCCTTTCACCTTCCGGAAAAGATATCTCACGAAATGTATTATTCAATGAACAAGAGTTTCCTTACTCTCACCTATTCTCTACATCAGTCACCTCACCAAAATCTCAATCTGCATCTTTATCTCATATTTCTTCCCTTGTACCTACACGGTACACCTACTTCAGTTACTTTGGCATCACCTGCACCTACACCTGTAATTTCACCTCATGCCAATGTTGAGACTAATCCTACCTTATCTGCACCAACATCTCCTATATGCACTTCTACTTCTGGTTCTCTTTCAAGTTCTTCTGCAGGTATTGCTGACCAACCAAGCCCTCAAAACTTGATAGAAGTTCCAGTACACACTGTAGCAACTTCAGCAGACATAGGATCAAGCTCAGTCCAACCTGTTGCAGCATCTGTAATTCCTGCAGAAGCTCCATCTTCCGTCCCTGCAGAGCCTGGAGATAACTCCAACTCTCTAGTAGAGGTTCAGGTTCAAGTAGCAGCCTCAGTAGACATTGGATCACCTCCAATTCAGTCTGCTACACAAGCCACTGTCTCTGATCAGCCTCAGTCCACAGTCTCTGGCAGACCAACAATTGTCAATGATCATCCAATGAAAACCAGGGGTAAATGTGGTATATTCAAGCCCAAAACTTACTTAGCTGCACTCACTCAGTCATCAGACAAT
Organism: Dalbergia oliveri; assembly: GCA_030441495.1. NCBI lineage: Eukaryota > Viridiplantae > Streptophyta > Magnoliopsida > Fabales > Fabaceae > Dalbergia > Dalbergia oliveri. The sequence continues at coordinate 3,800,103 of JAMLFY010000015.1, read as the reverse complement.
CTCCAGCAAAATGAAGTTTGTTAAGAGTTAATTAAGCAAGTTCTGTTGAGACTGTTAGTGCAATTTGCGATTAACTTCAGTTTGTTAATGCTGTTAGCACTAATAAGCATACTGCACTCTCATATATAAACCATCTCTGTAAAACCAACTAACAAGTGAATGCAAAATTACAGCTTTCATTCACCTCAAACACAACACTATTTCTCTTTTCTTTCTCAGTGAGAACTTTCCCTGTGTTCATTGCCCAGTTTCTGATACCTTACACATCTTAATAAGTGTAAAGCCTTAAATTGATCCTCAAAATTATTGTAAAACATCAATTTGGTCCTTGAAAAATTTGTGATATCAATTTGATCGTTAAAAGAGTTGTAGAACATCAATTTAATCCTCTAAAGATTTGTGAAATCAATTTGAGGTTACTAATTAATAATAGGGAAATTTATTTTTAAATCAAATAAAAAAACTAATTTATGTAATACTTGTATTAAAAAAAAAAGATTTACTAAACTTGATTAGGGTTGTCTCGACTCGAGTATAACTATGGTGTCGGGAAAAATAATAAATTAAAGTAGATCATATTGCTATGGTTTTACAGTATTAATGGTTTTCATCTTTCAACCCCCAGCTAAGTTATATTAACATTGTGTCCCAAAATGTTAAAATAACATTGCTCTTTAAATGTAGTCCAACTCTTTAATGTAATGTTGCATCATTACCTCATTTACAACGGGAACAGAAAATGATTTTTTAATGTATAAAGAACAACCAAGAAAAACTAGTCACTGCATAAGACAACAATAAAAATCAATGTTATATTATACCATTGGAGAAAGAGAAGAGTCATGCAATAGAGTTAAAAGATATTTGTAAAACAAATCGCATCCGAGAAGTTTAATCATAGTGTTTTTTTATTAGTAAAATGTTAAAATTACCTTAAATTAGAGTATATAATAAGAATAGCAGCGATAAAACATTAAACAATGATCTGATTTAGTCTTGCAAATAATGACATGCATGAAAGTATTGTTTGCGGTTAACAGCTGTATTACACTGAATTTTCTTAAATACTCCAATGAAAGAATTGGGGATAGCTCAAGTATATCTTCTTGCATTTGATGGGTCAGAAAATACTATTTTCAATTAATTTTTCAAATGAACAAAAGTGAAACTTTTCGTAAATAGACAACCAAAAATTCTAGAGGAAAAAAATTACCACCGTCTATGACATCTGTCATAAATTTTTGTTATAATGAGATCTTTTTGATACATCACAATTTTAAAGACAATGAAATCTAAAACTAAGACATCATATATATTATGTAGATCCTTCACCACATTAATAATTAAACAGGAAAATAGTTTCTAAAGTATAAAAAACAATTAATTATGACTCATAACGTAATGGAATAATAAAATAAAATAATGTATATCTCATAGACAGTTGGAGATTGGGAAGAGTAATACAAAAGAATTGAAATATTTGTGAAATGAGTAGTACATGAGAAGTCTAAGTGTATAGTAAATTTTCTTGTATCTGATGGGTGAAAAAGTAAAATTTGTTATCTAGTACAGGAAAGTGAGTGAACAATTTTAAAATTAAAGGTAGAATAGATAATGAGAGAAGCTAAAATAAAAGATTGAACGATCAGCCTCTTGGGTGCCCTAAATAATAAAATGCCTTAAAAGCATTATTTATTTGTGATTAACAGTTGTATTTGAGAATTCTTAAATACACTGTAAAACCCAAGAAGAGAGTTCGCGTGATAATAGAGGGGGCACAACAGTTTCAAAAATGACCTTGAGGCCCGTTTAGGATGTTTGATAGGATAAAAAATGAAAGTATACGATCTGATAAATTTATAATATTATATAGTGTTTGATGTACCTGGATAAGATATTAGATTTTATATTCTATAATATTATCATTTATTTATCAATAATTTTAATTGTAAGCAAATAAAAATAATAATAAAATAAATTTTTATTAATTATTAAAATATTTATTAATTAAAATTTTAATTTATAAATGTTATTATCAGTTTCAATATTTTATAACTACTATTATTTCATTAAGTATAAAATATAAAATACTCTCTTTTATATGTTTTAATATTTTTAAAGTTTTAATTATAATTTTTTATTTTAGTTTAAAATTAATATTAAATTAAATATTTTAATTTCTAATCTTTATTTTTACATATTATTTATTACTTATTTTTAATTTAGTTTATTATTTAATAATTTATAATTTATAATTGACTTTCATACTATATATATTTTATTTAAAATATTTAATTGTTATTAGATACTTATTATTTTACTTATTATTATTTATTCAGATATTTATTTTTTATTAATAATTATTATTTATTTAAATATTTATTGTTATTTTATTTATTATTATTATTATTATTTAAATTTAAAAAATAAAAAAATTCTTATACGTTAAAGACTAATCAAGCTTAATACATCATTTTCAGGTATGATTAAGTTATACGTTATTTTAACAAATAAGAGGGTTATGATTGATGAGCTTATACAATACGTTGTCGTTGTCTACATTAGACAATAAATAAAAATATAGTACATAATATTAGTTTATCTCATCATGCCTAATATGAAATATCAAATACACCTTATTTGATTTTTTTTCCAACAAAAAAAAACACCGTTTGGGAGGAAAAATAAGACTATGTCTAAAGGGAGATTAATCTCCTTGCTTGATAATTGGGAGAGGGTTTCCCTTAATAAACTAAAGAATACACTATAAAAGGAGTGACAGACAGATTTATCCCCAAAAAAAATTGATGAAGGAGTAAAGCTCATAATAAATCTTAGGACAAATTACACTAATCACCCTTAAAATTTAACAAAATTCATTTTGATTCTCCTCTATTTACAAAACTTAATATTTAGTAGATCCTAGAGTTTATGAAATCAATACACTCATCGTTACATCCCTTTAAATTTGTAAAATTATTATATCATTATCCCCTCCATTACACTGCACACTAATTTCAAGAGAAGTCAGTGCCTCTTAGGCAAATATTGGACAGCAAAAGTAAACTTCCCCAAACCTAAGGGGCGGGTAGTATAATTCGCACTAAATATTATTGCATTTCATTGATTAAGAAATATAATTTAACATAGATTTTAAACAAATTTCATTGTTAAAAAGCCTGAAACTTCAGAGAATTTTTTCCAACCACAATATGACAGCAATCCAAAACTTTTCTTGTAAATTGTAATGATCTCGCCTTAATATATAAGTGCAGTCTGGAGTGGCCATAAAAGAAAGCAATTAGAATCAGCTTGTTCTATATCATAAAAAGGAGGCCGAAAAATACCTTTTCCTGATGCCCTTGACACTAAAAAATTATTGATGCAATTTAGCAACACTTTCTTAATTATTTTTTATAACTTGGTCCATATTTATTAGTAGTTTTGAGGGAAACCATCTTGATTGGACCGACCTCTCGCTGGCATTACTATCATAGCCGTAAAAGAATCTTTGCCCATGTATCCAAGTTCAACAGTTCAAAATCAACAGCAATAAATATACCTTACACCCCTGCATATCTAAGGCAAAAACAAAGGAAGCCAAAGATTCAGTAAACTACTTGAGACAGATAAAGTGACGATAAAAATGCTGATTTTCAAGTTTCTTCAGATTGTTTTGCTTCTTATTTTCTGTGGCATACATGCCATAGCAGAAAAGAAAACACAGCAAGCTAAAAGCACATACATAATTCACATGGACAAGTCCACAATGCCAGCTAGTTTCAGTGATCACCTCAATTGGTATGAGTCATCAATGAAATCAGTATCAGACTCAGCAGAGATGCTATACACCTACAAACATGTAGTTCATGGCTTCTCCACAAGGCTAACTGTCCAACAAGCAGACACATTCTCAAAACAACCAGGAATTCTTTCGGTCATACCTGAAGCTAGATATGAGCTTCACACAACGAGAACACCACAGTTCCTTGGATTGGATAAAGCTAGCAACCTTTTACCTGCCTCCGAGCAGAGAGCCAGGTCATTATTGGAGTACTCGACACCGGTGTATGGCCTGAGCTAAAGAGCTTGGATGACACAGGACTTGGGCCAGTACCCAGTAGCTGGAAAGGTGAGTGTGAAACTGGCCACAACTTCAATTCATCAAACTGTAACAGGAAACTTGTTGGTGCAAGGTTTTTCTCCAAAGGGTATGAAGCAGCCTTTGGACCTATTGATGAGAAGATAGAATCAAAGTCACCAAGGGATGATGATGGTCATGGAAGTCATACCTTAACTACAGCTGCAGGATCTGCAGTTGTAGGTGCTAGCCTCTTTGGCTTAGCTTCTGGGACAGCAAGAGGTATGGCTACTCAAGCCCGTGTGGCAGCTTACAAGGTATGCTGGCTTGGTGGATGCTTCTATTCTGACATAGCTGCTGGAATTGACAAGGCCATAGAAGATGGTGTCAATATCCTATCCATGTCTATTGGGGGAAGTTTACAGGACTACTATACAGATATTGTTGCAATTGGTGCTTTCACAGCCACATCCCATGGAATTCTAGTATCCACTTCAGCAGGAAATGATGGGCCTAGTCCAGCAAGCTTGACCAATGTAGCACCATGGATAACCACTGTGGGAGCTAGTACCATAGACCGTGATTTCCCTGCCTATATCAGCCTTGGAAATGGGAGACATACACTGGAGCATCACTTTACAGTGGTGAGCCTTTATCTGATTCTCCACTGCCACTTGTTTATGCTGGTAATGTAAGCAATTCATTCGAGGGATATATTTGCCTTCCAGATAATTTGATTCCCTCAAAAGTTGTTGGCAAAATTGTGATATGTGAAAGAGGAGGAGCTCCCAGGGCAGAAAGGGTGTAGCAGTCAAGAGAGCTGGAGGCATTGGCATGATTTTGGTAAACAGTGAAGAACATGGAGAAGAGTTAGTTGCTGACCCCCATCTCCTCCCAGCAGCATCATTAGGCCAAAAATCCAGTATTGCCTTAAGGAACTATGTTTTCTTCTCCAAACCCCACAGCTACAATTGCTTTTGGAGGCACCCAGTTACTAGTTCAACCCTCCCCAGAGGTGGCCGATTTTAGCTCTAGAGGACCAAATACTCTCACACCAAAGATCCTCAAACCAGACCTAATAGCTCCAGGAGTTAACATCCTAGCTGGGTGGACTGGTGCAGTTGGACCAACTGGTTTGCCAGTTGATACTAGGTACGTGAGCTTCAACATCATCTCAGGTACATCTATGTCATGCCCTCATGTAAGTGGTTTAGCCGCTATCCTTAAGGGAGCCCACCCTGAATGGAGCCCTGCTGCCATAAGGTCTGCCCTCATGACAACAGCCTACACAACATACAAAACTGGGAAACCATACAAGATGCTGCCACTGGACAACCAGCTACACCCTTTGATTATGGTGCTGGACATGTGGATCCAGTGGCTGCTCTTGATCCTGGCCTTGTCTATGATGCAGATATAGATAACTACCTCAACTTCTTATGTGCCTTGAACTACACTTCCTCTCAAATTAAGCTTGTTGCAGGCAGAGACTTTACTTGTGACTCAAGGAAGAACTATAGAGTGGAAGATTTTAACTACCCATCATTTGCTGTTGCTTTGGAAACAGCTTCAGGCATAGGGGGTGGTTCTAATGAACCCATCATTGTCCAATATAGCAGAATTCTAACTAATGTGGGCACCCCAGCAACATATAAAGCTTCAGTGTCATCCCAATCTCCCTCAGTGAAAATTGTTGTTGAACCAGAAACACTTGGTTTTACTGAATTGTATGAGAAAAAGAAATACACTGTGACATTCACAACTACTACATTGCCTTTTGGCCCACCCAGCTTTGCTTATCTGGAATGGTCAGATGGAAACCATAGGGTTGTTAGTCCAATTGCATTCAGTTGGACAGGACTGATTTTTAAAGGTGCTAACTCTTAGATCTTAAATACCGGCCAAAAAAGTCCAGTGAAAGAGCTCACTGCTCACATAAGTTAAGTATCACTGTTGTATGCTTTGCAATGCCAGGTTGCTGGTCCAGCAAGGATGGCCCCTAACTAGCCTGCTTTTATGTAATGCTTCTATCAGTTTGATGAAAGCTTTTTTGTCTGTGTGTGTGTGTCTTGGGAAGGGGGTGGGGGGAGACTTACTAAGGAATAATTGTACGTTCAAAGAAAAAAAGAGTTAATGTCAGATCTCTCTTGTTCTTGGTGCCTCGTGACAGGAGTTCTCAAATTATTGATGGATCAAATGGATGATGCACCTAAGTCCAATCACCAACACATTTAATGTTTTTTATTGTTAATTTCTATGTAGTATAACTAGTCTATTAAGCTATATATAAATCTTTCAGTCATTATTGAAAAAAAAAAAAAAATTAAGCATGCAGCAGTCCAATTGTCAATCATATATAAATAACGTTCAATCTAATGTTTACATATGAAACAACTTCTCACTCACTGAGAGTATATGCCTATCTGCTATTGCAACATTTGCTTTGGGCAATGGTTGAGAGGGAGGAAGGAAAAACAGAATGTACACAATCCTTTAATGTACATTTTCCTAAAAATCACCAAACACAGAGAATTCAACATGATTAGGTGAATTTTAAAAATTAGTGGAAAAGGAGAATGGGAGGGGGAGATCATGTCAGTACTGAGAGGATTAACTGTTTAGGGTTCAAATATATGTTATTAAATCTCAAACTTCCAATAGATAAAGCTCAACAAAGGAAGAAAGATTGACATATTTTGACTTTTTTGAGAGTGTTTCCATATTTTCACTTATAGCAAGCAAGTAAATTAGAAGCAATAACTTTTAATACAAAATTGAAACCACACATGTGATTATGTGCACCAAAATATCTATGCAGCTGGAAGTGAGCCGAGCTAGGCAACGCTAGGTTCGCCTCGTTAGCATTGAGCTCTGCTCAAACTTGGCCTCATTAACAAATAACAATCGAGTCTAAGATTCAGGCTTAAACTTAGCTGGGTTTAAGCTTAGCTGGCTAAAAGCTTACCAAGCTCAAGTTAGCTTGTGAGCTGGCTAGCTCAAGCTCGGCTAATGAGTTCCATGAGCTCGGCTTATTGAGCTAATAACGATCCGAGCTGAATAGCTCACAACCTGGCTTGACTCACTTCCAGCCCTATCTGTGCTCTAGTTCTCTACACAAGCCTTACCAGTCATTCTTATTAATTAACTATGTGGAATAGTCATGGTTTTCAAGTGCAAGAGAATTCAATTGGCAATAAACAACATGAAAAAAAAAAATGAAGCTACCTTCACAAAGGCCATTGAATTGACGAATGAGTAGATCTATTCTAGTAAGACTGCAACAGAACAAGAAGGTGCCAATGGAACTCTCACATAGTTGCCAAAGAAAAATCCCTAAAACAAAAATTTCCACCATATCAAAGTGTAATGAACATGCAGTTCACAACGCATCAGAATCAGACAAATTTTAACTAGTTCTCACACTCGAAAACGTCGTCGTTCTGCTCCAAATCTGTCTTTTGTGCTGATGCCGAGCTCGTCGAGGAGTGGATGGAGGGCTTCATCGTCGAAGTTGGAGACTGTAACCCGATGGAGAGACTGGAAACGACGTCGTCGCGGCAGCAGAACCCATTATTACATCGGTTTGAAGAGGATGGGGTTGGGTCAAACGGTGCCGTGTTGAGGTTCTCTTTCTTTCTTTCTTTCTTTATTTTCAGAGAAAATAACTCTCGTATGCCCTCAAACAAATTTTACAAGACTATTTAGCCTCTCAAAATTAAAACTAATTGTTCTTTAATGTATTAATAATAGGACACATGTCCCTTTAAACTAAAAGAATTACACATTAACTTACTAACATCTGTCAAGTTGTACGACATGTTATTTGAAGGATAATAGCATTTAAGATTACTCATTTCCTTAAAATTCATAAATAAGTCATTTAAATCTCTATTATAAGTCATAAAATTATTCATTTTATATAATTTTTGACATAAAATGAGAGTAATATATTCCAAATAGTTTCATTTAGCTTGCCCTCTAAAATTTAACGTCACGTTATCATTGGATTGAGTCATGTTGTAAATCCACTAATGAGAAACTAATAGAGGAACTAATACGTCCATCATTTTCAATCTTGGTCTGATTACGAGATTAATTTCTTTTCTTAAAGGACGAAATGCTTTAACGCAAAAATATTGAGGAACCAAATAAGGTATTTACTTTTCTTTTATTTTTTTCTTTTTTCACCTTTTTCAAATATAAATGAAAATGGAATTTTAGTTTTCAGTTTTATTTTCATTTTTTTAGATTTTATGTTAAATACCAAAAATTCTTAAAACTATAAATTCCAGTTTTCAATTTTAATTTTAGGATTTCCTTCACAAAATCCTAAAATCTAACAATTAAAAATTGAAACTAAAGAGGCCCTAAGGTGTGTTTGGTATCATGTATCTATTGAGAGAATAGTGGTTCTAGAATTTTTTTTTTCCTACCTAGAAGTGGTTCATAGAATTATTGGTCATTTGATAATTAGTAACTCTATATAATTAACTGATATTTAGCATAAACGAGAATCAATTGTATATTTTATGTTTAAATCAATTTTTGATTCACTAATTAAGAAAATGATATCACATGATTTTATACAATACTAAATTTCATATATCCGTATGATTTCTAGTGTGAAATAACATATTTAGCATAATGAGATAGTAAAATAGTATAAATCTATTATCTATTCTCTATCAAAGTAGAAGAATAATAGTTTAGAAATTTTTTCATGCCATTTTACATTGACAAATATATAAAATTATTGATAATTTGATAATTAATAACTCTATATAATTAATTAATATTTCACTATATTTAGCAAAATGAGAATCAATTATATTTTAGTTTTAAATTAGTTTTTGATTCATTAATTAAGAAAATAATATCACATGATTCTAGATAATCTTAATTTTTGTATATAAGTATAATATCACAATTTTGGTTATTATAAATTAATTGTTAATAATCATAAATTCTTCCTTATAAATTAAACAATTGTAAATATTATAATATAAATTAATCAATCACATATACATATATATATATATATATATATATATATATATATATATACAACCAAGATCATGAAAATGAAAATAAAATAAACTACATAATGATTTGAAAAATATATATATCATTAATTAGAAATCAATATTATAGATAGACAATATTATGGAGAAGAGAGATAGATATAGATATTCAATATTGTAATATGATTTCAGTAAATAATTAGATAAGACCAAATTATATAAAATCATGAAAATTACGGTATAATCAATTAAATTATAATTGGATAAAAGAAATCAAATTATATAATAAGAAGATATAAAACAAATCATGGTTTTGATAATTTGATTCAAATATAAAAGGATTGAAATGGTGACTTCAAAAATAGATTTTAAAAAATAAGATTGTTCTTTTTTTCGTCGTTTAAGATCACAATTTTTCATTTTTTACTTATATCTTGATATATCATATATAATGAGTACTAACATTTTGAATATCATCACAATTAATACTAACATTTTTTATTATGTTTTTGTATCATTCTAAGATCATCACCTAATTCCTTCGTGTAATACCCCGATTTTCATATCGTCTTAATTGAGTGATTAATTACTTGAATAAAGTTTTTGATTAATTTTAGCCTCTCACTAATTTATTAAAATGCATGATTTTATCAATTAATTATTTTCCGAAAATTTAGATATTCTCTCCCAAAGCCCAAATCTCAAGACCCTCATCGAGATAAAATTGATTTGAGTGTATGGTGTGCGAGACTTACTAATTATCTATTTATTGATTGTATTGCCGCCCGTTCTATACATAGAAATTTTGTTTTGATATGGTACGAAGAAATTTTACTATGCTCTGTGAACGACAAATTTTCATATGTGTTATTCAAATACATATTGCTTTTAACATATTAGACATTGATTGGGTTTTGTCGATTGTATTATTTCAAGACAAAAATAATCCAAAGCTTTAATACCATAAAAAGAAATAAGATTTCTACTACAAGAAAAGTAGTGAGTGTGTTAACATATGTAGGTATAATAATTTTTCTCCCTTCACTTGCAATATTTGACACGTATTGGAAACCTTGTAAAGGTCATCCAGAATTTCAAGACAATAGTTAAATATGATTTATTAAAGGAAAAATCTTTTTTATGACATGCAAATCTTTTCTCATCTAATGTCTTTAAAAAATTATGTGGATTTGAAGGAGTTACTTTTCAGCTACCTTATTGTGATAAATGATTTATGTCATAGAAGTATGCATGGGTTTAGTATTTGCAAGGTGACGTGTCTTTTCCTAGTTTTATCCTATAGCATAATATAAAGCATTATAATGCAAACATAAAACATCACGCAACATAAGGACATTTACAAAACAATTAGGCAACATAGTTGTAAGGCATAAAATACTAAAGGAATACACAATTAAAAAGATTTTCAACAATAAAAACAGGTGGCCATAGTACTCCTCCCATTTGCCTCCCTGCAAAGGAATGGGCTCTATGCTCCTCTAGTTAAACATTCAATGCCTGAAAAATCGTGGAAGGCAAGTCAGGATTGGTTCTTCCCTATCCCATGAATAGCATGGAACCAAGCTTTGATTAAGAAAAGTAGGGTCAAGGACGCTAACAAATACCTCGCATCCCTCCTCATCATCTATCAACTTTGTCTTTTTCCCTTTCACCACACTTTCATCACCAGCACTTCAATTGTTGAAAGCAAAGAAACAATACAGAGTTAAAGCTGGGAGATCAAAACACAAGCAGGAGTAAGAAAATTAAGCTCAATTCATCCTATATTTCTAGTGTCTGACTGCCATTTATACTTTTAAAACCAAGTTGATTCAAAAATCCATCCTAGTAATTATAGTGCCCTCCGAACTATGAACAAAACACAAACCAGAATAGACTCCATTCCCAACCTACAAAATATATTCTGAACTAACCATGGACCCGTAAACTATAGACCAAAAATCAGAAATCAACTCATGCCTTAGCATTTCAGCACAACCAACACAACCCAAATCTTTCAAAATAAAAACCAAGAAAAGCCGAACCTTAGAGCGAAAATTAAGAGAGTAAAGAAGAGAGTCGGCTTCCCTGGTGGCTAGCTTCCCTCCAGCTCATGGCCAATCCTCACGCCTCATCTCCATCAAGCTCCCGCAAACCACCAGCTTCCGACCTCATCTGCAACCCAACCATAAATCAAAGTAGAAAAACAAAGCACAACCAAACTGTAAAACCAAGAAAATGTGAGAAAGAGGGAAGGGATGGCAGGACCCTTCATGGAGCTTCTCACCTCGCTGAGCTCCAGCTCGCCCTGCCACCAAGGTGCCGGCATCGCCGCGCCGCCTCCTTCTTCCCGCACAACCCAACCTCGCCATGCAACCCTCCTTCCTCCTTCCCCGCCTCTCGCACGCTCCTCACCTCCGCCACCATGAGTCGCCGCCCTCACCACCAATCCTTTAGATCTATCCACCCTTCCATGGCCGCAAACCACTCAGCCTTCCCTCCCTCTACCGTCGGCTATCCCTTGTCCCCCTTTTCTAGTGCCGCCGCGTCCTCCGCACGCGGATCGGCCCTTCGCCTCGCGGTGCGTTACCAGCCACTCCTCCCTCGACGCCCTTCTCCTTTTTCCGCATCGGACCGCTCCTTCTTCGGCCTCGCCGCAACCTCCGCCCACCCCCGCCGCGATCTCGCATGTAGCGCCGCCTGATCCCCACCTCTACCACTCTAGTAATTAACCAAATACACCTAGGTTGAATTTGATTAATGACTAGACTTTACTCTTTGCTTTGGTTCTTTCATCATATTTTGAAAATACTTAGTGAAATTACGAGCTTTTTTTTTATTTTTAACATAATTGAAATTGTGAGCGCGCATAACATAAACGATTAAGCGGTAGTAAAATAAGACATTTAAGAATCTAAATATATCATATTGGCTCCATTACATAACATCCATAATGCACATCACAACATATATACAATAACCTCACTCAAAAGGTGAGTTAAGTTCATACATCATATCTTACATATTCACACCATAGGAAACTATTTATAAGGAAATCATGCCCCTAAACTAGATAACCTTAAAAGCTGAGGAAGGCTACTCTAAACTTGGATGCATAACACTCTTAAGACTACTTAAAAACTCTCTAGGGCCACTGCCCGGAAACGGAAGAAACCGATCATTTACGACTTCCTCCTAAACTGGGCACATGAGATGTACCAGGCTGGTCGCATGGACGGTCTTCTTGCTAACCTCTGCGAACAACCGTTCCTCACTACCTCTCTACACGTGGGAGAGAGCAGAGCTTTAGAATAAGCATGAGTAGGAGGGTCCTCAAGGATCAGTTCCAGACAATTCGTGGATTATACTCTGGAAACCATGGACAGGAGATGAGGCGGATAAGAACGTAACATTCTTTCATCAAGTGGACGTGCATGTTCGAAAACCATTTCATCGCCATAGGGAGAAGTAGGAGAAAAACGATAACTAGGGACAGGATGTGCAAATGACGACCTACGTAAATAAAAACACGAACCGAGCACCTTCCTTCAAAGTGATACGAATGATGCACCGGATCATAGTGGAATTCCCAAGTAGGGGTGTCAACGAACAGGACGAATGTCACCATCTGAATCTAAAGACAATGACGGAAATAAAGGAAAAGGAGTGAGAATCTTACTAAAGAATTCTCAGGAGGATCTCCTTCTACGGTGTCATCATCAAAGTCTCCAGGAATTTCTGTTATTATAAAATAGTGAACATACGAAGATTAAATTTTAAGTTCAGAAAATACTTTTACCGAGATTCGACCAATTTTAATTATGCGTCTTATAATGCATCATAATCTTAACATGTCATATTTATAATGAACTTTTCTTTTATCATTACATCATATTCCTCATCATCATCATTAATATAACATGCATAGAAGAACATCATATTTCTCATCATCAACTCATGTATGTTATGCATAGAAGAATATCATAATAGCTACACATGGACATGGTGCACATAATTTATTTCTTTAGTACCTTAGGTGACTTTAAAATCTTATCATCCTCATTATTTTCCTTGGGCCACCCTATACTCCACCCTTTTGGGAGTAATCTAGGTTATGAGCTCATACCTTACTAGTCGTCACTAGCATATACTTATCCTTTTTGATAAGTTAAAGTCCTGACTCTACCCTTTTGAGAGAACAGGTTAGGGGCTAGAATCACCTTTTCACCACCTATAGTTTGATGGGTCCAAAGGATCATTTTCTTATAAATTTTAAGTCACCATAAGTCTTTGCATGTTACAACTCGCAATTCATAATAATTCTAACATTTTCTTATTTACAGTCTTATTCTGAATAATATATATCAACTATAATCATGCATCTGGAGATTCCAGGAAAGAGAGGTGGGTCACAATGGACACACTTAAATACCAAATCTTTCCTTAGCCAGAATCTTTCCAAATTGCACTCTTACAGGAATACACTTTCTTCCAGGAACAAAATATGTCCTTATTTCATGCATAAGTTTTCATTGTTTGCAACAACAACTATAACATACAAACCAGGGAATCAATCAATGACACCAAATTCTTGATAAGCATCAAATCACATTTTAAGTACACATAAAATTACTAGCTTCCCATAAAATTCTTACAAAGTTTTAAAACTCTTTTAGAACTAATTCTTTTTGTTAAACTTGAAAGAAGTCATAGGACTTTAGGCCTAACTTAACCATGGGACCGATTTATAACTCAAAGAATGTTCATAGTTAAATCTTTCACTTAAGATAAAAGGAGCAAGTCTTGAGCTTTAGAGATTTAGGTGACATCTTAGAATTATTACCATGCTATGCAACCTTATTTTAATCTTATCTTTATAAGGTGATAGCTTGGAATTATAAACATGATATGCAATTCCATTTCTTTATCTTTAAGATTTAAGGTGATGACTTGAAAATTAAACATGATGCAAGAACTTGTAATATAAACATGATGCAAAAACTGGAGCGCGGATCCGCATAGGACCAGGAGAGTAGAAGGAGAGAATCTTAGCAAAAGCGCGGTAGTCCGCATAGGACCGGTGAGGGAGAAGAGAATTACATTTTTTTTAAGCTCCAATTCTCAAGACTTCTTAAAGAATAAATTCTTTAACTCCAATTATCTCATTTCTTCGCTTATGATTCATAGGCAAGTCTTTGAGCTCTAGGATTTTTAGGTGATGACATAAAATAAACATGCCATGCATTGATTCTTTTAGCCATTATAAAATAAAGTGAGAGCATAAAATAAACATAAGATGCAACTTCTTTATTATCTTTAGAGATTAAGTGACAACTTGAAATTTAAACATGAAATGCAAGCTTGAAATTTAAACATGAGATATGCAAGTTCATTTATTTATTCTTGAGAATTTAGTTATGACATAAAATAAATATGGCTGTGCAAGACATAAACTTAAACATGGATGCAAGTTCACTTAATCTCTTTACTAGAGCTCCTTCAAGACTTTAAGAAAATTATGATTTCAACCCAATATATGTATCTTAGCAAGACAAAGTAAAAAATACATATTTCATATTCAAACCTCAAGATAAAAACATTATTCTTTAAAGTTTTGCATTAAATGGAATGTTCAAGCTTTAGAGGCCTAACTTGTGATAGATTTACAACCCATATTCAAGGTCCTTATCATCAAGCCATCATTTCATTCCTTCCTAGGCCATTTGGCCGAAACCATGAAAGGAAAATAAGGAAAGAAAAACTGAAATTTTAGAAGCTTTGGAAACTAGTGAAACCTTCAAGTTTTAGAGATCTAACTTGTGAAAGCTTTGCAACCAACACTCAAGAATCTCATCATCAAACCATGGTCTCATCATAAGCTAGGCCATATGCCCGAAATACTTTAAAAAGAAAGGAAGAAGAAACTGAAAATGAAAACTTAAAAGAAAGCTCATGAAAACATCATTTTTAAGCTAAAACATAACTTGTCTTAGCATAAAATGAACTTAGAAACACCTCCCTACCTAATTTGATTTGAAAGAAAGGAAGAGAACTTGGTTTCCTTGAGTGAAATGAAGCAAAATATCCTTGAAAAGCTGAAGGGAGAATTTGGCCAAGAGAAAGAAAGAAAGAAAGATTTTGGTGCTCCTAAGACTAGAATTTGTATAAGTTATGAACTAAGCATCTAAACTATCTTCAAGCATGCCTATTTATAGAGATTTTGCAGCTCATAAATGGACAAAGGAAGGAAGGAAATCTGACCAAAAATTAGAGAAAAAAATAAGGAAGAAAAATCATTTTGTTTGGTGGCTTAAAACATGGAATCATGTTTCCATGTTTTCATGATTCTTTGTTTTCATTCTTTGGATTTTTGTGTAATAATTTTCTCACTTGTTACTCAATAATTTCAGCCATTACAGCCTTGTGGAAGAGGATTTTGTGTGTTCCATGTATTATTTAGGTGTAGGCAAGGTATTCATGCAATTTAGAGAATTTACGGTTAAGGGCTTAAGTGAATTACTAAGCAATTTGGGTGTTTTAAGCAATTTTAGGTTCTAATCAATCTAAATAAATAATTTTGACTCTAGATTAGTAATTAGAATTTAATAAGCTTTAATTTGAGCCTAATATTGTTTAGGTTTCGTTAGACAAATCGAAAATCTCAAAATTTGCAAAACTGGATAAAACGAGAGTGGAAAAACCATAATTTAACCAAAATCTGGACCATCCGAACTTAACCAAGGGTCATTCATAACTTAAAAACACCTTTTAAAATATTTTAGTGAGGTTTTAAGTCGGCGTGCAAATCGAGTTAAAGAGCGGAGGGGCGTTTTGGTCATTTCGCGCGTCGAACTCAAAATTGAGATTCTTCTATTAACACACATAGCACAAACAATCCTTTATTATCCTCAAAACATCCCTTGAGGACGGGTAGGGCCCACGATCCTCATTTTCGAGAAAATAACCTCAAGGCATTTTGGTCATTTTACACATACAGAATTGGGTTTGCAATGCTTGTACGAATTGCTCCTAACTTCTCTTCTAACGTTATATTCTTTTATTGAGAATTGTTTGGTCTCAAATTTTATATAATATTTACCTATGGTAATTTGGTAATTTCTAATGACAGGAAAGATTACAGGAAAATTGGGGCGTTACAACCTCCACCCCGATCCGCTGGAACGCGACCTATGGAGGTCCGCCAAGCTCCGCCCAACCCGACCTCCCTTTCCCCGCACGGTGCTTCCACCGTGTGATGCGCCGCCCACGCCCCTCAGGAACCATATGCAACCACCTCTCTCTCTCTCGCTCTCTCTTTCTCTCTTATACGTTCCCTCTCTAAACTCTCAGCCCTTTCTTTCTGTGTTGTGTAGTCTGGTATGTTTGTGTGTGTGAGACAAGGTGAGATTGTGTGGAGAGAGTTAGAGTCTCTATGTGCGTTAGAGAAGAGTGCCGAGTGTGTGTGCGTGTTGGTGTGCATCAGCGAGAGAGTCTTTGCCTTTTAGTTGATTAAAAATGGAGGAGAGTTTGGGCTGCTCTCGCTTTCTTTCTTTTTGAGTTGTGTTGTGGTAATGGGCTAGGTGACTTTTTGAAAGGAGAGATTCAATATAGTGTTGAAGAGTGTTTTCTTTAATCCATGTTTCTTTGATTAAGTGTTTAAGGATTTTGAATGTTTTGGGCTTTATAAGTTTTGGACTCAGCTATATTGATAAGTTTTTCATTGGGCACTATTATTTGGTCTTGGATTAATTTTGTCTAATATGTTATATATATATAATAAAAATGATGATGATAATTAGGATGATTAATGTTTCTTTTAGTTATGATTATCTCATATTGGTTGTGCTTATTTAAGTTAATTACATGCTTGTTATTCACTAACTCTATCCATTTATGCCTAAATAATTAGTGCTTGTCATGAAAATAAACAAAATATAATAAATAAAAGAGAAAAATGATAATAAATATTTAATGCCATGTGAAAATTATACGCTTTGTTCTTACTCATCTATGATATGATATTGCAATTCATCGTGATATGTAGGGGGTTGAGAGATATTATTCTTGGTATAATTATATATAGTAGTAGGAGAGTTTTAATGTTCGGTTTTATATAGTATTCTTTAAAGAATATACTGTTAAATAATAATTATTTTATTATTTTGGGCCGTATATATGTTTTGCACTCGATATTATATATGGTGTTAATGCTGATGTAAATTTCTTTCTATTGATGCTTAAGATCCTTGGCCAATAGTTTGACATCCTTAATTCCTCTTCAAAGAGAATAAAATCAATCAACCAACGAATATTTTATTGTTCACGACGTCCTTTTTCCTCATTCACCATGGATACGTCGCGTATAACAGCTATCAAGCCAAAATTAATTTTTCTTAAAATTTCATTCTCCTTTTTCTTTACTATTATTATTATTCGACTCTTCCTTAATTCTCTAGTTTGTACATAAAATGTTAATTCATAAGTTATGATGATGGCTATGATTATATGTTCATATATTACATCTCTTAATACTATGCTAAGATTAGTAGGTGACATAAGATATATGAAATGTCCTAGACTCCAGGAATTAATGGTTATGAGAGGTGATTCAGTAAAGGTAATCCTCCAAATTCAAAAATGAAAGAGGTGACCCAAAGATGAACTCCTTTAGACTCCAGGTATTAATGGTTATGAAAGGTGATCCCATGTCCCTTACCTCGCACTCTGGAGTTTGGAATTAGCTTATCAAGACGATAAGTATAACTAGTGACGACTAGTTAGGTATGAAGCTCAAACCTAGAACTCTCAAGAGAGAGAGAGTAGGGTGGCCCATAGCAGAGAACCAAAAGTTAAGTCACCTAAGATTAGTAGAGGAAAGATCAAATTATGATAGTTTGTGTTCTTTATGCTATATTGAATTATTATGCTGATATGTGTTCACATGGCATTCACATGCATGTATAATGAGATATGATGCACTCATAGCATTAAGAATCATGTTAAGAGATCTACCTTAATGGCTTTTAAACTTAATAAATGAACCTTATTATGCCCACGTTTTCATAATGAAACCCGAGGTTTCTTGAAGATTAAAATGATGACACATGACGGAGGCAGTCCTCCCGTGATTATTCAGAATTACTTATTAATTTCCATTTCATCTTCAGAGGCCGATGGCCACGTTCGTAATTTACCTTGAAGCTCCCACTTGGGAGTCTGCATTTTGACCCGAAACCAGTCCTATCACTTTGTGGGATGATGTGCCGCCCGTCTGTTCATGTTCCTGACCGTCCTTTCACATCCAGTTACTGAGTTTTTGGTTTTCCACCGCTACCCCTTTCACTGACGATTTTGCCTTCGACCGCGCCCGTCCGCGTATTGAGCGGCCCCTTCATGGTCACACTGCTACATCGGACCCGTGATTTCCCATTTTATACGCCCCGACCCCGTGTAGAAAGACCGTCCCAAGGAGTCTCCCTCCCAGCATTCTTCTGCCCTTCACTCCCACCGTTCCCAGAGATGTAAGAGGAGGCCACGTGATGGACCCCATGAGAGGAGTCCAGGCATGCCGCCAGGAGGACCCACCCGTCCACGTCAAGGAGCCCACGTTCACCCGTGGGTCGACTCGCTCCCCCTTTTGACCCCACTTGCGTACCTGGCTACCGTCCATCTCCTTGAGAGCGCCATCAAGGAGGATCTTGGTTTGTGTATATATTGTTCATATCTTTGTGTGATGACGGACTAGCCCAACCCCTACTAATGGGCATATTACCGTTTTAGTGGTTTGTTTTGGTGTGGGTTATGAAACGGTGAATGTCCGCGCTACTTATATGTATATATACGAAGTGTGACTATGTTTTGTTTCCTTTTATGTATGCTTGTGAGGAGTTTTATCCCCGTTTACTACAATGGTAAGTGATGGGTTCTAGTTGTACACGCGGCACACGTTTTGTTTTAATAGTTTCAAAAAAAAAATTTTACTCGTATTTTCACTAAAGTATTTCCAAGTTAAATGATAAGAACTGAAACAAAAGAGTAATGACTAATAATTAACAGGAATACGTCCTAGGCGTGTTTGGTTAATTATTAGGTGTTACACTTCACGTACTATAAGCTCTTTAAAGAGAAGACGCAAGCCACAAATTTTAAAGCGTTTCATTCCAAAACGAAAATCAAACCCTTAACACTTAATTAAAGAAAAAAATGACCCTAGCATCTATCCGCCCGCATGGTTGAAAAACATATTAAATGATTTAAAGTAAACATATAATCATTGATGTCTCATACATCTCTATACAAATTGTATTATATGACATTAAAATTTGAAAATAAAATAAAAATAGCATTTTTAGTCTTCTGTGCCTAGGGAAACCTTTCAATAAAATAAGAATATATATTAAGAACATAAATATATTTCTAGAAAGAGATGATTTTTAGAAATTGATGAGTTATATTTCATTAACTTATCCATTACTTTTTCCATTGTTTCATTTTCATGGCTTATATAACCAAATTATCTTATCAATTTTGTTCTAATTCAGAATACATTTCTGATTCATCAAAGTTATATATTATTTATTCATAGCTCAACTTTTAAATAATGAAAAAATAATATTACATGAATATATCAAATCTTAAATATTAAATAAAAAATAAAATCTAAAATTGTTGTACCCAATTGGAAAATATAAATGATTTTAAGTAAACTTTGAATGATTGATATTGAGATATACAATCAGTTGAATATCAAATTATATTGTGGTTAAGTGGTTTTTAATCATATTTATATTTATATATATGATATGATTTGCTTTTTAAATTAATGGAAATTAGTTGTAAGATATTTGATTTTTTATTTTTAATTTTTGAATCATTAATTAAAATGAAAAGGTCTTAATTTGATTTTGGCTAATATTTGTCTAATGAGATTTAATTGTATTCGCAATTTGATATTTGATATTTGAAAGGTCTAATATACTCTAAGGATGGCAATATAAGTAGTGAGATATCAAATGTTGTCTATAAGGAAATGTTTATAAATTCATTTTAAAATATTTTATCATATTGTGTTTGTTTTATTCATGCACCTTTTGGATTAAAGATGTTTTCAATATATCTCTTGAATATAACGTTATATAACTTGAAAAGGTGAACTACTTAATGCAATAGTTTTTGAACGCTTTATTTAAAAAAATTAATCTCGTGCATCACATGGGTTACTATACTAATTAGGATTTAGGATAAACTAATACTATACGTTATTCCCATGGTCGCGTTTGACAAACGTATTATATAAGCTCATATGTTGCAATCCCCTATATGTTAAAATATTTTATAACTTAATATAACATGATGAACCTGATTATGCTTGATTATGCTTTAACATATAAGGTCATTTTTATTTTTTAATATTTTATTCAAATAAAATAATTTTTAAATAAATAATAAAAAAATAAAATTATAAAAATAAAAATAATTTTCAATAAAATTATTTTATAATAAATAAACACAAATAATATATGATATCAATTTAGTTATATATAATAAAAATAAAAATAAATATATTTGTTAAATAATAAATAAAATGATAAATATTTAATAGCAAATGAATATTTTAAATAAATAATATACAATATAAGAAAGGATAAATTAACAAATAAAATATATAAATAAATAATATGTGATATATAAAAGTAATAATTAATTAATTAAATTTAAATAATTATGATAAAAATATAAAATAATAAAATATTTAAAATATTATTTTTTTTATTTATATAATTTATTGAAATGATAAATAATTATAACATATGGAAATAAATAATAATATTTAATATAAATTAAATTTTAATTGAAATATATACATAGTAGGATATAATATTTGAAAATTATATTCAAATAATTAATAAAAATTCTTATTTGATTATTATTATTATTATTTTATTTAATAATTACTTAAGGTATTAGAATTATTTGTAAATAAATGATGATATTACATAATATAAAATAGAATATCTTATACATTGTTACACCAAATACTGTAGGATTAAAGTTTATTAGCTTTATCCCATCAGGTTTTATATTATCATCCTTATCCTATCAGGCATACCAAACAAGCCCTTAGTGGTATATCGATGTATCAATAGCTATGATATATTATAGTAGTAATTAGACAAGAAATCCATATTATTCTTTCTTAAATTTTATATTTGATAAATCTGTCTCTTTAGAAAAAAAATTAGACAAATTGGTCCATTTAAGAAAATATCCAAAAAGGTCTCTGTAATTCAAAAAAAGGGACAAATTCATCCATCTTTAAAGGAACCAATTTGACATTTTTCATGATTCTTGAAGAATTAATTTGTCCTTTTTTTTTCTAAAGGAACCAAATTGTCTAACATTTTAAATTTATAGGAATCTTTTTGGTTATTTTTCCCCTAAGGGACCAATTTATCTGACACAAAATTTAAGATACACCAATTCAAATTTTTATCTGGTAATTATTTAATTTCATTTCATTTCAAAATTGTAATATAGTTTGAAAGTCAATATAATTTAGGATAAAATGCATTTTACTCCTTAACATTAATATATGTAGTGACATCCTTTTTAAAATATATATTATAATACATTAAACTTTTCAAACAATACAAAATATCCCTTAGCATAATTTTGATAACTAAAATGAAGGTATGATTTATATGCACTTAACCCCCTAATAATTCTAATTTGAGCAACTTAACACCTTATTTATGAATTCTCATGTACACTTAAACTCCCAATTTTTTTTATTGTGTGCATTTGACATCCAACTATGACCTTTACACCCAACTATGACCTAAAGTTTTTCACAATTTGAAAAGTTAGGTTTTTTGTATTATTTGAAGTTTGCCGATAACACGTTTTAAAAGTTGCTTACATTAACTAAATTAAGGCTATAAAATGCATTTATCCCTAAATTTATTTGTGTGATTTTGGAATATTTCATAAAACTGATTTAATCAATAGCTATGATATATTTATTATAGTAATTATTTAATTTCAACTAATTTCAAAATGTAATGCATTTTAGAAGTGAATAAAAATTATTTGCGTGATATTGGAATATTTTCATAAAACAGTTTTAATTTTAGTACTACACAGATAGATTTTATAATTACTATAACGCACCATAAGTAATTGATAATTCGATATACTATTAAATCTCACTAATTAAATTACAAAATCCATGATGGTTCACAAACTCTTCAAAGACCATGTTAGAATCTTCCACATAAAAGATTAATCAAAGCCGTCGATCATTTTTCCAGCTTTGATCAATGGTGTAGATGATTGTGACCATGGCTGGACCACGTTTTCGTAGTCCTTAAGTTCATCTAATTTAAAACTGTCTTTCAGATAATCATGACTGGAATTGTGTTGTTTTTTTATTATTATTTGTTTATTCATTTATTTGCTTTCATTTCCATTGTGACCAAGAAGAATTTAGCTTGAATCATTAATCATTGATTAAATAACGATGCAGTGGAAATACAGAACCTAGGGCCAGAATAAGAGTCCACAGGTTTGACTTTCTCCAATAATTTTTTTTACCTATTTTTGGCACATGATTTTGTGGACTTTCAAAATAAGGACTAAATTGCCACACCGAAGGTTGATCCTGACAAATATTTTGAGAGACAATTGATTATTTAGGATTTGAAAGTCTTTTTATGTCCATCGTTGTTTATAAAAATAAATGACATGTTAGTTTCATATATTTGGTGTGTTTGTTTTAGATTTAAAAAAAAATTATAAAAGTTAAATTTTATATATAACTGAAAAAGTTGAAAGCTGATTTTTTTTAAAAGTTACTAATTTTAGCTTTTATCAAAATGCTGAAAATTGATTTTTTTTGAAATTTTGATTATTTTTTAAAAATTATCCAAAGATACAAAAAATGATTTTTTTTGGGGAAAAAGTGATTATTTGCCCAAATAATTAGAAATAAATACACCCATTAGCTCATTATTTCAATAGTGGATGAGAAGGCACATGATTCGTTAAATAGTTGATTTAACTCTATTAATGTTTAAAATGACAAAATACTAATATCTTGCATTGAAACATCTACATTTTGATCTTCTTTTTCATGAACTATATTTATACATTCTCAAACCATAATCTCACCCTTTCTCTAGTTTCTTCATCATTTTCATATGTCCTCAAGCCAAAACAACATCATTTAGTGCTCTGATGATGCTTAACGAGCATCAACAATTCAACGACCCGCTTTTATTGTCAAGTATATGAAGTAATGAGTTAATATATAGGAGAATTAATGTGTTCCATTTTGTCAAAAAATGAGGAATCATGGAAAGGCTTTTAAACCATGAGTACCAATTTGACCCCCAAAATATTTGAGCGCGCACAGGGATTTAGTCAAAAATAATTATTGTCAAAAAATTGTTTATTTAATTTTTTTTTTGTAGAATGTTTATTTAAAATTTAAGTAACTTCAATAAGTCTTTTTAAATACTAAATAGCATGAGCTAATTTTCTTTTTGGTTAATATGATTGTCAACCCTTATTATGTTCAAGGCAAAAATATTGATTGTGGTTAAACCCACAATCTTATGGTTATAATTGTCTCTTACACTTCTTGAGTAGTTAGGTCCTGTATTCAATCCCTACATTTTTTTCTTCTTCCAATTCTCTAAGAAAAACTCCTAACTTTAATATATTTGATAAAATAAAAATATATATTGACTCATAGAAACTGAGGACCATGATGCTTTCTTTATTGTTAAAAAAAATTAATTGCGGAAAATATCCATTTCAGTCGAAAATTGTATGCTTTAAATTATCCACGAACAAAGAAAATTCAACAATCAAATTCAAGTAAAAGCATGAATAGTAAGTTGACCTAGTAAGCGGACTCTAGTTTGCACACGAAGCATGATGCTAAATTGTTGAAAGTTGAAATCACGCATTGTACAGTAACCAATTTATGTCACTATGGGGATGACATGTACAATATTTCAATTTGTACATCAACGTTATGAATAATTAATCTATGTTTTTTTTATATTAATTAGAAAATAGTTCTTATTTAATCTGGTCACCTTCTAAGTTTCATTACTTGCTGAATACCGAAGCTTCCACAAGCCTCTTGGTTGTCTTCTAGCAAGAGAAGCAAGATGAGTGCAGTACTTTGTTGACCTTGACCACTATCATTGGCAGCATTGTGGATATTACGCGTTTGGCTCCACTTCCATGTCCACACCTGACCAGAAGAGAAAATCTCGTTGACTGCACTTACCAAAATTCAAAAACAATAAACAAACATAAAATGGCAATATTATAGGACTTTACATTCATAAATTAATATATTTATATTCAGATATATTCATAAATCAATAAATATTAAATATGTTAATTTATAAATATATCAATATAATAAAAAAAGATATTCATTTTGAAATTGATGAAGTACTATAGCCACATCCATTATTAGAATTAGAATTTATGTTAATATTTATTCAAAGTAAGAAAATAATTTGGTAAACTAAATGAATTGAAATTATTTTTAACAAATTGTTGATATAAAATATTTTATACTAACAATTAATCATATTATATATTTGCTAGATTGCAACCAAGTTAATCATTTTTAATGCTTACATTTATATAAAAATAGAAATAATCCCGCATCTTTTGGGTCAATTGCTCACTTCTTGAGTGTAACAACAAATTTGATAATAATGGTCCAATTGAAAATGCTTTGGGCCTCTCAAGTATGTGGTCTTGCTTTAAAACCCAGAAGTCATGTATGAAAAAAACTTTGTTATTGAGAGTTTTCACTTAAGCATCCTTGCTTAAGCGTATCCGAGCCGTATTGAGAGATTAGTTTCTCAATTTTCATGTATAAAATGCTCTTAAAATTTTGTCAAAAAATGACAATAGTAAAATGAGACTAGTTTTATATTTTCTAAACATAAAATAGTTTCACATTATCATCAAATTATATAATTTTACTTATAATACATTTGATACAATGAATATTTAAGTCAAATGCTATTATTAACATGATAATATATATGATTGAGTATATTTGTGTAACATATTTTTCACACTAATAGTACATGCAAATATAACTCTCATACTATGTTTATTTATTGAGTTTGTCTAGCGTGTGCTCTCAACTCATTTAGAATCAAAATTAGCAAGTTTTTCAACTCTTCAATACATCTACTATCTTGAAGATATTTTTTAAAAAATTCATAATAAAAATTCATTCTTCAAATGCTATTTCTTATTCCTCATTCCTTGTGCACTCGGGGAAAAAAAAAAAAATTTATTTTTTTAGTATAAAATGAATTAACAAAGCTAGTATCTTGGTCCTAACTACGTTTTGGACCCGCTTCTTTCTCGTGAATCTAAACTAATCAGAACTGTTCTCACGGATCCATCGTTTTCTTTTTTCTTAATGTCATGATATATAATTGACGACCCACCTGCGCGTTTTCATGAACCATTAACAGCGATTTTCTGAGTTGTTATTATTATTATTATTATTAGGGTTTATCAAATCAGCTTCATTATTGTTCCCAATTTTTTTTTCCTGTATTTGTTGTGTTCATTATTCGAATTTTGAAGCGACCCATTTCTATTCATGGCTTCGAGTTTTGACCGATGGGAAAAAGATCCTTTCTTTGACGCCGCTGAAGAAGTTCAGGAATCTGCAGACAGGTAACTAATTTACTTGTTTTATCAGCTTCGTTATGTTCTTCCAATTAGCTTTGTTATTTTTTAAAAGTAATTCATAAATTTGATCTGGTTTTGCAATATGTACTACTTTTTTTTTTAAAAAATCCCTAATATATTGATTTGAAAGAATTGGTGAGTTTGAGCTTTTGAAGTTCATTTATGTGCACAATTTCGTAACATGTGTTGCCGGAAATTTGCTGTTATTGATTTGGTATAATTTTTCTTTTTTCAAGGATGGAATCTGCATATAGGATATGGGTTCATGCCACAAAAGATGCTTCCGGCATGTGGAACTCTGATGAGCTTCGCAGAGATCTAAATACTGCCCTTGGCACTGCTAAATGGCAGGTAATTCCTACTCCTTGGTAATTATGGTAAATAATTAGTTGATTTGGTGAACGCGAGTCTTGCGCGGTAAGGTTGCGATTTTGTGATCTAGAGGTCACAGCCTCTACGTAAGGCGGTATACATCTACCCTCTAAACCTTTCATCAGTTGGAAGTCTTGTGCACTCAGCTGCACTTTAATTAGTTGATTTGGTGTGTGTTTGGATTAAGTTATTTTAGGCTCAGAACAGCTTATAATAATAATAATAAAAAAAAGACATTTTTTTCTCAAACATGCTGTTGATTTATTATATTGTTTAGTGATGAGGAGGTTGTTGCATTTTATGCTGTCGATGCAGTTAGAGGAATTCCAACGGGCAGTCAGTTCAAGTTATAGCAGAAGCTCAAGTGAGGATGCAAGAAATAGGCACCGAGATTTTATTGCTGCCATTGATGACAAGATCAGGAAAGTTGAGCATTTGTTAAATGAATCTGTCCATTTGAGTGGCAAGGAGTCTCTGCCTTGGGTGCATCTAGATGAAGGAGAACAACATGAACTTGCTTTGTTTCTTTCAGGAATGCCAGCAGCCAAAAGCAACAATCCCGCTGGCTGCAACAGCAGGGACTTTGAGAATGTACAATTAAATGATAGTGATTTAGTCAGTAATTGTTCGAAGAATTTACATTTTTCATCTGGGTGGGGTGAACCAAAGCAGGATATAACAAATGGGCATCGTAGGGCAGCTAGTGCTAGTGCTGATATTGGTTCTTGGAAAATTGCTGTTTCTGATGATCCACAGCAATGGAGTTCCTCCAGTGGTTCTTCTGGTCCTATTCACAAGGTAGCCAGCTTATCGGGATTTCTTAGTTCCATGGAACCTGTATCTATATTGAAGTGGCCTAGGAACGGTTATAGAAAGCTGAATCATCATAAAGAAACTGATAATGCGCTACTTCCAACTACCGGATTGAATAAGGTTTGTTCTTAATCTGATTTTTTTTTTTTGGCTGATAATGGAGACTTAATTCAGTTATTTTTGATACATTTATTGATTTACTAATACTCTGATTCCCGTTTCTGTCTTGATTTAATAAAGGGCACCAACGCATACGAAAGAAGTAAGAGTTGTCTTGATAGTTCTGATGAATGCTATGACAAGCAACTTTATGGATGGTATGGTGCTATTCAGAGACAGCTTCAAAGATCTCAATACCATGTGCAATACAGTCAGCCTGTTCGAATAACTGTTTCAATCGTTGTTCTCCTTTGCTTGATTGGTAAGCTGTTTTATTTTTTATTTTTTTATTTTTAATTTTTTTTGGGGGGGTGGGGTATCTGCATTCCTACAAACACGAATGTACTTGCAGACCCTGCAATTTCTTAGGAGCTACTTACAACTTTGGAATTTGAGGAATTTCGTCTTATTACTCTTTTTCAATTATTATTTCAATCGTTCATATGCCCCTTTTGCTAATAATTTGCTTTTGCTATAATGCTCTTGTTTATGGTTCTTTTCCTTTTTATAAAAAATAGTAATAACATTGTTCCTTAGTTGGTAAAGGTTACCCATGTTGGCATCTCTTCTTGCTTCTTTGTTTTTTCGTTGACTTTGTTGCTGCTTTATTTTTCATACATAGACATGTGGCTATTTTGAACTTATGAAACTTAAATATGAAATAGGTATTCTCTTGTGCGGATCTTCCAAATATTATGTAGTAAACCAACGGAATGTGAATGTGAATAACTTTTTACTTTATGGTTTTTTACAACCATGTTTTTCCAACATTCCTAGGCTCATATCCTGGGCTATACTACATGCCAATAGAAGACACAGCTTTCTTCTTACATGCTTGTAGTATTCAATTTTTTTTTAATAAAAAATTATGTATATACTGTGGCTTACACTTGTCAGTATCTCTGCAGTTTTAATTGCATTTCACACAAAGTAGAAGGAAGAAGATATAGATAGATACACGATCTTTCAGTTTGTAGCTGGCAGGAGCATGAGGGAAGGACAAGCTTTTGGTACCAGTTAATTTAACATTTCAAATGCTTTGGGATTACTATTTGGAGTCTACCATAGCATTTGTTCAATTTTTTGTTTGTTGCTATATAATCTATTTTTTCCCTTCCCATTTCAAAATTGTTCATGAAGAGATCTCTCTTGTACTCTATCATAAGTCATAAGATGCATAAGATGGAGATGAAAAAGGAGATTCGCCTGTTAGATGTTGGACGTAATGTATGTTATCTCTTCTCGATGTTAGAGCTGTGTTTTTGTAGCAAATCTTTTAGTCTAGCATGTACAGATTCTAGAGGATCCTTTATTACCCTTCTTACCCAATTGTAATCAAGGGATTACTTCAGAAGAAAAATAAGCTCCTGTAAAAGATGTAAACACTGTATTTTGTCGGAAGCATAAATTTGATATTTTCTCGAATTTTTATTGATAATTCTATTGGTTGACAGTCGATAGGTAAAAATTATATTCTATATTTAATATTAATAATTTATAAATGTATAATTAAATGACAATATAGCAAACTTGCATATTGATAGTACATAAAAAACCAAGCTAGGATGATTGATCTAGAGGTAGAGGTGAGGGGTCTAATTAATTAGCATGAGATGACAGGTTAAAACTTCATTGCTGTTAAAATTTGAATACACCAAATAAAATAAAAGTACATAAAAGTCAAATCCTATGAGACATGGAAATGGAAACATTATTAGTTTTAATACAAACAAAACACAAGCAATTATACACGGAAATAACTTTATTTTCCTGATGATTTATTTATGCAAAGGTTTAACCCTCAAAGTAGAATTATGCAAAGCCACCCACGTCACAATCCATTCCAGACACTATTCAAAGCAGAACTAAACTTCTTTTTTCTTTTTGTTTTTTTCAAACTGTGCTATACACTGCTTTGGAAGATAAGAAAGAACTATACCCACCAAATTTGGCCAAGCCGGATCCCAATTGTCTAGGCTCAATAAGGCACATAACACTACTGTTTTTGTTGTCAATAAGTGCTTAGCGCTACGCTTTTCTTTTCCATTCAAATAAATCACACCCAACACGTGGAGATTAACTATTGATTATTGGAGTAGTGGACATATACAATTTTGACATATTTAAAAAGTTATAAAAAAATTATTAGCTTGTTTGTTCTAAATACAATTGATCTTTAAAATTTACTATTTATAAAAATGAGAGTAATTTTACTAGAATGTTAATAGAGTGACTTTTTCAAACAAATATAACATCACATATGAACAAATTTTGAATTAATATAATAGTAAAATGTTTTTAAGGACGTATGAATGCAAAATTAAATGACAACATAACAAACTTTTATTGTGATGGTACACCAAAATCACTACAAGTAATGGAAGTGGCAACACCAGTTTAGTTCAATACAAACAAAACAAAGCACAAAAATACAGTGAGAAATAACTTTATTTTCCTTGTGCTTTATTTAAATTAAAAACTCTCAAAGTAGAATTAAGCAAACCCACCCCAAGTCATGATCCACACACGATTTACTGGACTAAATTCTCAATATGATCTTTGAGAAATATTTTCAAGACAAATCAATATTTCCCAATTTAAAAATCTTATATTAATCCCTCACTATTTTAAAAGAAATAAATTGATCATTCTGATAACCTCAATATAATTTAAAATTCTATTCAAACCCATATAGAAGGACCAATTTATCCATTTTTAAATAGTAACGAACCAATAGAGACTTTTAAATTTTGAGAGACTTTACCTCCCATATTTTTTCAATGACCAAAATTCGTATTTAGTCCACTCATTTTATGGTAATTACGGCACAATTTTGTAAGCCTTTGTCCTCTCTATCCAAGTCACAAATGATTTCTTGGAGTCCCTAAACCCCAAAAACCCATGCCTTTTAGCCTTATTCATGGAATCCAACCACACCTCCCCACTCAATACAACATCTGCAAACCACCAATCACCAACCTCATCAAGCTTTGTGTCCACCAATCCATTCTCCCTCACAATCTCTTCCCAAACACCACCCTTATCCTTCATCAATTCCGACAACTTCAAACTCCCGGAACCCTCTTCATCAAACCCATATTCCTCAATCCCAAACTTCTCAGCCAACGCCTCCCAAAATTGCTTCCACTTAAACGCATCACCATTACTAATATTAAACGCTTGGTTCCCCGCACGTGACTCCACAGCACCCCACACGTGCTGCTCCGCAATCAAATCAGCATCCGAAGCTATCGAATAACTCTCCCACGCATTTTTTGTCCCGGGAAATTTCAAAGGAACATTCTCATGCTTGCAAACAGCAGCATAGACACAGAGGGTACCAATAAGGTTCATTAAACTAAAAGGTGAGAACCCAAAAATCATCTGTGGCCTATTAATAAACCATGTCAGACCCTTTTTTTCTTAGCCTCTTCAAACAATATGTCTTCTTGGACATAATAAAAATTCAGTGTATCGACACGTGGCATGTCCTCAGTGAATGGTGGCTCATTTACTCTTGCCTTGCGGAAATGATCGAAGGGTCCAATGTAGTGCTTGGCTCCTGTCTGGAGTGACACGTGGCGGAGATTGGGGGCATTTGGGATGAGGGCATTGAGGACATTTCGGAACATGGTGCCATTGACTTGGCAATTTTCTTCCTCGGTGGGTCGACTGGCCCATGAGACATAAAAGATATGTGTGACATCAGTTAGTGGGGAAAGCTTTGAAACGGTGTCATTTTGGCTTGAGATGTCACATTGGACGTAGTGGACAGGGTGATTGGCGTTCCAGGATGGTCGGGGACGGCGGGCGACGCCGTAAACCTTCCATGGGCCTCCTGGTGTGTTGGGGAGAGGTAGGATCTCGGCTAGGCTGTTGCCTACGATGCCCGTCACGCCTATGATTAATGCCACGTTCTGGAAGCTTCGTGGTGCTTCATCTCCTTCATCAAGTTTCTTCTACACAAGCACCAAAAGATTAATATTTAAAAATTCTCAATCAAGTCCCAAAAGTTATGTACGTTTTGGAACTTGATTGAAAATTTCTATGCAATATAAAAATTTGATTATAAATTTTTAAAGTATAAAGATATAATTACAAATTAAATGAATTGGTAAGGACCTCCAAAATTAAACTAAAATTAAAATAAAGAACATGTCACAATGGAAAATAGGGAGGAGTGTCATGTCTACTTGCCTTATCAGCAGCGCCAACAGATCTCTCCCACCACCAGCTCATTTTAATCTTTTGTTGTTAACACTTAGAGAAGATGGTTAGGGCTTTCAAGTAACAAGGCAGTGGTTTGATTTGATTTTGTTCTAGGATGGGATGCATGCTCCTTAATGTTCATACTCATTCGATATATATATTGGGATGGAAGATGACGACGTGTGCTATGACGTAAGGGGCGGCTCCGATCCTCTTTATATATTTTTTATGTGGCTGCTTCTAAAATTTTTTATTTGATTATCTTTTATAAATTGTTTACTTAATTGGATATTTAATTGTATGACATCCTTGCTGCCACTGAT
Organism: Dalbergia oliveri; assembly: GCA_030441495.1. Taxonomy (NCBI): domain Eukaryota; kingdom Viridiplantae; phylum Streptophyta; class Magnoliopsida; order Fabales; family Fabaceae; genus Dalbergia; species Dalbergia oliveri. The sequence continues at coordinate 3,768,379 of JAMLFY010000015.1, read as the reverse complement.
CTTAAGCTTCCTATGGAGTTATCAACGCATCTAGACAAAGAGTTTATCTATATATATACAATATTTTATTGATTTAATTTCAAAGATTTAATTTAAATATATTGAGAGTATAAAATTTATTTACATGTCGTCAATCAAATTTTTTCATATGTATCATTCTTGAAGTTATGGAGAGAAAGTCAAACTTGTTCTGCTATATGGCAATATTGATTTGATGATCGTATAAAAAAAGCTTTACACGTAAATGTATTAAAATCAAGTTTTAATAATACATTTAAAAGAATTTTATAATATTATTTAATTTAGTAATATCATATTTATTTTAGTTACATTTGTTATTTAAAAATTTATATGGATAAAAACTACGGCAGATAACGATATAAGAATATTTTTATATTATTGATGCATTATTTATCTATTTATTTTTAATTGTGCTATATACTGCTTTGTAAATTGTAAGATAAGGAAGAACTATGCATGATAATTAATTATAAGAAACACCACAGTTTTTGTTGCCAATAAGTAGAGTTTGACTATTGATTATTGAAGTAGTGGAGAGCCGAAAGCTATATAAACAACATCATCGGTGGAGATTAACTATTGATTATTATATTAGTGGGGAGCCGAAAGCTATACATAGAACATCATCGATGAGAAGGAATTACCATTTCTAATAAAGAAGAGTCGGGTTTTTTTTGTCTTACTAATTATTTGAGTAAAAGTAAAGTCATATTATATTATATGTGTATTTTATTGGTTTAATTAATTTTTTTATACTTTTACTTAAATTTCAATTAGTTCTCTATAGTTTAAAATTTTATAATCAGATACTTAAATAAAAATTTATAATAAAATCTTTATCTAATTTACTGTTATAAAAATTCCAATTTAAATAGAATATTCATAAAATATTCTTTTCTTCTACCATTCATCCCTTTCCTCAACTCACCACAACCCCAGCCTTAACGTTACTACTATCGTCACCACCACAAACACATCCTCCGACCACTTCATGGACCTAATGGCGGCCAAGTTCAACTACCATCAATCTCTAGCTCCCATTGGGCCTCACTAAAAGCCTTTCAAGACATAAAGTTGTTGTTGTTATTGAGGGGCATAAGGCGTCGCTTTTTCCTAAGCCGGGCCATTGCAAAGGGTTAGCGAGTTCACTATAGTAAATCCTATTGTGCTCCCTCCATTTTATATTAATAGTCACTATTAAAAACTATGTAATTTTGATACATTGAAAAGTTAATATATCTAGTTATATTAATTTTTTAATATACTAAAATTATACAATTTTCCAAAAGTAACTACTAATATAGAATGGAGAGAGTAATAATACTCCGTTGACATACACGCATATGACAATGCCACTTGTGACACTAAAGTTTCCACTCTCTCACCCACCACCAAAACCTACAAGTCACAACCACAATAATACTCTTTTGATCCTTAAAATAAGTCATTTTTTTTATACATAGGAATCAAGGTAATTATTAGATTTTATTAATCTTCTAAAAGATGAAAGAATATAAAAGATATGTAAAAGACACAAATATCTTTCTATCGGTGAATCTTTGCTCATTCTCTCTCCAACTAACTACTCAAATAAATTCACTTCCACTCATTTTCTCTTCAATTAAATAGAGGGGTAAAACAAGTTTTCTTTCTCTTTCAAAATATTTGTCAATTTAGAACAAACATAGATATTAAGAAAGATCATAAATAATATTGGTAATTGAATAAAATAAGTAAATGGATTAATATATCTCTACATATTAATTAATATAGCACAATGCTTAAGATTAATATTAAATGAAATATTTTGAAAATGTAAAATTAATTAGAGATAGTATTGGGAGAAAAAAGTTAATGCTTTATTGAAATATAAAATTGATAAATATTTTGAAATATAAAGTTATATGAACATGAACAAATATTTTAAAAGGAAAGAAATATAAAATAATTAACAACCCATTAAAATATAAAAGTGATATATATATATATATATATATTAAAAGTAATCCAAAACTAATTGAGGACCGAAAGAGTAACAAAGAAGCTTTTTGTTAGAAGAAAGGATGAAAAAGAGATGGTAACTGCCATTAGCTAGCTAGGGATACTATAGAAGGCACATGGTAGACATAGATGACTGAGTGAGCTTAATTAATGATTTCCAATGGAACACGGAAGCGATGCAAAATGGCCCATTGGGGTTTGGTACAATTTATAATATATATCCATTTGTTTATTAGATATTGCTTTGAATACCCATGGTTTTGGATCCCATTTCATTATTGTTGAATATCAATTATAAGATATGGCCTCATCGATCAGCAAAGAAGAACGGGAAATGGCGTTGAGTAAGGCTCAACCGGGAGGATTCTAAGATGGGGAGGAGGAAGTTGTAGAGTATGATGAGGAGGGTAGGATAGTGGAAACATGGAAGAGTGAGGAATGATACTTAATTTTATAATTAAGGTGTATATTCTTTTACTGTAGTAATTGTCTTATATAATATATATAACTACAAATAATAAATGTCTAGATAATAATATTTATTTCTAAATTTATAAATAAATAAATTATTTATGATTTTATTTTGATTAAATATTTATTTAAGATTAGAATTATTTGTAATCGTGAAAGTATAGTAGTATATCATATAATGTAACATCTTATACATTTGCATAGGAAACATTGTATAATATTAAAATATTATTAGTACACCTTACATTATTGGGGTCCACTTGGCATGTCTGATAGATTAAGGTTTGAAAGTTTTTTAATATTATACAATGTTTGATATGACATTATATAAAATATTATCTTTTTTACAAATAATTCTTTTTTTTTGTTGTCAGAGTATTCCGTCGATAGTTATAATTAATCCGTTCAAAGTGGGAGCTCCTTAGAGGAGGTAAACAATAATTCCAACTACAAGTAATATTAAATAAACAATAATTACATTGTATAATTCACATTTCAATTCCATGAGATTTTTTTACTTATTATTGTAATTGACTTACAATTTCACACTTTAATTTATGTTTTAGCTTACTATACAATTGTTACATGATTGTCATGAAATAAACGAATAGAAAATATAACCGCATTTACTTCAACATGGACACAGATGTTCACAAAATTTCCTACTGGCCATTCCTTTATTATAAGTTGCGACTTAATCTCATATTTCAATTTCATGTCATTACAATCATAAAACTTTAAATTTGATCATCAAATTACACTTACAAAATCCATTTTCACATGCCTATTGCGAAATAAAATTTAACTCATTGCATAATCATTCATCCCATTATGGATTTCAATTTTACCTTTTTTTGTAAATCCTAACCTACTATTCTAACATTTTTATTGTTTCCCATCTCATCTCTTTATAGTTAACTGAGGAAAAATGGTAGAGTATGGACAACACAAACTCTTCCAACCAGACTTGTTTCAATAATACATATTTAAATATTAAATATTTCTTTTTTCAATAATTTGTAGACCATTACAAATTTTTTATCTTCTTTTCTACTCATTTTTCCCCATGTTTACTTCTACTTTCAATTGCTTGTAAGGAGAGCATAATATTTCATATAATATCATATCAACCACCGTAAACTTTTAACTTTATCATGCCATATACCATTCGTCCTTATTCTATTTGTTGCGTCAATTAGAATTTAGAAGGTCTATTAACATTTTTTGACTATACAAAATGTTTTGCATACCACTTCACAACATATTTAATTTCTCTTTCTTTTTTTGGTTTCTCTAATGTATTTACCCATGACAGTTGTGTTCAATGCATAGGACAACCACTTATATGATATACTACTATTATTCAAATAATTCTAAGCTTAAATTACCCAAAACAAATTCTTCGTATTTACTTATTTATGAATTTTAATTAAATATTTTTATCTCAAAAAGTTTTCCTCCTACTTGTCTACATTATTAAACTAACAAACCAAGATTTTCCTGTGCACTGTGTTCACTGTGCAACTACCATTTTATTCTCCCCATTAACACTAATTACAAAAGCTAAAGTGGGTTGCAATCATAATTTAAATTTTGCCTTCTTTTTATACTGGGCCATTGTGCAATTCCAACAAATTATCCAACTCCTTACCCGTACAAGAAATATATAGGCATGGGGAGGACAGAGCATGGAGGTCTTGCCCCATGTTAGAATGGTCCTCCTCGTTCCCCTAGCGGTTTTATGTGAGGCCCATTAGGGGTTGGGGATTGATGGTGGTGGAATTGAACTTGGTCACCATTAGGTTCACAAAAGGGTGAGAGTATGTGTTTGTGGTGATGACATTAATGCTATTGGGGGTTGTGTGGTGAGCATAGGGAATGGATGGGTGGTAGAAGAAACAAATATTTCAAGAATATTCCATTTAAATTCATATTTTTTAAGAGTAAATTAGATATCGATTTTTTTTTTGGCATAGTATAGATATGGATTTAATTATAATTTTTTATTTAATACATGAATTTAATTATAAATTTTTAAATAATAAGAATTTGATTAAAAATTAAGTAAATTATATGGACATATAGAGTAATTAAACATATTTGGTTTTAGTTCTTAAAATAAAAAATTATCAATTTAGTCTTTTGAAATTATGAAAAACAATTTAAATTAGTTTCCTATTATAGTATTCATGTGGACTAATTTGAATAACTCAAATGAATAATTTGAATTTTGTTTTTACAATTTCATAGATTATGTTAATACTCTCTTTATTTTGAAGGACTAGAGTAGAATATGTATATAATTTCTGAGGTCAAAACAATTTTTTTTATAAATACAAATCTCAACCCAAAAGAATGGACAGAAAACACAGCCAAAGGCTGAGAAGACCACTCAAAAGATCAAGACTAAAAATACTACAACAAACACCAAGTTCCAATAGATATCTAATAAGAAATAAAAAATCAAAACAAAACCTTATCAAACTTCTCAGAGACTCGCAGCACTATATGGATAATTGCAAAGCCTTCTCTAGAGACACCCATTTACAGGTCCGCAACGAAATAAACTTATACTCCTAACTCTTTATACAATCTTGAACAATAAGATGATGGACATATAAAATTTTGAAAATTTAAAATGTTATAAAGAAAATTATAGCTTGTATGTTAAACACAATTAATCACTACAATTTGGTGATATATATATATTTCATTTCATTTCACACAAGTTGCAAAATGATATGTGCATTAAATGAAAGCAGTAGAGAAAAAATTATGCAAGGAATTTTTTTCTTCTACTTATATTTCTTTACAATTAATCTTATAACTTGTGATTAATTAGATGAGTATTTTCAAATATGCAGGGGCAAAAGCATGTACAAAATAAAAATTCATGAAATTTTTTTACAGTTTTTGTGCAAAACGGAAGTACAGAACAAAAAAATACGGGAAAAAAATGTTCTTTTTGTTAATATTTTCAAATATAAAAATGAAAAGAACTGTGGATAACATAAAACAAAAATTGTATCTTTATTAATGGAGGCGGAATGCCAGAATGCAATACATGATTACCTATTTTTTCACAAGCAATTTTTGATACTAAGGGAGAGATTAATTTCAAATAATACAAGAGTAAATTGTTTTTAATGACGTATCAATGCAAAGTTAAACGATAGTATAGTATAACAGACTTTTATTTTATTTTTATTGTACATCGAAAACACTAAGGAAATGACAACGTTATTAGTTCAATACAGATAAAGCAAAGCACAGCATATACATAGAAATAACTTTATTTTCCTTGTGCTTTATTTAAATTGAAAAACTCTCAAAGTAGAATCAAGCAAAGCAACCCCAAATCATAATTCCACACACGACTCATTTCAGAACAAGACTCCTCTAGAATATGATGATTGTAAAATGAAAAGGTGAGAAATTAATCACACTTTAGATCATTTGATAGAACTTGTCACTTAATTCAAGAGCTGTAAATCTCTCACTTTTTCATTTTATAACCACCCTTAGTTTAGAGAATCGTCTGCTGATTTTATGATAATTACGGCACAATCTTGTAAGCCTTAGTCCTCTCTATCCAAGTCACAAACGATTTCTTGGAATCCCTAAACCCCAAAAACCCATGCTCTTTAGCCTTATTCATAGTATCCACCCATGCCTCTCCTCCCAATATAATATCCGCAAACCACCAATCACCAACCTCATCAAGCTTTGTGTCCACCAATCCATTCTCCCTCACAATCTCTTCCCAAACACCACCCTTATCCTTCATCAATTCCGACAACTTCAAACTGCCTGAACCCTCTTCATCAAACCCATATTCCTCAATCCCAAACTTCTCAGCCAACACCTTCCAAAATTGCTTCCACTTAAACACATCACCATTACTAATATTAAAGGCTTGGTTCCCCGCACGTGACTCCACCGCACCCCACACGTGCTGCTCCGCAATCAAATCAGCATCCGAAGCTATCGAATAACACTCCCACGCAGCCTTTGTTCCGGGAAATTTCAAAGGAACATTCTCATGCTTGCAAATTGCAGCATAAACACACAGGGTACCAATAAGGTTCATTAAACTATATGGTGAGAACCCAAAAATCACTTGTGGCCTATTAATAAACCATGTTAGACCCTCTTTTTTCTTAGCCTCTTCGAATAAGATGTCTTCTTGGGTATAGTAAAAATTCGGTGCATCGACACGTGGCATGTCCTCGGTGAATGGTGGCTCATTTGGCTTTACCTTACCAAAAAGCTCGAACGGTCCGACATAGTGTTTAGCTCCTGTTTGGAGTGACACGTGGCGGAGATTGGGGGCATTTGGGATGAGGGCTTGTAGGACATTTCGGAACATGGAGCCATTGACTTGGCAGTTTTGGGCCTCAGTGGGCTGGCTAGTCCATGAGACATAGAAGATGTGCGTGACATCGATTAATGGGGAGAGTTTTGCGACGGCGTCGTTTTGGCTTGAGATATCGCATTGGATGTAGTGGACAGGGTGGTTGGCGTTCCAAGGTGGTCGGGGACGACGAGCGACACCATAAACCTTCCATGGGCCACCTGGTGTGTCGGGGAGAGGTAGGATCTCGGCTAGGCTGTTTCCTACGATGCCGGTCACGCCTACGATTAGTGCCACGTTCTGGAAGCTCCGTGGTTCCTTGGCATGTGAACTTGGATCGGAAGAGTGTCATGTGAACTTGCCTTGGCAGCAGCGCCAATAGATCTCTCCCACCACCAGCTCATTTTAATTTTGGGAAGTTAAGAGTATAAGAGAAGATAATGTTCTAGTTTTGCGAGCATGATCAGATTCATTCGATCTATATATGGACAGAAGATGAGAGACGTGTTTGAATGGTTTTCATGAATGACAAGTGCCATGACATCCTTGCTACGGTTAATCTTCGGCTTCCTGTGGACTTATCAACGCACCTATACAAAGATCTTATCTAATGTACTATAGTAACAGTGACTTTGAATAAACTTGTACATTTAAAAAATTAATATATAATATATTTGGTTATAAAAATAGTTAGATACATTAATTTTATAATAAAATATATTAACTATATTAATGTATCAGTTTATTCAAAATAAAAGTTATTCAAGAACGGATAAGGTATGATATTTTCTTTTGGTTTGAATTGTGCTACATTAATGCTTTATATGATAAGGAAGAACTGTGCATGATAATTTGGCCAAGCCGGGTCCCAAATGTCTTGGTACTAAAGTACAGCCTTGAATTTAAGGAACACCACTTTGTTTTCCTTCTTTTTTTTTTTTTGGCCAATAAGTGCTTAGCACTTCGCTTTTGTTTTTCTTTCGAATGTATCATATTCGAACACGTAGAGATTAATGACTGATTATTGTAACAGTGAAGAGAAATTGTACACGAAAGCTGTATAATAAAGAACATCAATATCAATATATAAGACAAAAATTGTCTCAGATAAAGAGCCAAGTTTTTTTTATTTTGTCTTATTAATTATTTATATAATCGTGATTTATAAGATGATGGGCAGATAAAACTTTTGACAAATTTAAAATGTTATAAAAAAAATTATTAGCTTAACTGTTAAACACGATTAATATGCAAAGAAAATTTATGGACAAAATAAAAATTCATGAAAATTTTTTACACAGTATGTGCAAAATGGAAGTACAGAACAAAATATAGGAAAAGATTTGTTAGTTTTCTTAAATTTTTTTATAATTTATTTCATAACTGTCTTTTTCACTAATATTTTCAAATACAAGAAAAAATCATGGACAATATAAAACAAGTATCATGTATGTCTTTATTAATAGTGGCAGAATGCATTACATAGATACCTATGTTCATAAGCAGTTTTTGAAATTTAAGGGAGAGGATAGTTTCAAATAATAGTTGGTAAAGAAGATGAGGTTCGGAAATTTTAACGCCGCCAACACATGGTAATTAATGCTGTCATAGTGTGACATTCTTCAAAACAGAAATTATAATGTGTATGTGTGATTAAAGGAGGAAAATCAACAAAAAGAGGCCTTTCCTTTATTTTCTAAAATATAGTCAATTCTTTTACCTAACTTGAATATTTCTTCCTATCTTACTTTCTGTCTCTAAAATCAAAGTCAAATATTTAAATTATTATAATTGGAAAAATTTTGTTGGATAAGAAATTATGAATGATATCATTATTATATTTGCATGTCAAAATTTTATTTAGAGAACAGGGAGGGTAAAAAAAAGAGACATAATAGATCATAAAGGGACATAAAATTTGAATCCATTGCTAAGAAAAGAATGCGATGAAAATTCACATATTTTACAATTTTGGGCTTGATGAAGTGATATATTCAATTCTTCTTTTTTATTTTGGTCTAAGATCCATCTTATAGTTGGAAACCCATGCTATGCATGGATGATGCAAAATTAAATTACTTAATGATTTATACTATTCTTCTTAAAATTACTAACTCCATCTTTAACAATTTTGTAGCATAATATTTCATAAAATGCATATACCAAAAAACACGGAATTTTCACAACATTTTATCAGGATTTGAAAATTGACAATTTTATCTAATCTGTTGGATTAAGAAATGAACCTTTGGCCCTTTAGAACTAAAAACCAAAATTTCAAAATCCTAGTGAAACTAGCCAAAAGCTTATTGAACCGATCAAGTTATTTTTAAAAAAATATTTTTGTCAAATTTAACAAACCTCCTATAATAAAAGATAGTAGTAAATAAGCATTAATTAGTCAAGTCAACGACTATAAAACCTCTAAATCTCTTAAAAAGAGGCTACGGATAAACATAAGTAATGTGATACATAAATATTTATAATTGTTGTAAGAGTCTAAACTTCCTACTCTAAGCAATAGAGGGCTTGAATTATCTACAATAGTTTTAATGGTAAAAAGCTTATAATTAATTTAAAGAATGTGACATTTGATGAGTACTCTATATTTCAACCCTCTATTTATATCTTTAATATTTTTATCTATTTTATAACATATATTTCATCGGATGTCACCATTCCAGACACTATTCAAAGTAGAACTAAACTTCTTTTTTTCTTTTTTGTTTTTTTTTCAAACTGTGCTATACACTGCTTTGGGAGATAAGAAGAAAGAACTATATCCACCAAATTTGGCCAAGCCGGATCCCAATTGTCTAGGCACATAACACCGCTATTTTTGTTGTCAACAAGTGCTTATGCCACTACGCTTTAGTTTTCCATTCAAATAAATCACACCCAACACGTAGAGATTGACTATTGATTATTGGAGTAGTGGACATATACAATTTTGACAAATTTAAAAAGTTATAAAAAAATTATCAGCTTGTTTGTTTTAAATACAATTAATCTTTAAAGTTTACTATTTATAAAAATGAGAGTAATTTTACTAGAATGCTAATAGAGTGAGCTTTTCATCAAGCAAATATAACATCACATATGAACAAATTTTGATTTAATATAATAATAGTAAAATGTTTTTAAGGACGTATGAATGCAAAATTAAATGACAACATAACAAACTTTTATTGTGATAGTACACCAAAATCACTACAAGGAATGGAAGTGGGGACACTATTTAGTTCAATACAAACAAAACAAAGCACAAAAATATACAGAGAAATAACGTTATTTAATTATTTTCGTTGTGCTTTATTTAAATTGAAAAACTCTCAAAGTAGAATCAAGCAAACCCACCCCAAATCATGATCCACACACGATCTACTGGACTAAATTTCCAATATGATCTTTGAGAAATATTTTAAAAACAAATTAATATCTCTAGATTTAAAAATCTCATATTAATCCCTTATAATTTTAAAAATGAAATAAATTGGTCACTCTCTAAGTTCATATAATTTAAAAGTTCTATACAAACCTATATAGAAAAACAATTTATCCATTTTTTGAATAATGAAAAACTAATAAAGGATTTTAAATCTTGAACTAATTTATCTCCCATATTTTTTAACGACTAAAATCGGTATTTAGTCTTACTCATTTTATGGCAATCACGGTACAATCTTGTAAGCCTTAGTTCTCTCTATCCAAGTCACAAATGATTTCTTGGAGTCCCTAAACCCCAAAACCCATGCTCTTCAACCTTATTCCTGGAATCTAACCACACCTCCCCACTCAATACAACATCTGCAAACCACCAATCACCAACCTCATCAAGCTTCGTGTCCACCAGGCCAATCCACTCTCCCTCACAATCTCTTCCCAAACGCCTCCCTTATTCATCATCACTTTCGACAACTTCAAACTCCCGAACCCTCTTCATCAGACCCATATTCCTCAATCCCAAACTTCTGAGCCAACACCTCCCAGAATTGCTTCCACTTAAACACATCACCATTACTAATATTAAATGCTTGGTTCACCACACGTGACTCCACCGCACCCCACACGTGCTACTCTACAATCAAATCAGCATCCGAAGCTATCAAATAACTCTCCCATGAGTTTTTGTCCCCGGAAATTTCAAAGGAACATTCTCATGCTTGCAAACAACAGCATAGACACACAGGGTACCAATAAGCTTCATTAAACTATAAGGTGAGAACCCAAAAATCATTTGCTCTTTCTAACATGGGCCGGGTGAAACATGGTCCTTGTAGTGCATGCCTTGGATTTTCTATATTTAAGGCATTGAGTAAATTTGTGAGAATTGCACTCACCCCAAATCAACCAAACCAAAATGATGGAATTATGTTTTGAAGCTAGACTTGGTTTAGCAATTAGTGATGCCATAATATTGTGTAATGGTTGCTATATATTAATTTTGATTGATTTTTGGTTGACATATTAATCTCTTATTACTATTTGTAGCGCAAAAATATAAAAAAAATTGAACATAAAATATTATTTAACTGTAGTTATTGTTTTTATATAATATATATAACTACAAATAATAAATGTTTAAATAATAATATTTATTTTTAAATTTATAAATAAATAAATTATTTATGATTTTATTTTGGGTTAAACATTAATTTAAGATTAAAATTATTTGAAATAGTAAAATCATAGTAGTATATCACATAATAATGTAACATTAGATACATTGTCACGTGAAACATTATATAATATTAAGAAGTTAATAGGCCTTAGGTTTGTTGACACACCTAATAATAATAAATGATATCATAAGGCTTGATAATGATAAGTCTAATGAACTTTTAATTCTATATAGTGTTTAGTGTAACACAATATAAAATATTATATTTTATATTTTATAATATTATTATTTACTTATAAACAATTCTAATATTATAATGCTATACAATTCTTTATAAAGCGTTCTACATGCATCTTTATTTAATGGTAAATTTGAAGAAGGAATTAAATTTATTATTTTATTATATTTTTCATTTTTATATAATTCACATAATTACAAAGAATAAACGTTTACAATAAAATATATACAAGTTACGATAAATGTAAAAAATATCCAAATTGAAAAAAAAAATAAAGCCAGAAAAAACTAGCTGTACTCCTGTCATATCATTGGTGGCGTCCATTCATCATCATCTAACCATTATGTCATCGCACCATTGACTTAAGTGACCCTCAGAAATGGGGGCCGGACATGGAATAAAATCTGCCGTCTTGGAAGAAGGTCATCCATCTGAACCACCACCTTCCGCCATCTTCCAAAACTTAGCCTTCTCTTTCTTTTACTTCTGAAGCATTCTCTTTCTTTGCTTTCTCCTTATTGCCGCTTTAAGGAAAGTCAAGCTCTCTACTCTAGTAGCTCCTACTCCACAACTGCTCGCCCTGATTCCTGAGCTACTGAGGGATGCTGTGACTTGCTCCTGACCAACCTTGCCGGTTCCTTGTTAAGGGCATGCACACGCTCTCTCTAGGCATTATCCTTAGTCCCCCTAGTGGCTTTTATAGTTATTTTATTTAATCTATCATTTCTACTAAAAAATTTAACAAAATTTTTCAACATCTCCCCTTAAATTAGAAGTTTCCATCATTATATTTTAGTTTTTGCAACAATTATAGATATTATTATGATCAATAATAAATATATATATATAGAAAGAGAAAACCTATGAGAGAGAGTTAGTTCATAGAGCTAGGAGGAGAAGCTGATTGTAAGGGATAAAAGTTATTGTTTAAAAATTTGCCTTTGCCATTAGCAGTAATGGGTTTAATAAGTGGAGATGACCATAGGTGTATATAACTAGGGACCCATGTATTTGTTATTTTAATTATTTGGCTCCTTTAAAGTTAGAAGGTTAGAAAATGCAAATGTGTTACTCATCATTTGATCAATAACTCTAAGCATGTACATCACTGTGAATCTCACTAAATAATCTAATCTGATTTAATTTACTTGTATACTTTACCAACCTTCTAGTGTATGTCAGGATTATCTTTTAGTGATTTAAATAAAGGAGGAATAAATATTTACAATTGTAATACAAATTCAAATTGGTTTTATTAATAAATTTTTAGTACATATTTATATAAGAAAAAAATCTTTTTTGATGAAGGTAAGGAACATACTATATTGAATAATGTAAGCATTGTATAATATAAAAAATATTAACAAGCGAAAAACATTACCGTATTTTTTTTATGCCAATTCCTGTCATTATACCAGCAGTCCTTTTTTACGAATATTACAAAAAAAATGACATTAATACTAAATAACTAAATTTCTCTTGAATTTTGCTTACCTTAGTAATTTGGCATGATAGGCTGGAATTCATTCTGAAAACACTAGTAATTTTGTAAGCTATAATATACATCTTTTAAATTTTTTTTTTAATCCCATAAGTCTTACTTAACTTAATTAAAGTGTTCGGGCTTGTAGCCTATTTTTGGGACCAATATTAAAATAAAAATCACATTAGTGTAAAAATGATTAGAATTTCCTTTGAATTGAACTGATTGCTGGTAAATTGGTGTATTTTTATAATTCATTAAGCGCTGATAATTTATGAAAAAAGTTAATAATCTCAGATTATTCAACTCATTTATCAAATTAAATATAATTCTTTTTAAATTCAAATGTTACCCTAATTTTTCTATATTTTCACTTTCCTACCCTCCCCATCATACTCCACCTCCGCCCTCCCCATCTTAGAAGCTTCCGCCTAAGATACGACCTCATCGATGATTAAAGAAAAACTGGAAATGGCATTGAGTAAGGCTAAAGAGATAGCATCCTCCTTCCCTATGATGTTCTATGTGAGGTCCATTGGGGGTTGGGAATTGACGGTGGTGCAATTATACTTGGTCACCATTAGGTTCACAAAAGGGTGAGAGGATGTATTTGTGGTGATGACATTAGTGCTTTGGGGATTGTGTGGTGAGGGTAGGGAATGAATGGATGGTAGAAGAAAAATATTTATAAATATTTCTTTTAAGTTATTTTTTAAGAGTGAATTTGATATGGATTTTTACAATTTTTCATTTAATATAAGAATTTAATTATAAATTTTTAAATAATAAGAATCTAATTAAAAATTAAGTGAAAGTATAGAAACATACATAATAATTAAACATATTTTTATTTTAGTCCTTAAAATAAAAAATTATCAATTTAATCTTTTAAAATTGTAAAAAAAAATCAAATTAGTTTCCTATTATAATATTCATGTGGACTAATTTGAATAACTAAAATAACTAATAATTTTTTTTTTTATAAATACAAATCTCAACCCAAAAAGAATGGAGAAAAAACACAGCCAAAGGCTGAAAGAATCCAGACCTGCCAAAAGATCCAAGACTAAAAATGCTACAACAAACACCAAGTTCCAATAGATATCTAATAAGAAATAAGAAATTAAAACAAAATCAAAACAAAACCTTATCAAAGTTCCTAGAGACCCGCAGCACTATATGGATAATTGCAAAGCCTTCTCTAGAGACATCCATTTGCAGGTCCCCAATTAAATAAACTTATACAATTTTCTTTATATGGATAATTACAAAATAAACTATACTCTTAACTCTTTATACAATCTTGAACTATAAGATGATGGAAATATAAAATTCTGAAAATTGAAAATGTTAAAAAGAAAATTATAGCTTGTATGTTAAACACTATTAATCACTATAAGATGATGGACATATATGATTTGTCATTCTCTTTCATTTCACACAAGTTGCAAAATGATTATGTGCACTAAATGAAAGCAGTAGAGGAAAAATTATGCAAGGATTTTCTTTTCTTCTGCTTATATTTCTTTACAATTAATCTTATAACTTGTGTGTTTAGATGAGTATTTTCAAATATACAGGGGCAAAAGTATGGACAAAATAAAAATTCATGAAAACATTTTGCAGTTTTTGTGCAAAACTAAAGTACCAACAAAATACGGGAAAATGTTCTTTTTCTTAATATTTTCAAATATGAAAAGAACTGTGGATAACATATAACAAAAATTGTATCTTTATTAATAGAGGCGGAATGCCAGAATACAATACATGATTACTTATTTTTTTACAAGGAATTTTTTAAACCTAGGGGAGAGATTAATTTCAAATAATACGAGTAAATTATTTTTAATAACGTATCAATGCAAAATTAAATGACAGTATAGTATAACAGACTTTTTTTTTTTTAAATTATACATCGAAAACACTGCAAGGAAATGGCAACATTATTAGTTCAATACAGATAAAGCAAAGCACAACATGTACATAGAAATAACTTTATTTTCCTTGTGCTTTATTTAAATTGAAAAACTCTCAAAGTAGAATCAAGCAAAGCCACCTCAAGTCATAATCCATGCACTACTCATTTCAGAAAAGACTCCTCTAGAATTATGATGATGATTGTAAAGTGAAAAGGTAAAAATTTAATTACTCTTAGATCATTTGATAGAGCTTATCACTTGATTTGAGAGTTATAAATCTTTCAATTTCTCATTTTACAACCGGTCTTGCCTTAAGAATCCAAATCTGTCATTTTAAGATAATCACGGCACAATCTTGAAGCCTTAGTCCTTTCTATCCAATTTACAAATGATTTCTGGGAATCCCTAAACCCCAAAAACCCATGCTCTTTAGCCTTATTCATAGTATCCGACCATGCCTCCTCTCCCATTATAATATCTGCAAACCACCAATCACCAACCTCATCAAGCTTCGTGTCCACCAATCCATTCTCCCTCACAATCTCTTCCCAAACACTACCCTTATCCTTCATCAATTCCGACAACTTCAAACTCCCGAACCCTCTTCATCAAACCCATATTCCTCAATCCCAAACTTCTCAGCTAACACCTTCCAAAATTGCTTCCACTTAAACACATCACCATTACTAATATTAAACGCTTGGTTCCTGCACGTGACTCCACCGCACCCCACACGTGCTGCTCGCAATCAAATCAGCATCCGAAGCCATCGAATAACATTCCCACGCAGCCTTTATTCCAGGAAATTTCAAAGGAACATTTTCATGCTTGCAAATAGCAGCATAAACACAAAGGGTACCAACAAGGTTCATCAAACTATAAGGTGAGAACCCAAAAATCACTTGTGGTCTATTAATAAACCATGTTAGACCCTCTTTTTTCTTAGCCTCTTCAAATAAGATGTCTTCTTGGGTGTAGTAAAAATTCAGTGCAACGATACGTGGCATGTCCTCGGTGAATGGTGTTTCATTTGGTTTTACCTTACCAAAAGCTCGTAGGGTCCAATATAGTGCTTAGCTCCTGTTTGGAGTGACACGTGGCGAAGATTGGGGGCATTTGGGATGAGGGCTTTTAGGACATTTCGGAACATGGAGCCATTGACTTGGCAGTTTTGGGCCTCGGTGGGCTGGCTGGTCCATGAGACGTAAAAGATGTGTGTGACATCGGTTAGTGGGAGAGCTTTGCAACGACGTCGTTTTGGCTTGAGATGTCGCATTGGACATAATGGACTGGGTGGTTCGCATTCCAAGGCGGTCGGGGACGGCGAGCGACGCCGTAAACCTTCCATGGGCCACCCGGTGTGTTGGGGAGAGGTAGGATCTCAGCTAGGCTATTTCCTACGATGCCTGTCACGCCTACGATTAATGCCACGTTTTGGAAGCTCCGTGGTGCTTCTTCTCCTTCATTGGGTTTCTTCTGCACAAACACCAGAAAATGAATATTCAAGACATTATAATAAAACTATGGTTCAATGTTGCTGTGTAATCAAATTATATACTACTTTCTCCGTTTAAAATAATGTCTAGATACAATAATTTTTTTAATGTACCATTTTATCCAAAACAATAATTATTTTAAATTTGAAGCATCATACAATTAAATCCTATCTGTACGACTTTTAAGGAAGAGCAATAGTTAAATTTGTTGTCTTGTGACAATGTGTACTTCAATGATTATGTAAAAAGGTTTTATTTTGTCAATACACCAAAATTAAAGTTATAAACAATAAAACTATATCATAAGTTATTGTTACATCTTACAACGTCATGAGTCATATTCTTAGGTGGTTATCTAGTTTTTGTCCTAGAAGTGCTGATTTATGAAATGATATATAAAGATGCTAAACAGGGGAATTGTAGTACAAATGTGGGATTGTTTTCAACTTTTTGTTTAGATGGAGGAGTGATCTTTCTCTTAACTAATTTAATCATCATCCTAACTTATGATCAAACACTATTTAATATATATCATATATCAGTCTGACGTATACTTGATTATTCACCACTTTTTACAGTAAATCGTGTATTTGAATACAACAGTTCATGTGCCTAAGACAATAATTGTAATTTTGATGAATGATCTAATGATTAATGCACCTAAAGTAAAATGAATGAGTTGTTGGTCTAAGTGGATGGGCTTTAATCCTTAGCAGAAAGTCCTGGATTTGATCTTGAGATTTATGTGTATGAAAAAAACAATGTAGGGGAGAAGATGAGAAAAAGGAAAAAAAGCACCTAAAGTAATTCTTATTATTATTATTATTATTTACCTAAAAAGTTTAAGTTCAAGAAAATGTTTAGTCTCATTCAAATACAAATACAACACTTTCTAATTTTGCATAAATATATTTAACCATTTTTTCACTTCAATGCTTATGTATACTTTGATATTCGCCAACAGTCACATGTATGTCCTATATATTTATATTATTCATGCATGATGTGCTCAAATGATATTTTTCCACGAATTTAACTCTTGCGTATTGTCAGTGTGAGGAAATTCACGCCTGTAAAAGTGTTTGATTCTCTGTCCTAAATCGTATAAATTTTAGGAAATAAAAAATATGCAATGAGATAACAGGGTTTTACATTCACAGTGTATCAGAATTAATATATTTTTCTATAATAAAAATCATTCCCATAGCTTCACCTTACATCTTACACATCATAAGAACTAATTAAAGAAGAAAAATAAAACAAAGGACATATATATAACAATGGGTAATTGGGATCGGAAGAGTGTAATGTGAACTTGCCTTGGCAGTAGCGGCAGTAGCGCCAATAGATCTCTCCCACCACCAGTTCATTTTAATTTTGGGAAGTCAAGAGTATAAGAGAAGACAATGTTCTAGTTTTGTAAGTAACTTTGTTCTAGGGTGTTCGATCCTGTAACATTCAGATGCATTTGATACATATAGGGATAGAAGATGAGAGACGTGTTTGAACGGGTTTCGTGAATGACAGGTGCCATGACATCCTTACTTACGATTAATCTTCGGCTTCCTATGGACTTATACAGTACCTATCACTTTGAATAAAATGATATATTAAAAAGTTAATATACAATGCACTTGGTTATTAAAGTAGGCAGAGATATTAACTTTATAATTAAATATATTAATTTTTTAATATATCAATTTGTTATTGTGTCACATTTATGCTATATATGATAAGGAAGTATAAATGTTTCTGCTGGAAAGGCCACACACTCATAGAGATGAGTAGCTTGATTTAATTTATGACTAAATACCTAAATTAGTCATTTAATAAGTTACTTTCTAATTTGAAAATTTTAAATTTATCTAATTCAAAAATTGTCCTCTTGACAATTAAAATGAATAAATTATCTTTGTACATTATAAAAAGAACTATTTGCTGAAAATTAATAGACCAATTTAAATTTTTAAAATTAATGATGCCCTTAGACAAAAATGCCTTTAATATTTATTTTAAATTTATCTATAGCAAAAGTAGCTACAAAGTTGTAGCTAATCATAGAACTAAAGTTTGAAAATGAAACAATAATTTAAACTTAATAGCAACAGTCTACACTAATGACAAACAAATTTTAAGAAGCACCACTTTTGATAAATTATATTGTGAACCTTAAATTTATAGATTTATTATGGATCCTTTATTATTAATTATTAGATAATTATTATTTTTATTATATAATTTAATCCAATGACTAATAATAGAGGGATCTATGATGAATCCAAAAATAAAAAATCCACCATAAAATTCACTCTAATTTTTTTTTTTTTGCCATAAGTGCTTAGCACTTCGCTTTTGTTTTTCTTTCAAATGTATCATATTCGAACACGTAGAGATTAATGACTGATTATTGTATTAGTGAAGAGAAATTGTATACGAAAGCTTATGATAAAGAACATCAATATCAATATATAAGGCAAAAATCGTCTCGGATAAAGAGCCAAGTTTTTTTTTTTTTTTGTCTTACTAGCTCTTGATACAATCGTGATTTATAAGATGATGGACAGATAAAACTTTTGACAAATTTAAAATGTTATAAAAAGAATTATTAGCTTAACAGTTAAACACACGATTAATATGCAAAGAAAATTTATGGAAAAAATAAAAATTCATGAAAATTTTTTACACAGTTTGTGCAAAGTGGAAGTACAGAATAAATATAGGAAAAGATTTGTTATTTTTCTTAATTTTTTTATGATTGATTTCATAACTGTCTGTTTTCACTAATATTTTCAAATACGAGAAAAAAATTATGGACAATATAAAACAAGTATCATGTATGTCTTTAATAATAGAGGCAGAATGCATTACATGATTACCTATTTCATAAGCAGTTTTTGAAATTTAAGGGAGAGGATAGTTTCAAATAATAGTTGGTGAAGAAGATGAGGTTCGGAATTTTTACGCCGCCAACGCATGATATTTAATGCTGTCATAGTGTGATATTCTTCAAAACAGAAATTATAATGTCTGTGTGTGATTAAAGGAGGAAAATCAACAAAATGAGGCCTTTATTTTCTAAATTATAGTCAATTCTTTTACTAACCTTAGATATTTCTTCCTATCTTACTTTTTGTCTCTAAAATCAAACTTTGTCATGTACTTTATTATTGATAGTTGAAAAGATTTAGTGGTTAAGAAATTATGGAGGATATCACTATCATACACGTGTTGAAGTTTATTAAAGGATAGAAAGAAAAAGAACATTACACACACACACACACATATATATATATATATATATATATATATATGTGTACTTTGTCAATGATTAATCATGATTTCAAATCTTATACTGCTATGTTCTTCAATGACCATATACATAACCACATAAGATTTGAATCCATTCATAAGAAAAGAACGCAATGAAAGTCCACACATATTTCACAATTTTGGGCCTGCTGAAGTGATATATTCATTTCATCTTTTTCTTTTTTCGGTCTAATGGACATTTTCCAAAGTCCAGCCCATTGAAACTATTCGTTTTTTTTTTGGGGGGCGGGTGTCAAGAAAGTATTCCTTCTGTGATTCACTGCTTAGCGGATCAAAGCTTGCTTATTCAGTCTCCATTGTACCATTCACAGCTCGACCCAAAAAAAACCCACACACCTTTTTCCCATCCAAGAGCAAAAGACAGAAAACTTGTGCACTCTTTTTTACCTACATCAGAATTTTAAAGGCAATAAATTTAAATTTAGACCTCATACAAACTGCTCAAATGACTCACCACAAATTTAATTCTCTGCGGCTTAACTTACACAACTTTTACTTAAGGTATGTTCAGTTGGGGAGAAGAGTTTTATGGGTAAAATATATATAAACCCCATCTATGAAAATTTTCACCTTATTTTTACCCTAAATCAAACATACCCTTGTTGTGTGTTTAACTAGATTATTTTGGCTGCATTTAGTTGCACTTTTCAAATAAAAAGTTGTGCATTTTATAATATATTTCTGAAGTTTGTTTTGTCTGTTTAGAAAATGTTCTTAAACAGTAAAATAAGAAAATAATTAGTTTTCTATTTTTTAAGAAAATAAGAACCTGCTTCTGATTTATATGATACCTACATGAAGAAAGAAACACAAAAAAATGTACACAACAATTTTTTTCACAAAAATTATCATTAGAGTATTTTTTTTTTTAAAGATAAAATACACACTTTTCCCTTTTAATATAAAAAACAGATAGACTCGGAATTAACTTCTAACTTACTTCTCGAAAAGCCAGAAAACCGAGTTTTTCATTATAATTTTATGATTAGATTATATAAATAAATTGCGCAAACTTAAAAAGTATTTATCTTATTTTATAAAAAATTATAAACAAATGTTGGTGACATGAGGTGACTTCAATTTGGTGTAAAACCTTAATTAATTTATTTATTTACCAATTTATATTGCGGATTATTTAAACTAAATAATCAACCGGTAAATGTCAGTGTATAGTTAGGGTTTATCTATCTAGTTTTAAGTGCATTGGCTAAGGTTTTCAATAAAAGTAAATTTATAAACTTGATGATGGACTCTACATCTTGAAACTTAAAAAAAAAAAAAAAAAGACTAAACCCTCAGGTTTATAATGAAGGGATAAATTAGTTCCTCAATTTAGAAATTTCATATCAGTTCTAAAATTTTATAAAAGAAATACGTAATCTTCCTATAAAATTGTCATATAAACTGGATCCGTGAACTTACTTACGCGTACTGCGAACTTATTTACATATAACGTTAACCTTCATTATTGACCTAACTTGTTTCATTTCTCTAAATGAAGTCGTTTAGACCTTTTTTTCATCTATCTCGAGAAGAAAGATTTTGACTTTAAGCTTTTATTTGTTTTGGAGAGAAATAGGCAATTTATGGCTCACTATAAAATTAACAGTACACAAAACCAAATTAACAAAATACATAGATATTTTTATTAACAATTAAGACAATAATTCAAAAGTTAACTTGTCCCTTTTATAAAATTTAGTTACTAATATGAGATTTTCTAAATTAGATACTAATTTGTCTCATTGTAAATCCAAGGGAGACTAACTTGAGTTTTAGCCAAAAAAAAAATCTTACATTTTCAATAAAAACATACCATTTTAAAATCCTTAAGCAGGTGTCCTTAGAGAACTGATTAGCAAGCCTATATAGTTATATATGATCAATAGTATCAATATATAATGCATAGATATTTTAAAATTGTCGACTTACCCTACCAAATATCATATCGGATAATTTATTAATACTTTAAATATTTATAATTATATTTTAGATATTTTTAATTTAATTTATATCATATTGCAGTCATGTCTTATTAGTATCCATGTATAGGTCCAATATCTGCAACTCTGGAAAAGGCTGTAAATGCCATGAAATGATTGGGAAGTCTGTGTGGAGAGGGATTGCCCAAAAACATCGACAAATTAAAACGCGTTTCTCAAGCATTATTTATTGGCTCTAGAAAGTTTGGAACTGTGATTCGCCAGAGGGATGCCATGCCCCGGAAGAAATTATTACCGGTTTGAATTGAAGCCTCAAGCAATGATCAAAAAGTGACCAAAAAAGACAAAGCAAACATCACCTTTATTCACTTGCATTCTGATCGTATTAATATCAGAACCAAAAGGAAAAAACATTAATACGATGTTTATGCTAAATTCATTTAGAGACGGTGTCTTTTATTCATATATGGTCACATAAGTAAAAGGGATAATTTTATATTCATTATTTAAAAAGTTATACAAATAAAAAATTTAATAAGATAACAGTCTAAACTTCTTTTACAATATCAATACATTAAGATTGAACTCATTGGTTTGGAGTATGTGGTAGTCTACTAGGAAGAGCCAATCATCAACATGCTTATCTCAACCAGCTCATGTAATGTATTTCTGAATTGATACTCTTTTTCAGCGAAAAGGAAATCTTACTAACTTAGTGGCTAAGAATTACTACTAGTAAAATCCAATCATCAACATGCATATCTCAACCAACTCATGTAATGGATTTCTGAATTGATACTCTTTTCACCAAAAGATAAATCTTACTAGCTTAGTGGCTAAGAATTATGAACAATTTTCGTGGTACGAATTATTAACAAAATTAGAGTAATGGAGTTTAATACTTATACTTACACTCCCTCTTAATTTTTCTTCCTTTTTATAAAAATATGAGATAAATTTGAAATTTGATATCATCTTTTTTTATAGCTCTTCAATTTCCCTTTATCTTGTACTAGCTTGTTTGGTAAAAGAGTAGTGATTTTTAATCCCTTAAAAGTTAAGTATGTTTGGTACATATACAAAATTGTATGTTATAAAAGTTATATTTTTGGTGCTGCAAAATTTATTTTGATATTTTTTAAAAAAATAGAAAGAAAAGAATTGAAACTCATATGGAGTCAAACGGTCCTATTTCCACTCAAAAAGAGGAAAAAAATTCACATCATCAACAAATCCAAAGGTCCTGTAAAGAGTTCTGGGAACATTGTAAGCACGTTCACAAGCATTCATGATTCATGTTTTGGAGTTACCTGAGAGCAAAACGGACAGAGACTAATCATAGTGTCAAACTGCAAGAGAAAGTCATTCAAGGGTGCGTTTGTTTCTGAATTTCTATACAGAAAAGTGATTTTTTTTTTCTCAACTAAAAATATCACTTTTCATAGAAGTTATTCATATCAACTTCTAGTCAAAAGCTAAAAACTGTTTAAAATAATCTAGTTTAAGCTCGAGTAAAAATTAATATGAATAATTTATCTGAAAAGTGATTTTTTCACTTGAAAAAAATATCATTCAAAAATATCTGAAACAAACGCACCTTATTACATGATTCAAAAGCAACTTTGCTTTTCCGAATACAAACAAGAAACATAGTTCAAATAATGTAGGAAATTCTAACAACGGTTACAATTACAATTGTTACGATAGTGGCAAATTGCCAATAAGTCCTTAAAAGCATAGATCATAGATCCAGGAACAGCTTAGCTTCTACCTGCTCTGGCTACTTGGTTTACAATTCATAATAAAAACATGCAATTAAACACATTTAAGAGTTCTGCAACCCCTATATAGTTTCCTAGAAGGATGGAACATAGAAGAAATTTACTTAGGGATGCACTAACAATATCCTATGCTAGCCTTGAAACTCAAAGCCAAACTTGTCAGTGATGAAATCTAGGTTATAACTGTGATCTTCAAGCATCATATTCCAACGCTTTCACAGAAAAAGGACTCTACAGGAATTGCAGCATATAAATTGTTCAGAAGATTACCAACTTCACAATTGTGGAATAAAAGTGGAAAACAAACCTTGATGCGCATAATCATCCACCAAAAACCCAGAGAGTATTAATGTTTCACTTTTCGGGATCCGTGACTGATCATATCTATTTACAAATTAGATGAGACAATGACCAACAGCAGAAAACCCTTGAACAACCCCGCTGCAATCTTACCATTTAACTGCAGTAATTCCTCAGCCATTCCGCCAAAAGTGTTAAAGCTAGACACCTAGGCTAATCCAGAAACAACTCTGCTAAACATCCACTGTCCAGTTAATGTTATTCACACTGCTTTCATGTGATTTTTGTAGTTGAGCAACTTTGGCATGGTATGCAGCTGCTGCCGCGGCAGTTTTCACCCTCTGACCTTGAGGGAGCTCACAGGCTTCACTCATAGAGGCGAATCTCAGCTCGGATGGAGGAATGAAACAGTCCATTGAAAGGCCAGGGACGTTGAACGCCACTTCCTCAATTGTCCATGCTTCTTCCATCCTGGTTTTAGTGTGACTCATTGCTGTTTCCCCAAACCTGAAAGCGTCACTACCGAACGACCTGAGTGAGCTATCATGATTCCCTCAACTGGCCGGTAGTCATCAAGAAAGGAATTTATCGTGGTCTCCCAATACACAGCATCGCCTCCATTGTTCTGAATCCGAGTCAGATGGGAATCTTCCAAGTGAATGAGAAGTCCTGTTTTCTGACTGAAGTACCCAAATAAAACATGCCTTATGATCTCCGCCGGGCCTTCACTCCTGGCTTTTAATGTTGAGGGATCAGCACAAAGCTTGAGGATGAAACAGTCCTCTTCATTTATCTTCTTCTCCCCAATGCATCTTGCATTGATAAACATGCTTGCAGTTGTTCTTGGGTCAAGACCCTGTAAAGAGAAAGATACCTGAATTATAAGGTGCATTTGATAAAATTACTTTTATGACATTACTCAAAATTGACTCTTAAAATAGTACTTCTATCAGAGACAACTCATATTTGCTTCCAAAAACAAGCATAAAACTGATTACTTTCTAATTCTGCTTTTGTTCAAAATTCACATCCAAGCAGTCTACAATACACAAGCTTAGGAAGTGATATAAAAGAAAAATCCTGTAAAAATACACAAACAAATGCATCCATAGACTGGCAAAACACATATAAGTAGGAGAGAAAAGGTACAGGAAGGGAATAGGGCCTATAACTTCACCTGAAGGGCACGGCGCAAAGGCCTAACTGGCCCTTTTGCTGCATGTGCACCAAGCCAGGGTGTGTGCCGCCACACAAGTTTCCCATTGCAACCTGCGTGAACCTTGCTGCCACCAAGAGCAAGCTCCACATACCACATGTCCGGATTCATTTGCCACAAGACAAACCCACCCGATTCTGCAGCTTTGGAGGAATTCCATTGCGCGTGACCTTGTTAGCCGTTTCAAACTCCGATGCTATCATCCTCACCTTTCCCATGGCATAGGCATTGTTGATGGAATTCTGAAGCTTTTGCCCTCCCGAAGCAGCAATGTACTGCTGCAATATGTATTGAGCAGAAGAGTCTCCTGTAACAACACCAAAATAAGATCATATTACACTGCAAGTTCACAATGATCTGATTAAATGAAGAGAAACGCTCATAAGATCAAAACCATCCCTCTTTTGTTCCTATTCTCTCCCTCCTACACATACACTCTCACACACCATTACACGCCAAATATTTCAAATGTCATCCAAGCCCCTCGAGTCCAAGACTCAATCTCATACAATTACCACCATTAACATGATAGAATATCTTCCGATCCTTAAATTTCCAGTTTTCACATATTATATCCTCTATTACCAAAAGGGAAGCCAATGCACAAGACTCCCACCTAGTGGAGTCTAGGAGGAGTGGATGTACGCAGCCTCATTTCTGAAAACAAAGAGGCTGTTTTCAAGATTTAAACATATGGCCTCTAATCAAGGCATCAACCTTACAATTGCACACAGAGACGCACCCCTCTCCTCTGTTACAAGAAAACAAAGAAAGCAATTTTCTATTTGAAGATGTGAAGAATAAGACAATAGCTGAAAAACAAGTTATGAACCTAAAACCTCTTTGATCCGTAAATACAACAAGACAGACAAAAAAATAACGAAAGAAGTAAACAAGTTGTGAAGACTAATCTCACACCCAAGTTCAACATTTTCTTCATATATGAAAAAAATACCTTCACTCAACCTCGGTATTGATCAATGAACTGGATTGACATCAAAACTTAACTTCAGCCCAAAACAACAGGGAAAAAAAAAACAGCCAACCCTTAAACCCAAAAAAAAAAAACTGCACTATTTGATGAGGATATAGTGGATCAGCACTATTTCCTAACACCAAAGAGAATCCATTTGGTTTTAGAAATTAATTTTCAATTTTTAGTTTTCAGAAAACAGAAAAAAGAAAAAAATGAAAACTATTTTCTGAAACCAAACACACAAGCAAAACCATTTCAGCCAAGTTAGTTAGATTCAGTTAGAGAGTTAGTTACAGAGTCAGTTAGAGAGTTAGTTAGAGAGAGAAGAAAGAAACTAACAATTGGTATGTCTTTGATGCTGAGATGAGGGAAGGGGTCAGCTGTGCAGACATGTACAGGAGCAAGCGGCGCACCCAACACCCCAAGCAACAACCTCAGATCGGACCTCTTACACGCGCCACCGCCAGAAGAAGAAGACGAAGAAGAAACCGAAGGTGCCCTTGTCAAGGGTCCCTTCATCATCCAGTGACCCCACCTTCCTCCTCCTTCTCCTCCTCCTCTCGAGTCCTCCGCATCGTCGGGTCCTTCCTTCAACGGCGAGAGTGCTTCCAATGGCCTAAGGCTGCCCGATCTCGCGACGAGGAGCTCCGGCGGCGGCGCGTGGTGTTTACGGCGGCGGCGGAGAAGGGATGACATTGGGGAGGAGCTCCTCATGGGGCTCTTGGCGCGTGACCTCGCCGGCGAGAGGCCGCGAACTACCTCGTCCTTGAGTGCCGAGAAAAAGCCCTGTTTTCTCTCCATAATTACGATTTTGCCACCACCACTACCTTCTTACTCTCTCTGTGAGAGAAGAGTGGATAATGAAGATAGAATGGGAATGAGAAGAAGAAAGGGAGAGAGGAAAAGAGAGGTTGGAAGGGAACAGAGAAGGATTTGTGTTGTGTTGATTGTGATTTGTGAAGTGTTTGTTTGTTTAGATTACAAGGAAGTGTTTTTTCTTTATTTTGTTTGTGTGGTGTGCTGTGGAAATGGGAGGAGGAGGAAGGAATCATAAGCGATTCGGAGTTACGGAAAAATGTTGCCGGGGGACAAGCAAACTGTGCTGTGGTCTGTTGTAATTGGTAACACAGTGACACTGGTGCTGTCGCCTGTGCTACATTTCCTGCTTTTCTTTAAAAAAATTAAAAAAATAAAAAAGTTTAATTTTTATGCATTATTCAATCACGAATTGTCACGCACCAATAACTTGAGTTGTCTACAAATAGACGGATTTTATGAGATAACAGCGTCGTTGCATCAAAGTTGAGTTAAAAACAGAAGTTTATAGAGTAAACCAATAATTTAGTCTCTCAAAGATATAATTAATGATGTGAGTTTAGTTCATGACATATACAGGTAAAATCTATTTACCCCTCAAAATATATATATATATATATATATATATATATTGTGTGTGTGTGTGAGAGATATCACTTTAGCCCTGAAAGATCTACTACATTATTTTAGTTCTTCAAATATGTACACATGATATTAGATTAATCCTTAAAAGACCTTTGGTATAGTTTAGTTCTTGAAATATATATATATAACATTAAATAAGTTTATGAATTTATAGAAAAGAGAGATCAAATAGAAATCACGTGAAACTTTCATGGACTAAAGTGATATCACTAGTATCATTTTAAGGATTTTTTTTTGTGTTTAAACCACATATATCTTTCTATTGAAGACAATTCACTCAAGTCAAGTCAGATTACTAAAGGAGCAAAAACTCTCCTTTCTGAGTTTTAATATGACTGCATTTCCAAATGAGCGTCCCATTTCTGAGGGTGGCCCATCACTTGGGACTGGCATCGAGACTGCAGTCGTTGGAGCAATTGAAGAAAGTGGGACGAGTCCCACTATCCTAGGACCATCCTACATGCATTACTTTTTTTTAAATAAATTTTGTTATCATGCAGTTATTTTATTTTTTGATGTAAATATTTTTAGTGTAACTATATATATATTGTTAATGCCAAAAAAAAATTATACAAACATTTAATTATATATTTGCACATTAGTTAAAGTATTTAATTCAATGACCTACTATCTTGAAATTCTTCAAATAGATTCTATCAAAAAAAATTACAATTAGAAATATGTGATTAAATAACAATATAAAACTCTTTTCAATGTTAATTATTGTTTTTGCTATTTCAACATTTAAATCTAATTATGCTCAACTTCTTCCTTCACATAATTTTTCAGTCATTTGCAACACTCTCGAAATTGTTTTTAGACATAGTTTAAATATTTCATAATTTAACTTTCAAAAAATAAATTGCAAAAGTTTTATTCATAATTCAATTTTTACAAAAATTAGTAAAAATGTGAATTTTTTATTTTTTACCAGTCCAAAAGTAAAATTTTATATTTATAATAAAGAAATTGATATAAAAAAATAAGATTGTGTATTGGAGATGCTCTTAAGGACTAAACTAGTGTTACAAATATCTTTTAATGATTAAATTGATATAAAAAAAATCTCTTAAGAACTAAACTAATGTCACGTTTTTATATGAGCGAGCAAATTACTACTTTTTTCAAGTTTATACAAACAAAGAGGAAAAGTCGATCCCAATTTTGTATCAAGTTCGAGGGAAAGGGTCTCAAAATCTTACATTTACAATTTTGGGTTTATATTAATCCTAAAATTTCTGTTCATGAAAAAGAATATCAGGAAAAGTCTATGCTCAGGCATTTAACTGTAACTTGAAAAATTACTCCCTCATTTATATCGAGTCAAAGATAGCACGAGAAATTTAAAAATAAAAAATAAAAAATCTGGATCAGGTCATGTGTTCTGGTTTAATAAATGTGCACAGGGGTATTTATTTTCGGCCCACTTGATTTGTCGTGTTGGAGAAAGAATTTCTGTCTATAATATCTGTTGTTTTCATTATCATAAAAAATATATATTTGTTGTTTTCCCGTAGCAATGAGAAACTTAGGACTTACGGTTAATTTTTTTTTTAATTTTATCTTTTATGATTTATGGTTAATTAAAAACAAGCACTAAGACATTGATGACATAATTACATGTGAAGATTTGAGTAAGAATATTTAAATAAAAATTGTAAGAGTGTAAGTATCAGTTTTAAATTTTTTAATGCTTATGCATTTTGGTAAAGTAATAATTAAAATATATCAAATGGAGTACTTTGTGTATGATTCATGCATGGGAGAATTTATAGCCAAACTTGAAACATGCTAATGTACAAGCCAAGGACAAGTAGTCAAATCAATCCCAAATCTCCACTTGGTTTATATTCTTAGAATCTAAGTTGAAATAAAAAATACTTACTTAAAAATCAAGACAAGTATGTTCTGGCTTATCAAGTAACCACCGAAATACTTCAAGGTGAATTACTAAGAAAATAATCGGGAGTCAAATTCAAATTATAACAAAAATCTTATTATTGAAAGTGTGCAAGCGTACGAGTGTATTAATTCTCTTGTTATATAGATTAATTCTCTTACTTGTGATGAGCAGTGGTCTCTTAGGACATTTATTTATCGTCCTGAAGAGAGAGGAACAGAAAATAGAAATATAACGATAATGAAGATAAATACATAAATAATAAATATGTATAAGTTACATTATTAAAGAATAAAAATATTAAATTTTTATCTCTTGTATCACGTCCCTATATTTTGAGGACAAAAAATTTTATATTTTTCTGCCCCTTATCTTCTCTACCACTCAAAGATTTTTGGATATTCATATCTCTATATTTCTCTGAAAACATAAACAAACGCTACCTTACTTACTTATGATGGGCGGTGTTTTATAAAGAACTAAATTAAGAATTACATGTATTTAAAAAATATGATAGAAGATTAGATTATTATTAAAAACTGTATATTCGACTTACTAAAAGGAGATGGAGTAATTTATGTCTCATTTTAAATTGGTCTTTTCTGAAAGGAATAAATTTAAATTGATTTTTTTTTATTCTCGCTTTTTCGGTGGGTCATTGTTTGGGTTGGATTTGAAGAGGGATAGCTACTAAACGATGAAAACATATCAGGTGATCTTGATCCTCAACTCAGCTGACAAAGAAAACGGGGATGTTAAACGGTAAATCGTTTTCCTTCTTGTGATTTGTGAATTTTTATGTGAGTCACATGATTATTCAAAACCCAATCTCCCTCACTCCAAAGCTAATTAACTTAGTTTGAAAAGTTAAAAATAAATACACATGCAGCATGAAGCAAGTGGTGATGGAGTTTGCCCATGTTTCATAAGGATATAGATCCACTTTTGGCAAGACTTTCTTTTTTTGGTAAGATGACCAGTGCTAAATGCACATAAACTTTTATTTATATAAAAAAAAGTTAAGATTTTAATAAAACTCTATTAAAATTGAGTGGATTAAAAATTGTATATAATTCTAAAAATAAATGTAGATTGAAATTTGAAGAAAATCAGTATCATACTATCATATGCATAATAAAAAATTTTGTATTTATAAAATTGTGCATTATTTTTCAAATTTTAATTTTTAGGGCTTAATTATATGCGGGAATTTTAAAAAATTTGTGTCCTAGGAATACATTAGTAAAATCGTTTTAGTGAACCTAGTACACTAAAAACTTAAAAATTTTACTCTTTAATGCAAAACTTGCAATTTTTGAATTTTTAATTAATGTCTGAGAGTACTTGTTAAAAAAACCTTAAATATATTGTAAAACGTAGATATCTTGACTGAATTTTACATTAATACTTTTCAATTAATCAGAAGTTAAGTCATAATTGAGTTAAATATGAACTGAATCAAAATACTAAAATTAAGTGCAAGTTAAGTTAAACCTACCCTATCCCGTGAATGAATACCCCAACGAAGCACATAGTTAGCACTTAGCAATGGTCAAAATGAAGATTTTTTAAATTGCATCCTCACCACCCTTCTCTGCCTAGCCAATGACTAACGTGGATAATCATTTTGGGATACTTTAATCAGTGCAGATCCATGATGATGAGAGACATCTTCAAAACATCACCAACCTCGGCATGCGCCTCAAAATTACACAAATACAATATCCGTTCATATGATATTTTAATTTTATAAAAAATATATGTAACCTTTTAATTTTTCATATCAACGCATGCTTTTGTGTGGTATATAAATAATATCGCTTTTCCTCCTTTAAGATTGTTCCTAATTAAATTTTCAAACAGAAATCGCAAAAGACTTGTTGAATCGATATGGTAATTTAATGCTTTTTTTATATGTTAATGCTACATAGTAAAGAAAAAAGAAGATGAAGTCATAGAAATCACTCATTCATTCAAAAGTGTCTCAAGAAATATCAATCTTGTTATTAATTAAGAGTTATAGCAAAACAAGCAACGCAGTGTGGAGGGTGTTTGTGTCCCTTAACTAGCACTTTTCGGATTCAATTATTGGAGGTGAATGGAGCTGCATTGCTTGGGAGGGCCTTCCCCACATTTGGGGCCTAAACAATATTGAATATCTAGCATTCTCATGAAGGTGATGAAAATTCATTGTTCAACCAATGTTGACAGCTCGGGAAAAAAATTACTAATAGAGAGATTTTTTTTTTTTTTAATACCTCCCCGTATGACTTTGAAATTGGAGCTCCACATAACAAGACTTCAGATCAGTCAATGATACGCTAGTGGGTACACAATAGGTCATTGAAAACATGGTTCACCAAACCAATCAATCATGAATAAGGTATGAATGTGATCAAAGCAAGTGTTTATTCAATGTATCATTTATGTATGTGCTGGAAACCAGGTAAACAGTGTGCCCCAAATGTGCTTTAATCTTCCTGAACATTGCATGTTTCGTATTACATATGTTGGAAATTCTATTAAAAAAAATACATATGGTGGAAATTTATTTTTTGGCTTTTGTATTTTGTGGCTTGTTAAATTAAATGACATCGTCACCAATAAAAGATGAATGTAAGTGAATTGTATTCTTTAGAAGATGACCAAAGTTTATGGAGAAAAAAATTATTAAAAAGACCTCTTAACCGTAACAATATCTAAATGTAAAGATATCTTAAGGAACAAAAATTACATTGTATAATAGAAGTGTTATTTCACTCTTAAACAATTGTTCTAATAAAAAAAGTTTGATTTTTAAAATAATTACTGATCATAAGCTAATAAAGTCTTTTTTTAAAAACTATAGTATTCTAACTCTTTTAATAATTAATATAACAAAATAGTTTAAAAATTTAATTTTAATGTATTGACAAATGACAATAAAAAAAATATAATATTATTCAATTATATATTACCGCCTCACTAAATTTGATTGATTTTCACACTTACTACTTAAAAAATCTTGCAAAAAAAAAAATTAATTGAATGATAGTATAAAATTTTTTTACATTATTTATGTATCAAAATTACATACATAGTTTTATATTAAAAATAAAACAAAATCAAACCCCAGAAAGGTTGCCTTGTAAATAGAACTTTGTATTTTGCTCAAATAATCCTTCTACACTTTACTTACAAATGCCAGTATGTCATGTGCCATTGTTAAAATCAAACCAAATCTAATTTACATTGTACATAATAATTTCAAAATTGTTTGGGAAGTGCATCTAAGTTTGCTTGGATGGTAATGGGAAACTAGGAAATGCTTATTAATAGTGAGTTTGGTTTATAATTTAAAAATTATAGTTTGATTTAAAAAAGTAACTTTTTTTAAATTTATATATGCTCAAGTTTTTGTTCAATTTATATAGTTAAAACCATGCTTTGGATGTTGGAATTGAAATTTGAACATATTATTAATTAAATAACAGTTTTGGCGTACAATTTTATTAATGTTGATAAAAGATCAACAATTTAAAATTTTATAAGATGTAAACACTAACCTAATAGATCATATATATCTAGAACGAAATGTTTCCCTAATTTTCATATTAACGGTCGAATTGTACATTTTGCTTTTTTAAATACACTACATACTCTAGAGTCAAATCCCAAGACTTATAATGTGTAAAGGTGCTCCTTTTTATTTTTTATTTTTTTTTCAATCAAGCCGCATCTAAGTCAAGTAGCCATCACCCATCTGCCAACTACTTCGGAATTTTATAGTTAATAGGTATTATCTATAGGTCGCTGAGCTAAGTGAAGAAAACAAAAAATGGAAGTTCAAATTTCTTCATCTTGATGCAATTTTTTTATGTTTTTGGCTTCAAATAACAGTATGTAACCAGTCAATTATTTTTCTTATAAATTATTCAAGCAATTTTAACACACATGTTGTGGTTAGAAAAAAGCATTATTTAAAATATCAACTCTATAATTTAAACCTCGAACATATATTACACATTAAATTAGTTTTAAGACGACAGTCTATTCTTTTCGGTCCTTTTTTAAAGATGATAGACTTGATAGACTGTCCATTTTAACTGCACCAAATTTTTTTGGTTATTCAAACTATTTGATAATTTGATTATTATTAATAATATAATTAACAACTTGCAGCCACGAGAAGATTGAAAATGAATAATGAATGGCTAGCTAACGGGCCAATTCCGATACGACAACAATCTTGGTGCAAGGTCAATTCCTTTTTTATAAAAAAAGAAACTTTTTTACGCACGTAGATGTATAGATGTATCAGTCTATTGGAATAGAATATTGATAGATCACTTCATTAAATTAAGTTGAAAAAGAAAGGCAAATTAGAATAATTTTTTTAGGTTTGCTAAAATTCACTTTGATTTTTTATTTATTTATAAAATTTACTCAGAGTATATTGCCATGAAATATACTGTCTGTAATTGAGCTTGTAAGATTAGCACATTGTTTTCCCCTTCATTACATATTATCCCATGTGATTTAGTTGTGTTTAGGAAAAACCAGCATTATCCAAACAAAATAAAAATATTGAGATGAGTTTTATCAAACCTCAAGAAAACTAATGCAATTTGTCCTCAAAAGACAGAAATCACAATTTAAAAAAAAAAACCACTATATATATAATTACTCTTCTTTTGAATATAATGTACTGCAAAACTTGAGTTTATATTCACTCATTTTCATGACTAGTATTTAATTTTTTAATTCTATTGTTGGTAAATAATCACTATGTATTCTACACATAAATGTTGGATGATCTATCATAAACATATCAAGTCACGATGAATGTTCTTATCCATCAAAACTTTTGTTGAAAAAAAAATTAATCGAAAGAGTGCAATATTATTAGAGGGCAAATTAGAGTGTTTTCAAACTTGCGATCCTCCTCCATGGAGTGGGTGGTAAGGTGAGGGTGGGGCCATAACGTAACCCTAGCCGAAGTCATACTTGCTTTTGACCAACCAAGTTTGCATTTTGGCAAAAGGACGTGCACTTGACACCAGCCACTACTAACCAGGCTTTTGCCTTTTTCCAAGCACTACTCTTAATCACGTCGCTCATCACGGGGAGTGCCATGGGTTACCCTATTTTATTTTTTTTTCTTCCTATTGTCATCTTGTTGGAATCTCGAGTACAAGTATGAAATGAATTCATACTCTCCGGGTTTTCCCTCTTCGGGTTTTCTTTGGTAATATAACGGCGGAAGATGATGTAAAAATTTGAAGAGACGAATATATTGGTCAAATAAATTTTAAAATATTAATATGTAAATGGAATGAATAAGAATATTTTGGGACTTATTATATATTAGTAGTTTTTGTAACTTATAACTGAACATATTAACTCTCTAATAGTCATAAAAATATTATATATGTTTTTTTGAGGGACAACTATATATTTGTATATGGACAACAAATAAAATAAAAATAAAAAAACAGTTTTTTGGGGGAGCGAACTGCCCCTCCGACCCTTAACATCTTCCGCCAGTAGTGTTTGGTTTTAGATTCAAAATCATCTATGGAAATTACCAATCCTTTTTCTATTTCTCACTAAAAATTCGTCATCTATAAATTATGGACAATTTATAAAAGAATAAATTAATATGAAGAAATACAAACAAATTTTATGTAATTTTATAAGTGTCAAATTGGATATTTCTCTGGATTTATAGTCTTATGGGTTCTGGAATTTTTAGAAACTATAGTTTAAAATTTATCATTGTCTTATGAATGATAATTTATTAATATTTTAAACATTCATAATTAAATTATGATTCTTGAATTTAAAAAGATACTAATACCCTTAGGGTACCAAAACAAAAACCGTCAAATTTTGTGTAAAACATAAAAATTGGGCACATCTTTGATCAGAGCTGAGTTATTCGGAACTTGATTAGCAGAATTGAAATGAGGAGCTTAGGCACATTTTTCGTGCGACTAATATAGTTGTGTATATAGGCCGGCAAAGCTTGTTCATAGTCTTTCTTTGGGGCTTACTTTCTTTGATAGGTGGTCTGCTTTTTTGTTTTTTTTGACTGGATTGTCTGTTTGTATATCTCTAGATTTCTTATCTAATTCAGCTAGGTACTGTAACTTATATATTCATCTGTAATTATAGTTTGGGCTTAACCCTGCAGTTAAAAGAATAAAAATTAGAGTGATAATTTCAAACCATTTGGTCCCTTATTAGGATATACACATGTGGTGCTATCATTATTGAAAGGAGGATTCCTTTATGTTATCCGCAAGGTAAGTCTTATCTCAAACTAGAGGTAGACCCTTGAGTTGTACGGATTTATTTATATTTTTAAAATTAAAATATGGAACAAAATAAAATATTACATGAAATTTATTTTTTTTTAAGATGTTATGGTCACTTCCTTTAAACTTTACCATTTAAGAAAAATGATTTAAGAATAAAATCAAATTAATTTTTAAAATGTTAAATAGATTAATTCTCAAAATTAAAATTACAAAAATTGTGTTTTCATTAGTTAAAATTCAATGTAATTATTAAATTTGTTATATAATTGTTTCAAAAATTAATATTGGTGAATAAATTTTCACTACAAAATATATTATTATTTATGATAGTTATAAATTAAAATGAATTTTAATTATAAAATATAGTAAACCACATAATTATTGCAAATTAGTGTAAGCATTGAATGCAAATGGAGCGAATATATATATATATATATATATATATATATATATAGAAGTTTTTATTTAATTGTTTCAAAAAAAATATTAATGAATAATCATATAGTTGTAAATTATTAGAAATTAGAATAAATTTTCACTATACTTATATTATTATTTATGATAGTTATAAATTAAAATGAATTTTAATTATAAAATATAGCAAATCACATAATTATTGGATGTTAGTGTGAGCATTGAATTCAAATGGAGTGAATTTTACCATATATATAGATAGATAGATATAGATATAGATACTTTAACTTTTAAAATTAATATATGAAACTAAATAAAATATTGCATGAAATTTATTTTTTTAAGATGTTATGGTCACTTCCTTTAAACTTGGTTATTTAAGAAAAAAATTCAAGAATAAAATCAAATTAATTTTTACAATGTTAAATAGATTAATTCTCAAAATTTATGGCCACTTCCTTTAAACTTGGCCATTTAAGGAAAATGATTTAAGAATAAAATCAAATTAATTTTTAAAATGTTTAGTAGATTAATTCTCAGAATTAAATTTTCAAAAATTGTGTTTCCATGAGTTAAAATTCAATGTGATTATTAAAGTTTTTATTTAATTGTTTCAAAAAATAAGAATGAATAATCATATAGTTGTAAATTATTAGAAATTCAATAAATTTTCACTATAAATTATATTATTATTTATGATAGTTATAAATTAAATAAATTATAAATATAGTAAATCATATAATTATTACATGTTAGCGTGAGCATTGAATGCAGAATGGAGTGAATTTTACTACATATATAGATAGATTAGTGTTTTATTTACCAAAAAAGAAAAAAGAAAGAAGAGAATTTTACTGTTATATATATTATTAACTCTTTGGAGAAATTATAACTATTATTATATATAGAATCTGGAAAATATTAAATAATAAAGTCATTTAAATTTAAGATAGGACATAGCTAAGGACTTCATTAAAAAGGTTTTAAAATGAATTTAACAAAAGATAAATAAGAGTTATTTCAAATAAACTCACTAAAAGTTTATTACCACAGCTATGTTGTTGTCTCACGAGTCAGGGGACTTGTAAGCCTGAACATTTCATAGTATCCGAAATAAAATGAAAGAATTCTTTATATAAAAGACCTTATGGTTAAACTTAATGACCAACCCGTGGTTGATCAACTCGAGTTAAACATGTTGGCCCTTGTTTATGGCGCTACTAACAATCGATCAGATATTCTAAGGTTCCTTATCAGGTAAGAACAATGATAAAATAATATATAATTGGGTGTAAATAAATTACATTGAAAAATATAGTTCATAACTAAATTATCTCCCAATAAATTGTAAGTTAAATACATTAATATTTTAATGTATCAATTTATTTCAATTTCCAAAATAACTATTAATAAGGGATAGAAAGAATACATTAGTTGCCCCACATTTTTTTTGGATGTGGGCCTCAGTTTTTCTTTGTAAAAGATAATAAGATGAAATATTATGAAAGTTTGGGTTTGTTTAGCTTGATTTTGACATATTATTAGTGTAAAGATTTTTACATTGTTTTCCTATTATACATAGTTATATGTGTTACCATTGAGATAATAATCATTAAAGATACTTACTTTCACTTATATGCTAAATTGTTAATACATACTCATCTGACTACATAAATTCACAATGCATTAAAATTAAATATTGTTCTCCATAAAGTTTGGTCTGGATTGAATGGATGGAATAACAAGACTAAAGACTTTTTTTTTTTTTGTCAAACAAGAGTAAAACTTTCGGAGAACAAGACTTGACCATAAAATTGACAAGTGGCCTATTAAGATGAGCATACCATACAAGGCTTGAGGAAAAGGGTACTTAAGCCCTTTAACATTTTTTGGGTTTGGTCAATAATACCAGCTATACAAACAGCTCAACAATTACAAAATGGCCAAGCCCAAATCAAACAATGGGCAGTGTAGGATTAGATGAGCATTGAACTTAGACCAGCACGTTTGGACAGAGCATAGAAGACAAGATCCAATATTCTCGGTTGGCAAAAGCAAGCAATTTTCTTCCTAACCACTAGCATCTAAGTTTATTATTGGGTTTCAATTAATTTAGCTTGTCTTGAGTCGGCATACGATAAAAAAAAATAGAATTTTAGTTTTATAAATTGTTAGTGTAAAAATCTTATATAAATATTCAATTAATATTGTCATATCAGGAAAAGTATTTAACCAATTATCTATTATTTTCGTCTTATAAATAAAAGTAAGTGATTAGGTTGCAATGTAAAATTTTATTAATTAAATCAGACAAAAGCCCTGTAAAACTATTGTATATGAAGAGTATATCAAAATTAATTTAAAAAATAATGTTCTCCAATCATGTGTTTATGGGTAATATATTTTACTCCCTAAAATTTAAATCAAGTTTAACTTAGCTTTTAAATATATATTATAACACCTTAAACTTTTCAAACAATGGAAAACACCCACTTCTTTTAATTGACATCCATTTTCACTGTCAATAATCATGTGTATGTCACGTATACAATTAAATAGACAAAAATACATTTCCTTATAATCAAATTTCTCAACTCCCAAGCCCAAACCTTTCTATACTTAGAAACGAACAAAAATACCATTTTGTTATAATTGAACTCTAGCATTTGAAGGATAGTTCTGCCCTTTTAAGTAGAAAGTTTAATTAGGGTTGAAAATTTTGATTAAAAATAAAGATATTTTTATCTGTTAATTATACACGCGACAAACACATAACTACTAATGAAAAGGATGCCAACTTAATCGGAAAGAGTGTTGTGCATTGATTGAAAGCAAGTGTCATTACATACGTTTTAAAAAGAGTTAAACTATGCATATAGTAAAGTTCAGGAAGTGAATGTGTTTTACCCTTTATTTATTTTTACTTACAAAATTGGAACCTAACGCCTTAAGAGAAACAAGTAGCAAGCTGCTTGAACTAATTGAGTAAGCATAGGAAGCAAGCATTTTTATGAGGGGCACTTTCACAAGGATGTGATGGCGCTATCACCCAATCTTGTGATAATGACCTGATGCCGCAAGCTACGCTACCATGTCAATTGCCGCAAGCACCTTTTCTCTGTTGGCCACATTATAACAAGGATAGGCTCAATAGGTTTCAGTTTCATGGTAATCATCAAAGAAGGCGTAGTGCGCGGCCCACACTTATACCAGTTCATCATTATTTGTCAAGGGTTGCGGACTAACCAAAGGTTTTTAGAGTTACTATGAGCACAAATGTGCCAAACAAGGCTGGATTCAGTAAGGAGATTCTACAACAACAACTAAATTTTAGTTTTCATATACAATTGAGAACGAAAATCACTTGTACTTAAATAATATCTCCTTTTTTTTTTGTCCTGAACAATCATTACTTGTCACGTGGAAGACATCTCTTTTTTTTTTCTTATATAAGCAGCATCCCCACTTCGCAGCATGGAGATGAAATAAAAACAACAGCAAAAAGGTTTCAACATTTGTGAAAAGGAGTTGGAAGAAGTATTTAAAGAGTTTCTGATTATATATTACTTGTCTTTCACCTAACAAGTAGTGATTATTAGGATAGGACAGTGAAACGGGTATGATTTAGAAACAAGTGATTTCCATCCTATATTTGATGGTAATCTTTCATCAATTGATAATTTATAAGTATTATTATAAGTTCTTGTCACTGTTTATTACAAAGTGATTGACGAGAATGTCACACTTTAAAGTTAGAGAATGTTACAAATCATAAGCGATTTTATAATAATACTTCCTCAATCCACTTATTAGTATCTTTTGAGATTTTGACATATAGACTAAGAAATCATTAAAAATATACAAACACACACACGCACAAACAAATTTCTAACGACAAAATTGTCCTTTAAGAAAATTGTACAATAACTATTAGGAGAAGTTTGTGTATGTCTATATGTGAGAAAAAATATGTCTAAGGACAAAAATGAAGAAAAAATAATTAATACTTTTTTAAAATTCTCAAATGCCAGTTAATTTTGAACAAGTTTTTTTTTCTGAAAAGATATTTATAAGTAGATGGAGGGTGTACTTAACAACGGATTGACTGATGTAAAGTGTTGACAGCACGGAGTTAATAACTAAAACATTAAAATTTATCACTTTACGTTAATTTAACTATAGATATGTATGTAATTTGTAAGTGAACAATAGAGATGATATATCTGTAGACCGTGAGGTGAGGACGTACCTCCACCCTATACTATTGAGAAATTCACCATTTGTTTCCTTTCTCATTTCTATAATGGGTCTCTATTCCTGTTTTCTGTGGGAACACAAGTTCTTGTGGATATTCTCAAATTTACACCCTTGCCCAATTCAATGTCGTTGTGGAGAGCAAAGTTACCCGAGTACCTATCTTCGTTAACGTTGTGGATAACCCCCATGTACATACCACTAGTGAATATACAATTATTTACAAATCAAAGTTATATTAATTATTTGACGAACGTGCAATCAATATTCATAGGAAGTGTAAAAAGGCAGGTTAGGTCACAATTTAAGCCGACCCAAGCTTGAACCTATGTTTTTTATTGGCTCATTTTTTATAATCCAAAGTCCAAACACAACATGATAATAATCTCATTAAGGACCAAGTCAACCAAACATTTAGACAATACACATATACTTGTAAAATTTTAGAAGTAATATAAAAAATTTTGAATATATTTTACAATATATATTTTAATCAATACAAAAATAACATCATCCTATATAAAATATATCAATTACAATAAGAAAATATCATATTTTATCACTATTTTTAAAAAAAATATCTTTTAAATAATTTGTTTTTTGCTTTGTGTTGGGCTCGATCAGCCCAAAACTGACATAATAAAAAATTAGCCCAAAATTTTGTCTAAATTTTACAATAATTGAAATCCTCCTTTATACCCTTTAAATTAGAGATGGGTTATTGGATTGAGTGGGATCATACATATTCCTGTTAGCTAATATGTACCTTTTAAAGTTTTGTAAATCTATAATACTAATATTTAAGACTCATTTTAAGGAAAGTTTTATACGTGTCACTCATAGAGCAACTATGACCCATAATTCTATAACCTTCATTACTAATTATTTTATTAAAAAATTACCTTTATATCTCTTTTATTAACACAACATAAATATTCTAAATTAAATATTAAATTTTAAACCATTACAATTCTTTATTTAAATGACAAGACTAATCAAAATATATCAATCTAAATTATTTAATATTTTTTTATGGGCTGAATTATTTAACATTAGAAATGGATATCCACATGTTAATATAAAATGGTTTTAATTAGATGAAACATGTTAATGTAGAATTAGAATATTTCATTTAAAAATAAAAGCAAAATAAAATAAGTTAGAAAGAGAACAATAAAGAAAATTAAATGCGTTAATGTAAAATGGTTTTAATTTCCACAATGTTTTGATCTATCATTAATTTGTGAAAAAGAAATCCAGATGTAAACTTTAAAATGCTATGAATTCAAAATTTTTAGATAGTTGAGAAATTTGGGGTTCTAATTTACCTTTCAAACTGATAGCTTATAGACGTATAATTTTATTTTAATCTATATATGATATTTAATTAATAAATTATAATAACTATTTTCGTTTTAACAACTTTTTTCCAAATCTAATTTTTCAAAAAAAAATCTAAAACTACATTTTTAGTCCAATCAATATGGGGTGCTAAATTACAAATTCAAAATTTGAATTCAAAATCAATGTCAACAATTAAAGATTTATAATCTAAGGCAACATAATTATAATGATTCTTATTTGTTAAAAAAATACTCATATTCTCATATCTTATTTTTGTAAATCAATCAGGAGTAATATTTCATCCAATAAATATTCTATAATAATACTCAACCAAAATATATCTCTATCTTACTAATAAAATTTTCAAATTTCATTATTAAAATTATAATTAATTGTAGTATTTCAAATCTATGATTTTAGCCCAACAAAATCGGACTCTAATTTACAAATTCAAATTTTAAATTCAAAACCATCTTTTAATTATTTTTTTCAATTTAATATGATAATAACAATAACTATTTTCCATAATTAACATTTCCTATAATCACTCAATGCTTTTCAATTAAAATCCAGGAGCAAAAAAGATGACTTAACATTCTCACCCCCAACTTCAAAACTCTCTTGGATATTCTTTTTCTCCTTCTCCCATTTGTCTCTCTATATACCTCTCAAACTTCTCTATTCTTACTCTACTCTTCTTCACTTTTATTTATGCTCGTATTTGCTACCCTATTTTTTCATGATTTATTTTCACTAATAATTAATTAAGTTTATGCCTTCTTTTTCTTCTTCTTTTTTTGCAATAAATTATAGGAAGGTTTTAGTGAAGATTTGGACAAGGGTTTTCTATCTAAGGGCTTAGTTGATCTATTATGAATCAATTTAATGTGTATTTTTTATCCATTATGAAAAGTCAACTCTATATCCCTATGATTAGGAATTGACGACTTAAGCATGTCTATGATTTGGTTTGTGTTCAATTAGATTTTTTACTACATTTTTTAATTATTTTTATGTTTATTATTATATATTTTGATGTTATTCCTTTTTTTGTTGCAATATTGTTATTTAGATGTTGATTCATCTTTTTGTTATTACAACGTTGTTGTGCTAGCCTTTATAGTTGATAATTATATTCTTTGTTCTTTTTCTTTTCCAATGTAAGTCAATTATTTTCATTTATATTTTTATTGTTTTTTTTCTTTAGAGTTGTTATCATGTAAGCAGAAATTACTTATGCAAGGGAGACATGAGAACTTTTAAGGCGTCAAAGAATTGGTAATCTATTATCTTGCTTTAGAATTTTAGAGTTCTACTAAGGCTTTACTTTTTTGTTCTAATTTGACATTAGATTTTGTATACTTAAGTTTTCAACCTTGATCTTTTTGCTGAAGTTTTAGTGCCTCCTCTTTTATATGAAGGGATGAGTTGATTATTATTTTTTCTTAATAGAAATGGTTGATTGTTTACCGTTACTTTTCTTCCATTGTAATTGTGGTAGACCTTTTATTTTTATTTTTTTAGCTTAATCCTTCTAGGCTCAAATGCCAACATACCAATTGGAATGAGAATGCAATGTCACGCAAAGTTTGAATTTCCAATGTAAAATCAAGCATGGAAAATTTGTTTCTTTTATTATCAATTTTTTTTATGTCCTTTTATTTGTTGAGTATTCCATTAGATATTACAATTTATGGTTTAGGATCAATAAAGTTGCAAATACACACACACACATATAAATACACACTACATTTTATACTCATCAATCATCTTATTAATTTTATGTTGAATTACATGATTCTCATCTATAATACTAATCTATAATCTATATATGATAATACTAATATTCAAGACTACTTTGGAGGAAATTTTCAGGTGTCATTTTCAGAATAATTTGTATTCTGATTTGTTATTATTCTCTCAATCTCTTTAATATCTCTATCTCATTGTCTCTACAATTTAATTTCATTGCTAGGAAGGCTATGATGGAGGTTATTAGCACCATGATCATGGAAAGGTAGACTACGATGAGTCACCCTTTCCCCGTTTCAAATGTTTTAACTTGCTTTGCCAGTTCATTTCTACCATTTTCTTGACATTTCTTTAATTTTTCATACCTTTCTCTTACTTTATTTTCACTACAAGGGCTACTTTTAAGTTTCAATTTGATTGCTCTTAAAGGATAAGATGAGATAACACATTTTTCTTTGTGAATGTCATAAGTTTATAACTGATCAATGTTTTTTTCATCTTTTTTCCTCCCTTTCATACATTGTCTCTAAATCAATAAATGGAAATCCTCTACCGTTCCAACAGCATGATAATCAAATTTTACATCTTTATTAGTCCTCTTATTATTCTTATTAACTATAGTAAACAATTCTTTTACTAAATTTCTTTATTTGTAAGGTATGGTGTTAATGGTTGTGTAATCATCAATGGAGGTCCATTGTGCCTCTTACATCAATGGAGAGTTCTTTAGATAACTTCTCAAGTTTATTTTGGTTAAAATACTTTTAACGTGTTTCATGGTCCATATCAAATATTGACATGAGAGCAAGACAAAATTTATTTGGAGTCACGATATTGTTTAGGCATGAGGCCCTGGAAGAATAAAGCACCTTTAAAGAATGCATATTTTGGAATATTGATTTTAGTTTATTTATA
This sequence comes from Dalbergia oliveri, assembly GCA_030441495.1. NCBI lineage: Eukaryota > Viridiplantae > Streptophyta > Magnoliopsida > Fabales > Fabaceae > Dalbergia > Dalbergia oliveri. The sequence continues at coordinate 3,723,887 of JAMLFY010000015.1, read as the reverse complement.
AATTTTGCATTTATATTCTAATTTTGCATTATTATTATTATTATTATTTTGCTCATCACGCTAGTGTTAACAACACATTACAATTAACTTTAAAAATGTCTAACTAATTTTTAGATATTATTATTTGTTTATTGTTGTGATTTGTGCCTAATTGCTTAACAAGATGGTTAACATCATAGTTTCTTTTATAAGATCTTGCAACAATTTAGGCCACCCAAATAAGCAGAATCCCAAAAATGATGGTAAGATTTACTATACTATTGTTAATATATAAGTAATTAATTATTTGTTAATACAGTGCAATTCTATATATTTTATACTTTTAACCTTCAATTAATTACAAATGTTTAATATTTAATTACAAATGATACATGAAGAGAGATGTTATTGAGATGACATAATTGAGGTTACTCATGATCTTTTATTAATTATAATATATAGTTTAAAATTGATATTATAATTTTCTAAAAGAACATAAAAGGAAAGATGAATAATTGAAATGAGGTAAATCAAGGTCATCTATGATTTTTTTTATTAATTATAACATATATTGTAATAAATTAGAAATTTTAATTTACAAAAGTAGATAAATGGCTCAAGATACATTCATGAAACAAAATGACTCAAAATATAATAAAAGTATTCACTTCAATATTTCATTATTCACGAGGGCATAATTAGGTATTTTTTAAAATTAAAGTGGGGCCAATATTGAAAAGTAATATACATCTAGAGAATAATAATATATACTTTTTTAGGTTTTACCTAACTTAAAAAGTCAAAAGAAAGTGACAATATAGAAAAGAAATAAATAAATTTCAAGTTGTTCCCAACAAAAGTAGTGCTAAACAAATACGTCTTTAAATAAAAAAAATTATGCATTTAGTGGTTTCTCACAATTAAAAATGCAAGCAAGTTAGTCCATTCATAGTATTTTGATAGACTTATTTGTTCCATTTATATTTTTACTAGCAATAAATTAAATTATTTTATAAATTATTAAGGATCAATTTGTCCTCTAAATCATTTAAAAATATTAAAGTGAGAATATCTTATCATATATTTCTAATTATGAGGGATTACAATTTTTTTTTGAACCAATTTGTCTCGTGCTATTTTTGTCAAGACCAAATTGAAGGTTTATTCTTAGAGAGATATACATTTCACAATCAAAAGTTAAGAAAGCATTTGCACAACATATTGTCTATTACAATATTTAAAATCTAATTAAGTAAAAAGTTTATAGGAACTAATCTGAAAATTTAAATTGAATTTTCTGATTATTTAATTTAAAATGAACAATTAAAAAAATAAAACAATGTAATAAATAATCAAAACTTATTTCATTTAATATATCAATGGGATTTGCAAAAAAATGTATTAGGAGGATATATCCCTATTCTTTCTTCATTTTTTGTTAAAGTATAAATAAAAAAAAAAATTGACAGAGAGGCCAACTATATATATCTATATAAGGATTCAAAAATTAAAACTTTGGGGGATGGGCTGTTGCCCCTACTTATTAAACAATTTTATCTTTTATCCTTGAAGAAGACAATTATTCATAATCACTCCCTTTTGCTATGACAATTAATTAAATTCAAGATTAATCTTTGTCATTTATTAAATTATTTTTACACAAACCTATCTTTGTCATGGATAATTTTATGTGGCTATCTCAAAAGTGAAATCAATAAGTGGTTTGAAAATATTATTTAGATGTAAATGGGAAACCTTGCAACATAACCAAAAATATTTCAAAAGATTTAAATTTTAGGTATGAGTTTATGTTTTATTTTGATCTCTCACAAATATATTAGAGGACAAATAAGTAACTTAGGATTTGAAAATCCTCTATTAATCCTTCACAATTAAAAAATAGAGACAAATTGGATCTCCATATAGGTTTGTATATTGTTTTTTAAATTGTACGAGTTGTACATTGGAACCAATTTAAAAGATTAATAGAGACTTTCAAATTTATAGGATTAATTTATCCCCTATATATTTCTTTTTTATTACCCTTGCATTGCACAATTAAATCACTAGTGATAAAATCAAACAATGATTATTCAACTAATAAAAAAATAACATTGTGCTTTTACCAATTGTTTTTCAAAAATCAACGCATTCTATTAACTGTAATTTGAATTTGTAAATTTGGATTTAGAAAAATTGTTTTAAAAAGTATGGGAATCTATAGTTTACTAAAATAAATATGAATAGGAGATAATTATTAAAAAAAGGAAAGTGTGTTCAATTATTCAAAACTAAATCATAAGAGGCCCAATACAATTGGTAGTAGCTGATCATTAAATATTTAGTCAAGGACTCTAATAGTGTGTATGATGAAGATATTATGATTAAAGCCAAAACCATATATTGAGTTTTACGTCTTAAGAAAATTAATTACTACCTTTTAACAGTTGAAATCTCAAGTTAAAAAATATATATATTCAAGAAGTATTATTTTACAAGTAAAATAATCAAGTGCATCAAGATTCTATTTAACCTTGAGATCCAACCTAGATTTTGGCAAATATTTCATATTTGACTGTGGAAGCTTAGAATAGTCGCTTTATTTCTGCCATATATGTCTCCTGTAAACAACACGATGTATTGGAGAATCAGATTGCTAACCCCTAACTATAAAACCAGAGGCCAATTTTGACTTGCCCTGCAAATTGCAAATTTATTTTCGTACTAAATACTCTGAACTCTAAAGAAGCAAGAAGGTGGATTTGGGGATGGCACCGACACATCACGTGAAATTGCACACTCAGCGGACAACAACAACACAAGGTACAAAGCGACCATCGCCTCTCCTTTGGTGGCAGTATATACAACACCCATCTTTTTTTTTTCCTCTTGTGACATTCGAGAGTGTTGTAAAGGCCAAAGACCCAATTTTGCGCGAGGAATTTCCAAATGAAAAATATTATTTATATTTGTATAGGATATTTTGTCAACTCACATCATTTACTATTAAATTGATATAAATCACTTGAATTAGATCCATTATTTAATTAAGAATTGGATTGTGAGTGATTATTTTTCATGTATCTTGATTATAAATAATATCTCTTTCAAAATGCACCTAGAGCAGCATGTGTATATACTTTATATCTATTATTATTAAAATGACATTTCAATGATATTAAAAGTGGGTGACAGCGAAATATCACTTTATTGATAGAAAATCGATCATGTGATGCTCTGGATATCTTGCTTCATGCCCCGGCACTTCACATATCAGTTACTACAGGCTCCCAAGTAAACTCACAGAGAGTGCTTGGGCAGGTATCAAGCTGCCAAATCCAAACTTAGGGTGCTTGTATTTGGTATGTAACAGCAAGTTGACAATATTTGGATCAAGCACCTCCAATTAGAGTAAATGTTGACTTTAGTTATTCAGATTTTTAGTATTATAATAATAAAACTTGAGTTAGATTAGACTTTTAAAATACAAATCGGTCAGATTAGTCTTTCAAATATACTCCATTAAAGTAATATTGTTATTTTTATGGTCTAGTTTGACTCAAAATTTAAAATTCTAATTTGATTTATTTGTATTGTAAAGACTTATTTAATTTATATTTTGTAATTATAAAAACTAAAAGATTGATTTTTATATTTCAAAGACAAAGGGTGTATTTGGTTTTAAAAATTATATTTCAGTTTTCTTTTTTAGTTTTCAATTAGTTTCATATTTTTCAATATTTTATAAGGAAACTATGAAACCACAAAATCTAATTCTCAATTTTCATTTTGAGGTTTTCCTCTTTGCTTCACAAAATTATGAAAGTGGAAAATAGATTAAAAATAGAAAATAGGAATTGAAGATTCTTTTTTGAAGCTAAATACACTCTAAATAACCCATAATTTCAGGAGAAGAGTTTTCATTCACTTCATGGCCATGTCTGAGGTGCACCTCATTTGCAAATTGAACCACACACCCCAAACATCCAATGGATAGGAAGTGACGCTATATCGATATATCCTTTATATATAATACATAATAATAATTCTAAATTTTATTTGTGTGATTTGAAACTAATTAAATTTATATCTGTAATCTTGAAATTAAATAAAACTTTATAGGAATATTTTAAATCATATAGATAAATTTTGGTCACTTTTAAAATACATATAATACCTTATTCTAAATTTTATCCGTGTAATTCTAAAACTAAATAAAATATGATCTGTATGATCCTGAAATTATATATATATATTAGTAGTGTCCTAAGGTCACATAGAAATTTTGGTCAATATTAAAATACAGTTAATCACAATTTAATAGCCTAACCAAAACTAAAAAATTATTACAGTACACCACAGTTAATTTGAGTATTACCCCTACTCTATCCAGATAAATAAAAGACAATAGTTAATGGTCAAGGTCTTTTTTTTTAACTCATAATTATTACTAAGGATATGTATGATAATGAGTAAAAATTGGGATAAATTTTTTATGAATAAGCATTATATGTAATTTTATATATAAAATTTATATATAAAAATTAGCATTTTATTTTTATCCCTAGTGAAACATACCCTATGCGTCACAGTTTATTTGGACTTTGTCAACGTAAAGGATTCTGATCCACGTAAAAAAAATCTGATACAACGACTAACACAATATTGTCCTGCTTGCAAGTGAAACAGTACTTCACAGCAGGTAAACTCGTCAGGTTTATGGGAACTTGAAGATTTTATAAGCTGGCCCGGTTTGATGTGGGGTTGGCTGGACTGACAGTGCCATCGTGGGGGCTGCTCAATATATTATAAAATGAGTTTTTCTTTAAAATAGAAATTATTTATATTACATCGGTTTTTATTTAAAAGTTAAAAATAACTTAAAATACGTTGATTTTAACTTTTAAATAGAAATTAATATATAAATTTTATGAATATAATGATTTTTCAGTCTAAAATTGTATTTGTATTAAATAATCTTAAACAAAATGTCAAATGCACTCATAATTTGATTAAACAAAAGTTTTTTTTTTTTTGGCCACAGGCAACCTTCAATTATAAGCAATTTTGTTTAAGTATAGGAGATTTCATAGGGGATGAGTTCATATACCAATTTCTCCATACACAAGACTTGAAAACAAAACTACTAGTTAAGGAGAAGGAGTATCTACTAATCCAACCGATCATGTATTGGTTAAAAAAAAAAGGTTTTAAACATAAAAAATGATTAGGATATGAAAACAAATTAAGCCGAAAGTGAGATGAAGTAGAGATTTATTGATTTTATTCTCATTAAAAACCTAAGAGAATACAAGTTTATGTAATTATTATTTTATATTCACCTTTTCATAATCTTTTAATAGAATTTAGGGAAAAGTCTAAATACCTTTAATTTTATTTATATGCATTTTAGTCCTATTTTAAAAACATGCAAAATAGTCTTTAAATTTTTTTATATGTGCACATTACTATAATTTGATGATGAATGTTCATTTTTTATAAAAAAAATTACATGTGTGAACTCTACAATCTTATTAGGGAACCTTACCTATTAAAAATAATAGGACAAAAATATATATAAATTGAAAATTAAAGAATTTTTTTAGACTTTTCACGTCAAAAATAATCACCTATTAACAAAATGCAATAATGTACACATATCAAAAAGTTTAAGAACTATTGTATATTTTTAAAGTAAGAACTAAAATGTACATGAGTTAAAATTGAAGGGAATTTTTAGACTTTTTCCTATAATTTATAATTAATTAATAAGAAATTATAAAATTATGATGCCTATACAATTAGGAGTGTAAAATAATTTCCCTGGTGGCTTTATCATTTGACTGATCATAAATGATAGCACCAAGTAATTAACTTCAATAATAATAATAATAATAATAATAATAATAAAGAGTATTCTGATTCGGTACCAAGTAAAAATGGAGTTGATAAGATTCACATGCAACACTATTTTCATCTCATACCAAATACATTAAATTGTTATTTTTTAAGGAATGATTTTTATGTGTCATTTAATTTTATATATGACTTTTATCCATAAATAATTTTATTCTTCAATCAAATACACCCAAATTATAAATTTTCATGAATAACATATCTGCAAGTTATTAGCAAAGACCCTAGAAAAATTGATTGTCCAAAAATCTCTGATCACAACCATATATACTAAAAAAATAAACCTTAAAATATCATATCTATAGGGCTGTTTGTTGCTGACAAAAAATATGAAATAGTGAGAGGAAAGTCTTATGAGCATAAAAAATATCGTCTCGATCATACTTGATTGGAGGACAGACATTATAACTATCTCTATATTTTATTTGATAACACGGAAGATAATATAATAAATATATGACAAAAGGACATATGCGCCTCTATCGAACCACCGTTGACCTATTGACCACCCACAACCATCGTTGCTAGTCGTTACTGTTTGACTTCCCAGGTCTACCTAAGAATATTATTAAAAAATATTAAATTTCTATTTCCATATTCTATTTTCACTATCTTTATTTTGAGAAGGATAAAATATAGAAAATTTTTATCACTTAGAATTTCTGCTCCCAATACTTCATTTTCACCACCAACCCCTGCATTTCTATCTCAAGACCAAAAAACAAACAAGGCCTATAAGTCTATAAACCTCAACTCATGACAAGTCTAGGCTTAAAATGCAATAATCTTTTATTGCATTGAACTAGGTTCATGTTAAAATAAAGAGAGAGAGGGAGAGAGAATCGAGAAGGATCAAAGTAGAAGCCACGTAAACAAAGTTTTGCTGCTGTTGTGTTCCTCCCAGAAGTAACAACTCACACGATGCAATGAACATGGCAAATTGGCATGCAATTGTAGGTAAGTTCCATGGCCATTATCATATATAGGGTCAGGCCGTACTATGGTGACAAATCCCAATCTAAAATATAGGGATTCATAAAGCCAAAAGATACGCGGCTTCTTCCAACAAACCAAAACCAAACCACTCTCCAGCTGGATCTAGCTTGCAGTATTGATGCTATAGTTGTAATATTTGGATAATGGTAACAGTGAAAAATTCTTGCAAGCTTGTAGAACACCTTGAAGGATTTATCTAATTATACCTTAAGTATATTATTTAAGAAATTTTAAAAACAATAAATTTTGATATTGAGAATATGGGATTTTGTGTTTCAGATCCACTAAAAAATGTTATAATTATTATTTTAGTATTCTTAATCAGTATTTTAATGGCATTATTAGTAAAATTTTTATGTAATATGTATTTCATAAACATATAATATAATTATTTATTTTGATTGAATAATTTTAAAATTACATTTTTTGAAATGAGTAGTTATATTGCATACTTATAAAGTGTACATTAAATGAATTTCAGAATATACAAGAATATCTAAAAATTGAGACATCCATAGATATTCATACGGTGAAAAACAAAAAAATTTCTCTTTAGGTGGACACTTCACAAAATTTAGGGTAGTAAATTGGATGTTGGACAGGTACTGGTTAATGAAGTTAAAAAAAAAAAAAAAGTTTCAAAGTTTTGTTGTAGGTCCAGATATTGAAAATAGTAAAATATATCTTTTCAATATAAATATTTTCCTTTCTAATTCTTTAACTAGTGCCCTTTCTAATTCAAATATTTCCCTTTCCAAACCCAAAAAATATTTTTAAATTTTATGTCATGTATAATTTACACTTTAACTTATCAAAATGTGTATTACAACACCTTAAATTTTTTAAATTATATAAAAAAATTACTTTTTAAAAAGTATAAAACTTTAAGTTATAGTAGAGTGTTACCTTACACACAATAAAAAATAAATTTAGTGCATATAGGATTCATAAACAATATCGATTACACAAATTAAAAATATTAGAAGGAATTAAGCGCACATAAGTCTTACCTTTATTAATTGAAAATTCCTAAGGAGTGTTTTGTATGATTTGAAAAATTGATAGTGTCCGTATGCATATTTTGAAAGTAAGAATATAACTATATATGACTAAGTCTTAAGGGGTAAAATGGATTTATCTTAAATTTTTTTTAATATTCGGTGCATAAGATTTTATATCGATATTTAATTATAGATTATGATATCAAATTATTTAATTTTATAATAATTAATCTAATTCACGTCAGATCAGTTCATTAGAAAAATAAAGTTTTTTCAGGCCTATTTTTTTATTTCATTTATAAATTAGAATTTGAAACCTTAATTAAAGGAAGGAGTGTCAAACCTCTTAAACTAATTAATAATTGGTAAAAATATTATACTTATTTCATGTTTATTATAATTACTTTGAAGTTATAATGATATTTGATAATATAAAAAATTTATATTCATATTTCATTTATATTTTTCGTCTCGATAAAACTATCAACACCCATACTCTATTAGTGGAAACCCAACTAGTCTGAACCAATTAAGGTTCCTAATGAGGATTGAGGTTCTCAATGTAACACAAGAATTTTCTCCAGTGATAAACCCAAGGTCTCTAGTTAAGGGTCAAAAGTCAAAACACCTACCACATTAATTAATTAATTGTAGTTAGATATATTAATTTTTTAATGTATTTTTTTTATTATTGAATAATTTTTCTATTATAAATGCTCACTAGAATTAAAGAAATGATTTGTAAAATATCAATATTAGTAAAAATTAGAAATAATTTATACTTCAACTTTCTCTCCTCATTTACTAATGAGTTAATACTTCCTTCGTCCTTAAATAATTGTCCATTTTAAAAATTTACTTTGTTTAGAAATAATTATCAATTTCAAAAGTTTAGGTAATTTTAATTATTTTTTACCAATAATATCCCTATTAAATTCTATTAACTCATTAATAAACGAGTAGAAAGGAAGTTGAAGTAATGAAAAGAAGCAAGACAATTTAATAAACTATGTCTAATTTCTATTAACATTGATGATTTACCAATTATTTTCTTAATTTTAGTGAATATTTATAACTAATTATTTAAGAACATATAAGATAATATTTAATAGAAATATTATCATTAAAAAATAATAATATTATCTGAACTTTTGAAATTGATAATTATTTTTAGATAAAATAAATTTTGGAAATGAATAGGAGTGTATCAAATTAGCTCGATTTACTACAATAAGTATTAATGAGGAATGATGGGAGTATACTGTTTCAATTATATTTGTAACTTCTTCCTAACATATCACCTACCCTTCATTCATCGCTATAAATAACACCACCTCACTGGCTCACTTCCACAATCCAACCTAGTCAGTAATTGAATTCCTCGGTGTTCCTTTCTCTGCTTCACTGAGTGCCACTCTAGTTAATTCCAATAACTCCATCATCACTTTCACAACTTATAGTGTTCCCCTGCCTCTTTCCTCCGTTCCACGCTGCGAAAAGCAAGATGAAGCCTGTCTTTGTAACTCTGCTTCTTGTGTGCCTTATCCTCAGCTCCTCCTTATTTGAAGTCTCAATGGCTCGTTCAAGTATGACACATAGCATTACTCTGTTAAACAGTTACCATCATATTATTCCTTTTTTCTTTTTCTACTAATATTAGTATAGTACCATTCTGAATGTTTTTATAGACGAGGACCTCTCATGTTATATCGCTGACATTGATAATATATGTTATGATAGAGACTAATATGAATTTTTTATATAATAATTTACTATTATTTATATTAATTAATGTATCAGTTTTCATTTTTTATTTTTAATTATTTTTTTCTCTTTCATGACATATTCTTGATCATTTTGGATTCTTTGAGTATATTTCACTTGTGTTATAGGCTCGTATACAATTTTATTCTGTTTTTATAAAAATAGAGACAAAATAGACCATAAGTTCTATTTTTTAAATATTGTGATTTTTTATTTTTACTATTTTTATCATAAAATTCTAAAAATAGAAAACATAAAATGGAAACAGAAGCCAAATATACCCTAAATTTTTTGTTTTAAATATTGTAATATTTTTAATGATAAATGATGGATGAGTCATACGGTCTCTTTGATGAAATAAATTCACAACTTCTTTTCATATATAGTAACTTGGCATTAAGTTATGAAGTGTACTAAAATATACATGGGTTGTGGATGAATTTAGCTTTCTGCAGCTCCAAGTGCGCAAACAGGTGCTCAAAAGCTGGGATGAAGGACAGATGCCTGAGGTTCTGTGGGATCTGCTGCAGTAAGTGCAAGTGTGTGCCTTCTGGGACTTATGGGAACAAGCACGAGTGCCCTTGCTATAGGGACATGAAGAACTCAAAGGGCAAGCCCAAATGCCCTTGATTCCTATCACCAACGCATCAAATAAACTCTAATAACATGTTTAGTTTTTTAATATAAAAACTCTTTAAATCATGGTTTAGACAAAAGTTTTTGTTCAAATCATAGTCTAGAGTTTCCAAACGAAAAAATTAAACATGTTATAAGATTCCACAGCAGGCATGCATGTATCTTGAGCTTATGAGATATATTCCACCAAGGACCCTTTTAGTGTATTTAAGTTTTATTTTATTTTGTTTATCAGTTTATTTATGTATTATTCTGTTTTTTTTTTGGGTACATTTGTGTATTAATTATTATATATTGAGGGAAAAAAACAAAATTGTCATAGTTGTTGGATTTGTGGTGTACGAGAATGGGAATAAATAGGGGGTCCTCTCTGCCGTTTTGTGTATGTGGATTGTCTTATTTTGGCTGTGTTTAGTTAATAAAAGTAATACTTGTTCTGTTCTCATGATTTTGTTTGTTTAATTCGTAAATTGTAAACCGCATCTTGTGATGAATAAAAGTTTATTTATTCGGCTTTGAAAAAGGGCTTTAATTTTTCTAAAAGCATTAATTAAGGAACCCAAATTACATCCATTATTATATGTAATTAACTCATCTTCTAATATAAATTTGCTATTTTTTTTACTTCTTAGCCAATGTTCTCATTTACCCAAAAAAAAAAATTTTACATCTAAAATCAACTCCTCCTGCCTACGACGTGGAGTGCTTGGATTTCCACCTACAACTGGTAGATTAAGTAATGAAAGTGGTTGTCATTATTTTATTAAATCTATGAACAGAATGCTAAAACTCTAGCAGAGTGAATCACACAGGTGCTAACTATTATTTTAAGAATTATATACACCAAATTATAAATGGAGATAGTAGTTGAATAAAATTTTAATTTTCTAAAATAATGATTCCAAAATTGGAATATTTCAATTTATTTTGTTTGAACTTTCAAGTAATCACATGTCCTAATTACATTAATTAGTTTTAATTTCTATAGTATTTGCTTGTAAAGTAGCGATTTTCTTGGTTTTGTACTTTTTTTTAGAGACTACATTTTTGAGATATTATGAGATATTTAAGCAAGAACTCCTTCGGTAATTTTTCTCATACACAATAGATTGACCATATGTTTAACAAAATCCGTTTTTTAATTACAATAAATTTGTTCTTTTTATTAGTAAGAGCAAATATCAATTAATTTATAATATGAATATCAAAGAAAGAGCTTTTTAAATGAATATTGATATTTGTACTATTAAATTGACACACTAAAAAAACTGTGAAATTCATGTCTGAATAATGTGCCATACTTCTTTTACGAATAAAAAAAATTATTCATTTTAGTGAGTCGAAGAACTAATCAAACAACAAAACTAGGAAGGAAATAAATCATCTCGTTTAAAATTCTCGTTGGAGGCCATTTCTCTCGCCAGTGATGTATCTATAAAGTTAATGGGATCGGATAGAAAGATAATATAAAAAGATAATAAAAAGATAATATACAAACCCTAAAATATATTATATCTTGTTTTATTTTATTTGTAATTATGTGGACCATAAAATAATGGAGCACCGACATATATATATAATTTTTTTAAAAAAAATTCAAATTGTTGTGGGTTACGAGCCCCACCTTGCATCCTTTTTCTCACCGACGGACTTCTAAACCTTAAAAAGCTAAAAATGAGTTGAGAGGAGACTGAATTGAAATGGGTCAAGGTAGTCTTTAATGAGTTATATTTATATATCCATTTTTTATCCTAACTCTAAATATTTTATATTTGAATTATACTTAATTGATAGTTAATTGATAAATTTACATTTTATCCTTATTATGCATCATTAAGTAATTTCATGACTATTAGCATCATTTTTCAAAAAATAATTACATTTGGAAGTTACTTATGCCTTTGATATTTTTGTGTGAGTATTGTTTGGTAATAGCAAGTTGGTGTGCCAAAGAAAAAAGGAGCTTAGGGGCCTTTAACAGAGGAGCAGCATGTGGACTAGTTTGGGTGAGACCGTTATAGTGATATATTGGAAGTGGAAATTTTGAGAGTGAAAGTGAAAACCACTATAGTCGTTTCCAACCACTATAGGAAACCAGTATAGTGGTTGACAGGATGTGAGATTTTAGCATTTGGGCTCATAATATCAGGATTGTTATAATGGTCTTAAGTGATCTGTGCGTCGTCAACGAGTTCCCTTAGTTATTTAGACAGTGGACCCACTTTGATGTATTTTTCTATTACATTATAAATAGTTTAGGACTAATATTGTAAAGCATTTTTTGACGCATTATTTTTATTTTAGCCATCGAGCACTTTCTCTTTCTACTATCCCTCTAGGTTTTGAGCTTTCAATATTTGTTTTGACTCCCATTTTGAAACACAATTTGCACTCCCCCTTACAATGATTGTGATTCTCCCTTTATGGAGGAGTAATCATTTTATGATACAAGGATAATGAATATTAAGATTATTTTTTAGGTTCCTAATTTTAATTGTAATTTATGGTTATTTTTTCTTTTACTCTTGTCTTCTCTCTTTAATATTGGCTATAAAAATTATTGCAATTGTATTGTTGTGGGTTACCTAATTGTGTGTCATTCGCATGCATAATTGAGATTCCATTGTGGTGTTAGTCAATTGATTAAATTACATCAATTTGAAGGGATTGGAATTAACTCCGTTAGGAATCAGGCCTGCAATTGATAATTAAACTGTATAAGTTGATAGAATCACGATTGTAGATCATGGTTTATGTGTTAGTCAAACCAATAATGAAAGTACATTTGTGGATTAAGTAAGAAATTGCATCATTGTTTATGAAAGTATAATTAATAAAAGCGATCTTTACCATAATTTATCTTTAAATCGATGATTGAATAACTCTTAATCGGAAATTCTTAAGATAATTATTTCCATTATATTTTCTTAATTTAATTTTTGCTCTTGATAATTTCAAAAACACTTAATCTTTCAAATTAATTAAATAATTTCTTGTAAGATAACTTGGAGTACGTCCTAACTGTATTTTCACTGTAATTTAATTACTAAAATACTTTTAATTTATTATGGATAGCGATAGGTCACATCAGTCTTCACTGGATTTGTGAAGTTTGAAATTTTAAGAAGACGGTTTCAATATGACATATAAAAACAAAAGTGATTTGACCAAAAGAAGAAGAGGAAGAAAAAAACCGAAAGTGATGATTAATGAATTTCGAGCGGTGACGGATCATTGGGTTGCTGTAAGAGTAGGACGGTGGCATCCCTCCCGGCTTCCATGCGTTGAATAACTAAAGACTACGAGTTTAATGAACTTGATTTTTATTTTAAGGGCTTCATTGTCCTGTTCTAATTTTTTTATACAATCATCTGATCAATTATATTATATCATCATTATATTATAAAAGGAATTAAGTTTGGTAACTATCTTTTGTGTCTCTCACTGTATTAAATTTTTTTTTAAGTCCATAAATATATGACTTATATTATTTATAAGAAAATAAAAATAAATAAAAAATAAATGTGATATTATATTAAGTAATTATTTGGTTTGGTAATTGTTTTTATTTTATTATTTATGAATTTTTTTCAAGTCCATGAACATATGACTTATATTATTTATAAGAAAATAAAAATAACAAATATATAAAAAACAACCGTGACCTTCTATTAAGTAAATATTGTAAACCTATATCTCATATTCTCTACACTTTTTCTAATTCCTAAGAAAAGTTGTATTTTTTGTTAAACTTTATTAATTTTGAGAACCGATTAGTGTCCTCAAAGGACTAGTATATTATAATATAAGTTATGATGTTGATTTTTACACATTACTTGAAAAGTTATTTAAACAAAATATTTTTGATTGGACAACATTGTAAAATAATTTTACATTATCAATGCATCAAAATTACACTTATTTTAATCGTAGGAAAAAAATTACAATTTGTGGATTTAATTTGAATAACGTGTAAAAAAATTTTATATAGTTATACAATTATGTAATATTACATCATGGTTAATTTATATTTACTACTTAAAAATTATACAAAATGAAATATTTAATTAAATACGTATAAAACTCTTTTATATTATAGTGTATTAAAATTAAAATCACAATAATTTATGTTTGATATTTTTTATAAGAAAATGGGTTTGCTAGCAATGGTTTTAATTTTATGAATGTTTTATTCCAATGTATATATTTATAGGGTTTAGGGAGAAGATCAAGGAGGAGTGATTTATATAAGAGTGAGATGAATAAATTTAGAGTTAGATCTTATATTAAATGTAAGGATTAAAACATAAAGTCATATGATATTTTAATAACTTTTAATCTTGACAATTCATATAATATATACCAAATTTGACTTCACTCTCATATAAAACCAATCAAGTGAAGGAAATGATTTTATATGAGAGAGAAACAAATATGGGTATGAATTTTGCATTAATGATGAGGATTAAAACATAAAATTATGTGACTTTTAAGTGATTATGTCACTTTATAATAACTTTTAATCTTGACTATTTATATATGGTTATAATAACCTAAAATAATGTTTTTAACTTTTTCTTTCAAAGTATATAAGACTACTTAGCTTTAACAATAATATTGAGTAAAATTTATAATTACATGGATATTATTTATATAATAAGTTAATATTTAATAATTTTATATACTTTAAAAGAATAAGCTAAGAATTTATATATCAAGGATGTTTAGTAATTACATTAGAGTTTAAAAAATAAAATCATATTTTTAATTTTTTCTTTCAAGGTATATATAATCACTCTAGTAATATTGGAAATGATTTATAATTAAATGAATATTGTTTATATTGTAAGATAATATTTTAATATCAAATATAATGTTACTTTTAGCAAATTTTATTTGCAATAGTAAGGGTTTGATATTTCACAATTTAAAATTGCATTAGCAATTTCTCAACCTGAAATAAGAAATGAAAAAGTTATAGAATTAATAGACTTTTCAAAAATAAATTACACAAATAAATTTTAATTGTACTAAAAGTGCAAATAATTCTAAGAGTCATTATTGGAAGAGTAAATTTGTTATTTTATTAAAGCATATACGTTAATCAAAACATTGATAACGATAACTATTAAATAGATATAAGCTAAAATTTTGATATTAAATATTAACTTATTGAATGAAATATAATATTCATTTAATTGTAAATCTTGCATAATATTATTATTAAAGTAGTCTTATAGAGTTTGAAAGAAAAAGTAAAAAATATGATTTTATTTTTAAACTCTAAAATTGTTATATTTTTAAAATTTAAAGTTGTAGTATTTCATCAAATAATAAATTTTTATATTTATTTTATAATTGTTATCATATATATCAAGAAGAAGATGATTTAATGAATATAAAAAAAGAAAAACAAATGCATTTTTTTAATAATAGAAATTAGATGGAGTGTCATATTTATAAAAAAAATATAGTGGAATAGTACAATAATTCCAAACCTCAAGTGTGTTTAATGTTATTTATCCTTTTTATTTTTTTATGGACTTATTGAAATTTTATTAAATCATAATTTGAGAAGTATAAAATATAAACTAGCTATCTAGACGGGCTGCTCCGCATTAGTTTGATTGAAAAACCCATAAGTCACGTGTCAATCACACAGTACTTACTACTTAGGATGTTTCATATGTAGTATTGGTTGAGAGTGGAGATAACTGTTTCTTATATGTTTTGAAGCTTCATATGCTTCTCACTTTATTACAATAAAATTACTAAATTAATCTTATTTTAAATTTTAATTCATTCACCAAACCATTCCCCATCTCTTTCATTTATCCATGTTTGTGTGAGCCACCACCATCACCTGCATCCCGGCCAGTGTTGCCGTCACTGCCACACGTTGCTTCCACCACCACCACTACCGAATCAGTCTCCTTTTTGGTCCACTTTTTGTTTTGTATGTGAAAGCACCACCCAACAAATATGAGTCCTTGTCCACTTTTTTTGTTTTTTATTTTTGGTTTGAAGTCCACTTTTTTTTGTCCGTTAAAGTTGAACCATCAATGTAAAATCTAGCCCCTTTGGTGACCCATGAAAGGGAATCAGATATCAAATGGAACATGGGGTTTGGGGTTTATGCATATGGTGGATAAAAATTGGTCCTTTTGGTGGAATCTATAACTGTTCTAGGAGCTCATGGTGCCTAAAGATCCACAATGCTCAACTAGTACCTTTTGTAAAAACTTAATGGCCTCAGACAAAAAAAAAAAAAAAATCAACGGATATTTGGACAACAACTAATAATAAATTAAGATCTGAATCTTGTTTTGAATGAGAAAATTTCCTTCTACATTACCAATCCAAGCAAATTACCAAACCTCAATCTTAACGCTTGTCTGTCGCAGCGAAGAGCAATGAAGGGCGGCGGTGTTAATACGCCCTAAATAGAATGTTTCGCCAACACAGAATTGACTGAGAGGGAAGAGACATTTAGGGATATTTAAATACTTTTAAAAGTTATTATTTTAATCTTAAATTTTATATTATTCTTATATATTTTATATAATTATTGTAACTTTTAAATCTAAACTGTACAAATATAATTTAATGGTGATAAATAATAAATCATGTGAAGGTATAAAACTAATAGGGAGTTAGGGACCAAATTATCCGTCATATTAGTGGTTAATACTTAATTTATCGTTTAAAGTACTTAGGTTCCATGATCCATGCATGTGGGGGCAAGCACACGTGCTTCGTACTATGTAAATGAAAGGGAACAGGCACACATCTTTAGTCTCATACACTCATCAGCAGTGTTTTTCCTCATCTCTCTTTTTTTCAAAAAAATAATAATAATAAATTATTTAACTTTTTCTTTTCCTAACGTAAATAAAAGTGGGAATTTTAATGAAATAACCTTTTTAACATAAAACTACACTTCCTGTGCATAATTAAGTTCACTTTTGGTAATTCAAGGGAGAAATAATTGGCATGCTAATAAGGGTTGGATAGGTGAAAAAACAAATTACCTGTAGATAAAGACCAAGGTGTGAAGTATCTTTTAAAGTAGACCATAATAGTGTCTTTTTAAAACTAACACAAGGATCATACTCTATAAACCGTATATTATTGAAGAGTATCTTGATCATAATAGTATTTTTTTTTTTTCAAAGGATTTAATTTTAAAATAGTTGAGTAATTTCTTTATTTATTCAATATATTTAAGATATACGTGAATATCAATTTTAAATTTGTATTCCCAAGTGAATATCAAATTTCTCAACACTTGATCAAGGAAAAAGAAAAACTTACCTTTTTTTACTTTGACACTGGTTAAGAAAAATCTTTTGATTATTAATAAAGAACTTATCAGACCATTACAATGGCAAGATATATATTGAAGAATTTGCCTAATGGTTTATTTAACTAATGCCCTAATTAAGGGCATTGTTTAAGGAAGTAAATAAATAAATAGTGTTGGGAAAATGAGATTTTGTGTTTCAAAAGATGGAGTCCATTGAAAAGTTTTACAACTGCTTGTTTTGATATTCTTAACCAGTTTGGGGAACTAATTAGTAAAATCCTTTATCTAACATGAGTTTTACAAGATACAACAAGGACAATCTATTCGAGGATGCTTAGGAATTAGTGGTACTGGTACCAACTAGGTGCTTAATATGCTCTACATAATTCTACAGAAATACCAGTTCTCTATCATTCAATATTTCTTCCACATAACCATAAATTTAGTATCGATTTTGTTTTGCCTCACTCTGTGAAAGAGATAATAGTTGCTCGTGGAATGAGTTCAATTTCAAAGCAGCAGACAAATTATACAAAATTAGAATGAATATATGGGAGCCCTTGTTGGCAGATTCATATTTGGTTAAACACAATAGCATTTTCTGCCATCTTTGAAGAGTTTTGTTAAATACTCCATGATTCAAATGTAGATGAAAAATTGGAAATTAAGTTGCAGCCAAAGATGCAAAAAAGTGAAATCACAAGCATGAATTCTAAAGTATACACTCTGTGAGGCATTGTGCTATACTGTCAAATTAAGATGACAATCTTTTATGGCTAGTCTTTCAAAACAAGAAGCGATGAAAAATTGTTAGTTAAGAGAACACAAATTCAAAATCATAGTAACTCATTCCATGCAGCTTGATAAAAAAAAATAAAAAGCTATGGAATAAAGTCATAAACTGAGTTATATGGATAGAGTAACACATTATCAGCCACACAGAGAATATAATATCACACATCAATAACACGTTGGTAAGCCTAACTATGAAATAATCTTCGTACTTTGTGAATGACCCTTCTGCACACAGGACACACTTTGCTCTCTCCATCCACAATCTGCGAAATGCAATCTAATCAGAATCTTCTACAATTTGTAAGCATATATTTAGATTAACTTATTGAGTTCAAACAATTTATAATCAAAAGTTTTCCGAGACAAATTGTTTGAAAATAAAAATGATTAATTCTCTAAAACAATCAAATATTAGAACATGCTCAATGATGGAGTGGCATTTATAGTTTTATCTAAAATATCACTCTATCATTTGAATTGAGTACAATTCACTTTTTGGTACTCCTAAACCATGCAAGAATTTCTCGGTGAGGTATATGAAAATCTTATGCAGTGTGCTGTATACCTCTTGGCACAATCATAGCAAGTGGCACAGTGACCACAAGGAACAAAGAAGCAGTTGCGTTGTTCATCATAACAAATGATACATAATTTTTCATCATATAACTCTTCTGAGGAGATGCTGGAAGCATCTGATTCTTCATCATGATCTTCACTTGTTCTGTGTATCCTTGGATTTGACTTCACATGCATTGTGGGCTCAGGTTCTGTTATCTCTTGTGCAACAACTACATTGCTTGTTCTGTATGTGTCAACTGTCACATTACTATTGTGATCATCTTCACCATCACAAGCTCCAAGGCATTTCAGTATCAGAAAAATAACAATCATCAAAACCCCTACAAATTGAAAAGGGGGCAGTGACATCTTTAGTAGAAAATAGAGCCAAAAAAAAACTTAAACAAGAGAAATTCTTAGGTAGGTAGTGTCTAACAGATCATTTATTAGGCACTCCATTGAACGGATGACATATATAAATGCGTTATTGGTTTGTTTTTATAGTGAGTTGCACAATGTTACATATGTTTAATACTCATTTAATATTGAATGTAGTACCTATGATAGGCAGTGCCTAACTGCAAATATTTGCATGCTCCTAGAACACCAATTGGATATAATCCATACCTATTTACAAAGTGACATTTCATCTAAAAATGAAAATTAAAAGTGGGTCTTAGTTGAAATATCACTTTATTAGTAAATATGGAGCATACCAGCTGGTATTTCCTAGGAACATGCAAGTATTTTGTACTTCATCAACAAACCACTGACCATGGAGAAGATTTTAGTTCAATGTACCTAAAAGAGCTATGTAGGCTACCACACGAGCCACCAAAGAAACTGGAACAACCCATCCCCCATCATCTCCCTGTAGTCATTTTATAGAACAACATTGAATTACTTTGGAGACAATCCATAAAAGATTACAAGAACAATTCCAGGATGATATATGAATTAGTACATTACTAGTAATGCCTTACATTTTTGGGTGCGGTCTGAATTACATAATATGTGTTAGGGAAGAGAAGGTGAAGTCTGCAAGATCCATTCACAGCAGAGCACATGTTATTGGCTTTGCTGGTATCATACACCTTGGCAGAAACATTGACATTCATGTTCAGTATTATGTTCCTGTCATTCATGTTCAGGACCCCAATTTGGTACCTATCATCTTCCTCTATGATGTATTCAGCCTCTTTACCTGGCAGTATTTGTAATACTAATATCAGTAACATTTGTAACTCAATTAACTTTCCTATAAGCTACCATAGATAAAAATGGAAATAAAGATGAATGACAGGGGGTCTACAAGTAACTAACTAGACAGTTGACAAGAATTAAAAGTTGCAATCTAAATGACAATGCAGAGAAAATAAAGCTAATATATCTTACAGAAGTAACTTTGAATTCAATGATTACCATTAACTATCTCTCCAATGGTAATTGCATCAGGGGAGATTGTTTGTTTAGGCTGCAGTTTCTCAAGCCTCTTTTCTCCTATGAAACAAAAGTAAAAGCTTATATGAAACGAAATAATATTTCATGAGAGGAAAAAAAATAGAGCTGTGAGATTTCATCTGAAGTAACCTTTAATCACCATCCCTTCAAGCTCGTTCATGCTACTGGCCTGTGCTTCCCACCTAATACGAATGCTGGAGCCCTTATTTAACCACAAAGAAAACCCCTGAAGATAAAGAATTCAAAATCTTCATAACCCTTTGGGAATTGCAATCAAGTACACCTAAAAGGCTAAAACAATGTTACAGACAACGAAATCTTCTAGGAAAAGCTTAGCATAATGTTAAAGAATTTAAGTTCAACACGTTTTCACTATAAAGGTGTTCGACACCATTATCTAATCACATATTCACACATCACAAAGAATCATTAACTCAGAAGCATTCAGTAGCATATGATTGAATGACAGTGTTACCTTGCGAGTATATGCTGGAACAACTAAGAATCTTGATGTGCTCCAATTTGTTTGGAAACTTAGCTCAGGCTTCTCATTGAAGCCATAAAGCGTAACATTGTTGTTGTTATACTCATTTCTTACTTCAACTTCCTTCACAAAAACTGAGCTTACCTTCACCAAACGCGATGAGCTTGGGCCAAGAACCAACCGAGAATCCCCATAATATCCATATCGGATAATGGCTGAAACTGCATAAGAACAAAGAAAAAAAGGAGAAACATTGCAGTGTTTCAGAAAGAGTAAAAAGGAGAGACACTACAATGATTAAAAAAAAAAAAGCTACATAGCCAGAATTTGTGCTAGAATCCGATGTCTCAGAATTAGAGTGCATTTGTTTCAGATTATTTTGACAGAATTTTCATAGAAGTTATTCACATCAGCTTCTATGAAACAAAGATTTATTTCAAGTTGAAAAAATCACTTTTCTGTCAAAATAATCTGAAACCGCGTATGTTTACTATACCACCTAGCTAGTTCTTACAGAACAATTCTGGCACAATACTTCGGCTAACTCAGCACTTTTCACAGAAACAAAAAAATGATGAAAATTTTACATGCCACAAAACCAAAGGGCCAAAGGAACCAGCATGCAAGCACAAGTTTCATGCCATCTTTGAGAGTGGCCACGAGTTGGAGTCATCAAGGGATGATGGCCTAATGTGGAATAAAGCAAAAGTGTGGCCTAGGCATGGCTACTTTGTTTTTATCACTTAATACGACCCAGATGTGAAGAATATAGAAGAGGGTCGAGTATGTTGAAAGGAGGGAAAAATGTAAAGATAAATAGACCAAGAGGAAGAAAGTGAAGAAGGGGAAGACTTGTAGGTGAAAAAGGGTTAAATGCTTAATTTTTGTAGAATTGCTGAGTGCTAACCATATCTAATAGTCAACCAACCGTCTAAGCTTTGGTTAGTTATGGAGTGTTTTGAATGGCAAGTACTTTGAACAGAGATTGCTATGCCATAATAATTCATTTATAGATATATTGCCTTTTAATTAAAACAAACAAAAACTTAATCACAGATTTTGCAATGGGAACTAACAGTCCTCAAAGTTACACAATTTAGTTAAGTAGTTAAAGTATTTGATTCTTTTATTGGACTAAATACCTATTTTAGTCCTTCAAATATTACACAATTTATTATTATTATTATTATTATTTCAATAGTCTCATATATAATATTAAATATTTTTTATTAACAATATATTGAGATTAATTTCTAAAAAAATACAATAGGCGTAAATATTCTGTAAATTTGTTAAACAACTGTGTGGTGTGCAACATAACAAATAAAAAATTACTACATCATTTAATGGGGCCCAGCATCAATAAGGATATACTATATTTTTCAATTGGTAAGCGTTATCATATCTTTTTTTTTTTTTTTGTTGGGGAAACGGGGTGTTGGAGAAACGGCCCTGGAACCCGCTCCTGTTAGCTTTCCCAGTACATTACTCACATGGTCAAGATTAACCACCAAACTATCCCCTCATCTGCTTAAGCGTTATCACTTTTGAGATCAAGATTTTTTTTCAGGTACTTAATAAGGATTCAAATCTCTTGTTTCCTCCCTTTGTTTCTCAAATCAAGCTTTGTTGCGTAGTTAAATTATGAATAGTTAAAAGAATTTGATTAAATAAAAAATTATAGGTAATGACATCATTACATACATATCAAAATTTTATTAAGCAAACATAAAGGGAGACAAGAAAGGGGATAAAAAATTTGGTTCCACTTAATACATATTCAATCGACCCAATCCTTGAGCCCTCTATTTTCATCCTCTCTCCCTCTTGCTTTTTCTCACTTTCTTTCTGTGTAAGTCGATAGACTCATCTTTTTAGTGAGTACATATATGACTCTTTTTTTCTAAGTGTCAATGTTGTTTCATGTAGTAAAGTACAATTTGTGTGTGGTCAGGCTTTTGATTTGAATAAACTATTGGACTTTTACAATGGGCGTCCGCTTGCTGAGATGATATAATTGAATCTCCAACAATATAAAATAAAATGTTATCATTTTAGTACTTCAAAAATATTTGGAATCAATTTAGAACCTGAATAATGTAAAATGTCATCATTAATTTAGCTATTCACTCATACAGATTGTCGTCGAATTAGTTTATAAATCAAGAGTTCAAGACTCCATTAACCTTGTTTCCCTTGGGTTTGTAAAAGAATTAGAATATACATTATGACTCTAAACTAAGTTCTTTTTCTTTTTTTGGTCGAAACTCTAAACTCAATTCTAAGTTTTCTATTTTTTTCACGGTTTTGGGCCATTTGGGAAGAGATATAAGGTTATATATGGGCCCAAAGAGACAAACCGAGAGAGGGGAAAGGGCGAAGTGAACATATCTGGATCCGAGATGATGTTATTTTTCATTTCTGTGAATATAATTTATAAAATTATAATTATAATTCTAGTTCTAAATGTTATTCAAAGCATAAAAAATTAGAATTTACAAGTCAAATTTCAAATCTAGATTTTGATTCCATACTCAATTCTGGCCTGGGCAACAAGCCAGCAAACAAAACATTGCATCTTTAGAGCAAAAAAAAAAAGTGTTTACTTTTTTTTTCAAATAATCATATGTGTCAGTAAGTGCAATTAGAAAAATAACGCCATGTAAATAAAACCAGATAATATAATATAATCATATGCAGCTAACAAAGTCTTGTAAGTGTAAATGAGAAAAAAAGGAAAACACCAGCCAAATTTAATTAGTCCAAAATCCTAATGGCTCCTTTATTGGACACAAAATACAGAGTCATAAACAGTGGAACCACAACATTACACTAAAAAAAAAAAAAAAAGTCACAAGAAGTTGTGCCTATATCGCCCAAATTAAAATTCACGGCATGTAGTTAGTCTAATCTCTACAATTCCAGCAGCTAGTACTTCTTCTCCCATGCAAGTGACCCAAAAATTTAACTGAAAGAAAACACTACAAACTAGAAGCACACACAACATATAACATACGAGGATGGTACTTATGGATAAGAAACCAAAAAAAAATAAAAGAAGAAAAGAAAAGAAAGTGTAACTCCTAAGAGTTATGTATGATATGGAACAACATGTAGAAGTTACATATGAAGTACATGTGACATTGCTCCCCTCAATCGACCAAGTAGCTTCTTGCCATAGTGGTTGCTACGCATTATTGGATAATTTAGTTTAACCAGCTCCAGTATTGCCTTTCGAATGGCACCCTGCTTGTGCATAAATATATAAAAATTTAAAAAAAATACAATAAAATGTTATAGCAGTATGCATAATATTTATGAAAGGATTGCATATATGGCACATTTTCAAGCATGGTAAAGATTTTTTATTACTCCCAAGTAATCACATTTCCACCAATGTACTGTAGACAACACCTTTCTTATATGAATTCGATTATACTAATTTTCATATTTTGATTATGATGTAGTCCATCTTAATTTTACACACTTACACTTGATATCAAGTGCTCAAAATTGTTTACAAAGGAATTTTAGGAAATCTCAATGTGATTTTAGCCTTTTAAAAGAAATCTTGCCCTGTTAGCTAATGTCTAAATAAATTTTTTAAAAAAAAAAACACTAGCCTCTAACTAAATTGTTCCTGATAAATAAATGTATATATTGGGCACAAGCTGTGAGTTACCAATTGCCTAGACTATAATGCTTTTGGAAAATTAGAAATCTAGAGTAGAGTAATGCACAAACATATAACAACAACAAGCTAAGTTATCTTACTAGGTAGGGTCGATTATATGAATCAAATGATGTCATATTATTCTATTGTGTATTATATTTATATTTATATTGTAAATACAAACATACAAGTTGTAGAAAATGTTGCACTAACCTTGGATACAGAGACTGCTGAACTGATGACAAAATTTCCATAAGGATCCACAAGAAGCATAGAGAAATTAGGATGATGGAGCAATTCCAAGATAATGCGCCTAGAATAATGTTCTCCTGACTCCTGAAACAGCTTCTCCACAACATTGCTCCCATACTTATTGCAGGAGATTGATACAAACCTCCCTTCAAGCTGTCCCATAAGGCTTTCTGTTAATCTTGGTTCTTGCTTACCAATCAAATGCTGCACCACATAGTTGCTGCCAAAACATGGAAGAGAAAAGTAAGTATAGTGAACTATTGATTGAAATAAAAAAGAGAAGAAGGAGACAATCTGAATACAATAACAATTAAGCCATGTGTTGTCCACTAGATAGAATCAGCTACATGAATCTTACTGTACCATTAAAACCATTAAAATTTAAATCTCTTTTAAAAATAAAATTTACTATAAAGAAAACATTTACTATTATAGGAGACAATTTGAATAGAAAGGAAGCATAGGATAGGCTTTCACAAGGCTTCCACCTAGTGGAGTTTGGAGAGAGTAAATATACGCAATCTCTTCCGCTTTGTAAAGAAATTGTCTACAATATTTGAATCGAATGACATTCAGTTAACAAGAAAGCAAGTTTACCATTGCGTCAACATTCACTCTCATGGAAGAGAAGTTGAATGGAAGGGGGAAAAAATAGTAAAATACAAACCCGTAACAGTCTTCTGATAGGATTGGAGCATTGACTATGATCTCAGCCATCAATTTCTCTTTGACTTCACCCTTAGCATGGTCAACGCAGAGCTGCATTACACAGCAACCACTTTTGTCTGTTGCGAGTTCAAAACAGTTGTTTGCCACGACATCCATCAGATCCTGTAATCAAAGTTACAATAAGCAATTAATTATCGAAGCCAGAGAACCAAAGTACTGTGACATATATACATATATACTAGGCCTTATCCAGTTTTTCTTGTACCCTTAAACTAAAATTTTGTGACTTAAGTGTATGAAGCCAAAGAAAGCAAGATAAAAAAAGAATGGACAAAGTTAGATGAAGGTAAAGCATGTTGAAAGTGTTACACACAGCAATATTCGTTACTAAACATAGAAATTTCAATCATGTTCAGAAACTTAAACAAACAGACTTCTGAATTCTGATTCTTTAGTTGTAGGTGTAAATTAATAAATCATGGCAGGACTTCTAGAAAGCAAAAGATTAGCATTCAACACAAATCACAGAAAAGTGAAATTCGGAATGCCCCAAAGTCACCCTCCAAACATGAATTAGGGATCACTTACATGAGCTTCACATTTAAAATCACACAGGCAACTAATCCATGAAAATTTTCACCATCTTTTCCTCTTAACCAAACACGCCTTAAAAGAAAGATAAGGTTAAAATATAACTATGTAAAACCTTATGGAATAAAATAAATAAATAAATTTTGCAAAAGAGCCTAATACACATGATTGATTGCTATGTAATGAAATAGGCTAAAGCTGCAGGACAAATCAAACTTTCAGTCTTCATATACACGTTATGAACAACTTCATTGCTCTTAAAACTGATAGCAGAGACATGGAACCATTGATCAGAAGATGGTAATGTTGCAGTTCCTTGAATTATGTAATCTAATATGCCTAATATGAAGCACGGCTGTTAAACAAATTCCCTAACTACAAGGAGTAATTGATGAGATAATAAACTTATCAGCCCCTAGGACTGATTAAATAAATAAACCAGTCGTTCAATTCAAGTTGCTCAATTGCGAAGTGAAAGGAATTTGGTATTGAAACATGAGTTTAATTTCAGTGATGTAAACCTATTTGATTATCCAATTATGTCTATCAATCAGTAAAAATAATTAAGTCTTATCCTAACTTCTTGAAAATCATACAAATGAGATAATTTAATTAAATAATAAAAAAAAAGAAGTGCATAGAAATTAAACACATGAAATATATTACCATAGTATCTTCGCTTTCGAACTTTTTTACACAGTGCTCAATCACATGAAGACCATTCGTGTCCTTAGACAACACAACAGCATTTGGGCTTAGCGCTGACATTATGCGAGATCGCTGTTCCTCGTTGGTGACATACTCCAATAACCTCTGCACAGCACGGGTCCTGTCATCGCAAAACATAAATTATAACTATATCAAAACTGTGATCACATTTTTTATATCAATTTTATCTAATCATCGAAGGATTCAATTTTGACGTAGTCAAACTGCAAAATAGTTTTACGATTGACTCTTACAATCATATAAGGAGAAAGATTAGAAAGAAAGACAACTTTAAGTATCAAAATTAAACTCATTCTCGAATCAATTAAAAATTAAAAATACATGTACAATATTTTGAGGTCGGTTAACTTAACATTTAAATTACTAATCTCAAGAAGAATAAAAAGAATTCAAGAAGGGTTTTGACCCAAATTTCTTTTTGGGTACTTGAGCTAAAATTGTTCCCAATATTGAAGGATAAGTTTTTTTTATTCAAAACAGCATTAGTAAGTGCCATAGCAAAACCATTATGAATAAAATAAGAGTTTAAGTTATATATACTCACAAATCCATTCATGTATCGATATATGAATAAAAATAGTTGAGTCACACACTCACTATTTAAAAAGTAATCAAAAAACTAATGACAATTTTTCAATTGGCACTTCTACAATTAGAAACAACACAAAGAATCCGAGCAAATTAGTCAATTCAAGATTCTTGTATGAAATTTTATATATAAAAAATAAAGGTGGTATCATACATACCCATGAGTGTGAAGGCACAAATTCACAAGCTGAAAAGCATTCTGTGTAACAATCAAAACGATTCGAGTTATTTGCTCCACACTGCATATCTCCACAAGCCTCTGAAAAACATAGTTCCCATAAGGGTTCGGCATCAACTCAACCACATTGTCTATAAGCTCTCCGAAAACAATGGAAACCTCTTCCTTTGTTGTCACGGCATCCATGGCATCCTGCAAGACCCTGCATCCACATTGATCCTTAGCCAAAAACAGAATCCTCCCCCTCAAATCATACACCGAACGGTCACTCATCAAGGGTTGTTGTTGTTGACGCCTGTTATTATTGAGATTCTGACCCAAAACATTATTATTCCTTCTGTTGTTACCGACCAAAGGGTTCAACATAACATCACGATCACGATGATCACCATAAGATCTTCCTCTAAACCCCAGAAACTCATTGTTCCCTGAAACTTGGGACATGGAAAGAAGCCTCTGATACTCTCTTGATAAGCAGAAGCAATAAGGCTCGATCTCAACCTGTTGATTCCATAGCTTTGTGATGGTGGCATCATTGGAACAGTGCTAGAAGAAACATATTCGTTGTTGTTGTTGTTGAACCAAGGCAGTGTCTGAAACCCAATGTTGTTGTTACTCTCTTGCTGTTGTAGCATTAATCCCACATCGGAACTATGATTAGGAGCAAAAGGGTATCCTTTGTTGTTACTCTCTTGTTGTTGCTGCATTAGTCCCACATCGGAACTATGGTTTGCAGCAAAAGAGTATCCTTTAAACCTTTCGTCGATGGAGAAGATATTTGAGGCTTCACCACCAAGATTCATGGTTGTGTGGTGATTCTGATTCTGGGGCATCAAGGAGAGACGAGAGAAAGCATCTTCAAGATTCTGGGAAAAGGGGCTTTGCTGATTTTGTTGCCTCAACAACAAGGCATGATGATGATCATCGCAACGAAGTTGTTGTTCATGAAGGCCATTGTGATGATCACTGATGATATTGGTGGAAAAATCAGCAGCAAGAAGTGGTTTTGAATTTGATTCTTGGCTGGACATTCTTGAATCTCTCAAGGAACAATGGCAACCCTTGGTGTGGACGGCTTGGGGATTGGAAGAGAAAGGGTTTTGACTATGAAGCTCAAAGAAGATAGGTTTTTATAGAGAGATACGAAGGGGAATAAGGGTGATTATTGTTATTGTTACAAATTAACGAAGGGATTAAGGATTTTCCTTAGTTTGTTTAATCCAACTGTCGTGATTTAATTATTGATTGCATAGATTTTGATAATTGGACTAGCAAAACACGTGGTTTATTTTTAACCACACACAACTAAAAGATATCATTATCTTTAAATTATTTTATAAGATGAAGAAATCACCGAAAATCAGGTTTTATGTATACTACTAGTGTGTATATATATATATATTATCTAATCATACATTATTCTCCGTATACATTTTAAAAGTTGCTAAGATAAGAAAAAATTATTGAATAAAAAATATATTTAAACTAAATCTATTAAAAATGTTAATATTTTATGCAAATATAAGTGCTGATTATCAAATAATATATACAAGGAGGGAAAGATAGTGAAGTGATTATTAATACGGTACTAGAATGGAAAGAGTTTTGGGTTGGGAGTGTAAGTGTGATTATAGCAAATGAAGGGTGTTTCCTATGAGTAGGGGGTCTGCATGGAGAATATGGAAACTTATACCTGTTGGGTGCCGAAACCGACCAGAG
The DNA here is from genome assembly GCA_030441495.1 of Dalbergia oliveri. Taxonomy (NCBI): domain Eukaryota; kingdom Viridiplantae; phylum Streptophyta; class Magnoliopsida; order Fabales; family Fabaceae; genus Dalbergia; species Dalbergia oliveri. Next base: position 3,694,592 of record JAMLFY010000015.1, on the reverse strand, counting down.
GAAGAGGGAGAGAATATCTCTAAAAATGGTTACGTTATGCAGTTGGTTTTCTAGGTCTCTCTCTCTCTCTCTCTCTCTCTAGAGTCTAGACTGTGTCACTTGTGTGTCACCTAAACATGTGGACTCATCGTTGACCGCTTGTGTGCGTTCAAATTTCAAAGGATATTAGTATCTCCAATATTAAAGCCTGTTTGCATGGCAAATATTTTCATGCTGTGCTGGAAAAAACTGCCTTTGAAAAAAATTGAAATGGTATGATTTATCATTTTACTTTTAATAAAAGTATTTCAATTTTTAAAAAATTAGTTCTAGTAAAAGTAAAAAATATTAGTTTTTATTTTTTTCATTTCACATCAATTCTCCTAAATTTACTTTTCTATCATCTTAATCAAACACAAATTAATTTTTTTAAAATTAATTATTTTAAGATAAATTCATTCAACATCAATCATTTTAAAAACAATTCTACCAAAACTTAAACCAAATGACCCCTAATATCTCTCACCATTGCTTCGAGCTCAAGTGCATGTGGTGGGGCAGCATGGGGCTTCCCCTTTTATTCAAAATTTCCCAAACCAAAACGTTGTTGAGTTTTATGATGGATCTCTTAATCTTTAGGACCACCATAGATTTTCTATTATTAGTTGTCAAATTAAATTATTTAATAAAAATAATAATCATTCAACAATTAATAATAAGAAATTGATGATAAACCCAAAAATAATTTGTCCACCTTAAAATTCACTGGCTTCTATAACTTATAAATGTTAAGAATGTATTTGGTTGTATAGCAAATGTGAAAGTAAAAATTTTATAGTTATCTTTTATGTGTAAAATTGCACATAAAATTTATCCATAGAATTTTTACGCCACTTTATTCCTTAATCAAACATATTTTTTATATATATGTTTCTTTTCTTTTTTTTGTTCTAAGGAGCTCCTAGTAAAGCTAAAGGGAAATAGATGAATGTTTGTGGTGTTTCTTACTTTGTAAGAGGTGCCACACATCTTGTTATCTAATGGATAAGATTTAAGGGTTTATTGATACTCCAATTAACTGTTGTATATTATAATAATTCTTTAGTTTTGATCAGACAATTAAATTATGATAAATTGTATTTTAAAAAGAATCAAAATTTATCTGCGTGATCTTGGGACACTGCTAAAAAAAATTATTTGATTTCAGGATCATCAAGATCAAACTTGATCACATAGATAAAAATTTAGAATTATTACGGTGCATTATATGTATTTTAAAAGTTGCCAACGTTTATCTATATAACTCGAAAATATTCCTACAAAGTTATGTTTAATGTTTAATTTCAGGATTATATATATAAAAATTGCCTACTTTCAGATCAAACAAATAAAAGTTAAAAATTATTACCATGTATTATATATAAATAATATATCGATATATCATTAAATCCTATCCATTGGATGTTTTGGGTATGTGGTGCACCTACATGGCCACATGGACAATATTGAATAGAGTTGTATTATTTATAATTATTATGTGTGAGATATTGTGTTGACTCATACTCAATTTATTATTTAATAGAGTGTGAATCATATTCTAATATCATCCACATCTTTATCTAATAGTGGACGAAATATGAGTACAAATAATAATTTTCTATTGAATAATGACACTATTCGGTTCCCAATAATTCTTAATTTTCGTCCATTGTTACTATAGAAGTAATTATGGAAAGAGAAAGGATAATATTTTATCTTTATACTTTTGAATTTGTTTCTTGGAAGATTTTGTTCAGTTAATATCTCGTCTAATCTTTTTTTAAAAGATTTGTTTTATCTTTTTGTATTTTATTTGGTTGTAAGTATAATTTTAGTTTACTATTAAATAAATTATTCCTTCATTCCTATTTAATATTGCATCAGAAAAATTTTCTATTATTTACATATCATAAATTGTAGGAAGAAAATTAAATTTTAACATATACTCCTTTAAAATTCTCAACTAAGTGTCTATTTTAAAATATGTATATGAGTTAAGAAGAATATTGAATAAATCTTAATGTTGAAGTAATTAAATTGTAATTTATAAAATTATCTCATCTCTCAATTTTATTTTTATCTATTACTTAATACTACTCTTATCTGTTTATTTAATAAGGATAGATATAGAAAAAGTAATTGATACACTCTAAATTTATTATGAGAACAAATAATTGTGAACAAGCGCTAAATTTTAATTTTTTAACGATATATATACTTATTTTAAAACGGGTGGAATATTACATAAAAATCAAATTTAGGAATGCTGAAAAGTCACTCTCGCAATGAAATACTGGTAGCAATCTACAATTCCAAACATCCTCTTTTGCCACATGGACAAGGTTGCCTTTCCATGCCTCACAATTAACTAGAGCTTGGGTACTGAGTTTCCATTTTATTGCACACTTACAATTAGTTACGGCTTTCCTATACGTATCACAATCACCATCATCGCTTGTAAATTTGAGGTGGAGGTATGAGATCAATCTATCTATATTATTAATATTTAAAAATAATTAACACAAAATTTTAATGAGTTAATTCTATTTTTATCTAAAAAAAGTTTTTGAAAATAAATTCAAATATCTTTTTACTCCATTTAATTTATCAAATTATCATTTCACTCAATTGTCCTCTCACTTTACTAACCTAATAGCTTGTATTATAATAACAGTTTTCAATATATATTAGACTAGTCATTTGTTTCATGCAATGCACGAGACAACAAAAATGGTTTGTTGACCATTATTAAAAATAAATACTAATTTATTTAAATATATTTTATAAAAATGAGTATATAAATTTATTTTGAAAATTAGTTAATAGTTAAATAATTAAATAAATAAACAAAATATACATGTGTCATTATATTTTATATTTTATTTTTAATATTATATTTATAAGGTTGAAAAAATTCTCAGTAAATGACTTTTAACTAACAATAGAAAGCTTATTTTATGAAAATTTTGCACATTTTAAAAGTTGAATTATTGAAATAAGAAAGAGAATAAGTGAATAACTTTATAATATTATGAGTCATTTGTAAGAATGGATATCCATGAGAAAAATGACATGTTCCCGCCTTATCCCTATTTAGAATTTGGCCTTTCCTCTCATCCTCATCCCTATCACTGGTCCTATTCCCAATTTCCCATGGAATTTGAATCCTATAGATATTTGCGGGTTTATAAAAAAAATCATAAAGGAAAAAAATTTTAAAAGTACTTTAAAATTCAAAATATAAATATCCATAATAACAAATTTTACTAATACAACATAATCCAAATTAAAAATAAAAATACATACATAATACAAATCCAATAAAAATAATTGAAAAATGAGGTTTTCTTTAAATATATATATATATATATATTTAAATAATTTATATTGGGAATATGCGTCTTGGCTGGTCTCTATGGGAGAGGGACCTCGTTTCCATCTTTGCCCCGTAAACCATCACTAAACTTATCATCATTTCCGTCCCTATTGCAAGTAATATATGTGGGTACATGCTTTAGCGATTTTTTTCTTTTTATCATTCATAGCCATTTACTTATTTTAGTAAATTAAAATATTTAATTTATAAAATAATTAAAATACATTTTCTAAATAATAAATAAATTTAATTTATATGATTTCAATTGTACCTCATTTCCTTGTACATCCTTTTAATAAATTAAAATATTAATTTAAAAATATATGTCATAATTAATGTGTTATAATTAGTAAAAAAATCATAAATAATCTTAATTTACGTCATTTCAATTATTGGAATAATGCATCAATTACATAATTTTTTGTAATAAAAAAGTTATATAATTATTTAATTTTTAAAATTTTTAATAAATAATTATTATCATTATCAAAGAACTTAATCGTGAAATTATTTTTTAAAAATATTTTGATTTTGAAAAAGTGAAGTATTTTTTTTAAAAAAAATGAAAAGATTATGGAATTGATAATATAAGTTGGGAGATTTAAGTTGCAAAAAATTAAATATGGTGTAATGAGATTGGTAGATAGAGAATTTTTTTATGCTTTTCAAAAACTATAGATTTGAAGTTAGAAACTTTTCAAAAAGGGAAAGAGTTGGAAATAGGTTATGATATACCTTTTTAAAAAAGACAGATTTAGGAGAAAATATTTTGATTTGAGAAATAATATGCATGTAAAAATTAATTATGCAAAATGAATCTCGATATATAATAGAAGTAATCTTTTCCAATATTTAAGTTGACGTATGAATTTTAAATTTTTTGTTTGATTTATTATTTTTTATGGTGATTTTCAAAAATTATATTTGTTCAAAGGTGACTTTTTTCTTCAAAAATATTAATGCGTTTATTTTTTTATGCTTTTCAATTTATTTATTTTTATTAATAATATTATAATATTTTAGTATTATAATACCTTTCATTGTGTGAATACAAGTTATAAAAAAAATTCAATTATAATATTTTAAACATCCTAAAGATTTTAAGGCTTGCGATATTTTCAATGTTTAAAAATTGTAAATTGATAAGTGGGATAACATTCAATATAAAGTATGTGTTAATAGAAGAAAGGCATGAAAGTATAATTAGAAAAAATAATTAATAATTACAATGCAAATAAAAATTTAAAACTTACTTTAGATAGAAAGGTTAAGAAAATGATGGAGTATAAGTTTCTCTATAAGTGACACAATGACATTTTCTTAGAAATTAATCTTCATTGTAAGTACATTTTTCATTTCTCTTTGCTAAAGCATCACCTTCAGAGTTAAACATTCACAAGGCATAAAAAAAGATCAAAAGCTAAAAACCATTGAACAAAGGAGTGTAATCCAATAGGGATATGAATTATCTAAAGTGAAGATCTTATTTTAGATGGTAAAGTAGGAGGATTTTGTTTTTGGATCAATAAAATTAGAAGTGAATCTTTTTTTACTCTATTGATTTAAAGGTGAAATTCCTTAGAAAGTAAAGTAAAGATCTCACTTTAGAGAATTAAAATCCATCTAGTAGAATAGGGTGGATTCTATGCTACATTCTCTCGTAAGGGGTTTGAAACCCTTCTTAAATGTACCGATAATAAGTTGACAATTATATCAACTTAATCCAGATCAGTAGATTAGGTGGCATATTTTTATTATTAGCAGAATCAACCTTTCAATATTTTGTTTTATAAGTGAGTCCTTTCAATTATTAATTATTGAACTAATTAATAAATATGATTAAGATTCATAACAAAAAAAAAAAAAATCGCGGCCCATGTTCATTACCAAATTAGGTACGCAAGAACCCTAACGCTTCTTTTTCATCCATACAAATATCTTATGTAATACCCATATCCCCATTTCAATCAAAGGCTATTGAGGTGGAGGCTTGGAGGGGAACTCTTCGTTTATGTATACCTGCATGCTAAAAATATTTTTCATCAACTATAGTATCGTAATTCGCCATCTTGACTTTCTTTGTTCTTATACTTCTTTTGGTAGATAACAAGTCACCTTTAATATTGTGTGTGAAATTACAAATTTAAACTAATTAATTTCTAAGATTGTTTCCAGTTCCCACTATATTGTTCTGCCATAGCAGTAGTATGGAGCTTGTTGAGTTTCCCATTTCGAGTTGGGATTAACCCAAATAGATTTCTACTGCAATTTTCAATCTTTTTATTAAAATTGAGCCTACAATGGAGTTATGTAAATGTCTAGCCATTTCACTTCGATACACACCAGACTTCAGCTGTGGTTTAATTGATTCAAAGTTCAAACAATTAATACCTTCTCGGGCATTGAATCAAATTCAATGATGTATCGATACGAATTATATTTTACTGGGTATTTTGTAATAAGCGGTATTATTTGTACTCATAGGTAGCATTTGTTTAGTGCTCTTAAGAAAATACAATGACAGAAGGATGATATATATATATATATTAAATTTATGTCTCCATATCCTATTTTTACATTTTAGAGGAAGGAAATACAGAAAATTTTTGTCTTAGGGACAAAAATTTTCTTCCTTTTATCCCATCTCCGCCACCAAACATCCTTTTGTCCCACTGCCCTATATTTTCTGTCCAGGATAGTAAACAAATGCTGCTATAGAGTGTGACACCGTACCAACTTACATCTCATCTCATTGGATTAGACATGAACCCTATTCAAATAGGGTTCACACTCCATTCAATAAAAGATGATATGTGAGTTTCATGATATCCACACCTCAAGTACAAATATCATTTCTATTTTGTAATAATGATTCTATAAAGATTCTTTGATTAGAATGGAGTTGCGGACCTGGCCGATGACCGAGAAGAGTTAGGCTTCTTAGACACTAAGATTGGGGATGAATACAACCTAAAGAAATTTAATATATTTTGATTTTTATTATTAGTGAATTTGACTTTTAATACCAAAAGTTAACCTTAATTATATTTATCAATCACTTTTAACTTTTAGGGATCAAATTATAAAACAAAAATATTAAAAGGATACTTTTGTTGAAAGTAAAATTATGCCACCTAAGCATTTGATTTGAATTTAATTAATATAATTGTCAATTTCTTATTGGTACACATAGAAAGGGTTTTAAACCCCTTCTAAAAGGAAGGGTAACATAGAACCCACCATAGAATAGAACCATTGTGGGAATAATCAATTGCCTCATCCATGATTCTATGTATATATCACCCTAAGAGTCACTCTCAAATCTCAATGAAGACTCATGGGCAACCCATCTTCTTCATGAAAAGAATCCTGTGAAAACCAAAAATAAAATAAAATAAAACAGAAGTAAGGACTGCCATACTCCTTAAATGATATAAACCACTTTAGCCTTCTCACTTCTCTTTTTCTTTCCTCTTTTTCCCACTCTCCCGTAACATCCCCCATCTCTTCTTCCTCTTTATTTTTCTCTCTCTTCTTTCCATTCTCATTTTTCTTCTTCACCTTCTTTGCTCTCACCTTCATTAATCATCACCACCACCTTGATCATTATCATCTTCTCCTCATCTTCATCATCATAAACTGCACGCTCTATCTCTTCTCTCTTTCTAACTCGCGATTTCTCTCTCTAAGTGGAGGAATCGGTTAGAGCGTGAGTTTGGATCATTCTTTACCTCTAATCATCACCCTGGAGTAGTGGGTAAGTGACAATATTGCTCTATTTATCTTATTGAGCTCTTTATATAGTCATTCATTGTAGATTGGGATTTTTGGGACCCTAAATGTATAACTTTGGGATTTTCTAGTATGTGGGGATAATGACATTATTAGCTCACTAATATTGTATTTATTCTACTCCTATAATTATAGAGCATTTGAGGATCAACCATTGGATTGGTGGCACTTGGGAGTTGGTCTTCGTTTTTGAACAGTTTGTGAGTAGATGTTATATCTATAATTATTTTCATTCATGTTATAATTAGCTCTAAATATATTTTAGACATTCAGAAACTGAAAATAATTATTTGGTTGTGTTAATAATTTTAATGAAATTACATTCTTTATGTTAGCTTATGTTTTATAAAAAAATTGACACATGAGATAATACGATATTGATTCTGGAAAATTATTTTATCTCTATTATGGACTTGAGGAAAGGATTTGAGAAGTTGTGATTATAGCCATTTGTGGAGTTATTGAAAATAGATTTGATATGATATGTAAAATCTATATCACATGTTTTGGGGTCTCTAAGGATATGTAGCTAATAATAGTATGCGTTAGTCTTGGTACACCTTGACTATATTTGATTAGGACCACACAGTGGATCCTTCGTTCTACGGTACTTGCATGGGTTAGGCCATTCTATTTTAGGATCTCATGAGGAATGACCGTCGAGTGTGAATTTTCTGTTTATATTGAATTTGACGATTCCTTATTATTTTATATAAAGCTAGTTGTTTTCAAAAATCTTTTATGTAAATAAAAGAATTTGTTGAATTTATATGAACTATGGAGTTATTATTGTTTTATTTATGGATTATATATTATCTCATGTGAGTTATAGACATTCTGTTTTACCATTGATTTGCAAAACTCACTCCGTTGTTTCCCCTCTCTTCCAAGAATACAGGTGCAGCTTTAGGTCCAATCTTGTGGCTCCTCAATAGCCGAGCTTTGAGTTGGTGAGCCTTCTTGAGAAGACCTATTTTGTATATTGGAACCTAATTTAATTTTCTTTTTGAGTATTGTCTGGTTAAAACTGTCCATAATGCTCCATATGTCACAGGCAAAATCCTCATATTAGATTTATGTTTATGTTTATGTTTATGCTTATGTATGTGAAGTTAAGACTAAATATATATAGATTATATTATGGAAATGATTGGTAAAATTACATAATAGAACTTGAATTGAAATTCATTTGCTAAGATGATTTTCTGAATTATGTTGAGTCATTGTTTGCTTAGGTGGGTACATTATGAGAATGCTTGATGTCCAATTTTGTATTTTATCTTTATTTTCATACATATTGTATTTCTAAATTTGGGAATGTCAAAAAATAGATGAAACTTGCGTTTTTCTATAAAAGCTTGCATATTAAGGCTTGAAGGGAACATTTTTCTACACGCGTTATGGCTTAAGTTAGTCGTTACAAATCCCTTTCCTGATCATCTTTATTAGTTAGATTGGTTTATTAATTCTTGATGAATACATTGATTTTTGACCGATTTTATCAGTTTTTTCTAACAAGTTTACACAATTTATTATTATTATAATATATATATATGTACACTCTATCTATGGTTTTATCTATAGCACACTATGTGAAATATGATGTCCTACACACCAATCATTTAGTTACATTTATAAAGCGTGGTTATTTATACACATTATTTTACTTACTATTCCAGACTAATTATGTAAAAATGAGTTAACATATAGGATATGAATGATGTAGGAGATTAAATCATTATTATGTAGGCATAGGAATTATTATAAAAATTTTGATGAATGAGTTTAATTTTTATGTAATAACAATAGTATAAAATTATTTAACATTGTGAATCAATAAAATTTAAATAAAGTGTCAAATCATCACAAATCATTCTAAATAATTATTTGTAATGAAAATTATCCACCATGATTTGAATTTTGACACTTTTATAAATTTTCATTAGTTAATAGTGTGAAACAGGATTACATTATCAATGCATAAAAATTAAGTTTTTTTCAAAATAGGCTTTAAGAGAGACTTTTATTCTTAAAATTTACTTATGCAATTTTATATCAAGAATAATAATCCATTATTATTAGACATAAATATTTGTTAATAATATATTATCATGTAATTAAATATTAATGCAAATTTGTTACACTATAATAGAAGTAAATGAAATTTCATTTAAAGGAATGGTTAAATCCCAACATTCAAATTTCATGGAATTCAATTCAAAATGTGTAAGCAAAAATGATGTGAAATTTTCGTTACCATATTTGTTCCCACAACGTAGCCCGCGAGGTTGGAAAGCAGCAGTATATTTGGGGACAAAAAGGGGGAAGTAAAAACCTGAAAAGATTTTGAACAATTATTCAATCATATAATATTATATAAATAAAAATAATTAACTTTCATCTTTATTATTTGAAAAATCATATAAGAGAAGAAATTTGATTGAATGATAGTATAATTTATATTATCAGTACATTAAAATTAAACTTAATAAAAAAATAAAGGGACAAAGACAAAGGGAATCCAAGAAACAAAATATGATTTTAAAGAACCACCAATTCATCGTCCATTCATTCATTCACAGCATGGTTTTGCAATGAAAATAACAAAATTGAGTAAAAGAGATAGAAAAGAGGCACTTCTATGACGTAACTTTTAAGTAAGATGCATTATAAATCTTGTTATCGTACGGGGTAAGATTTAATGATGTATCAATACACCAATTATGTATAATGCATCGTAATGATTTTTTAATTTTAGATAGATTTGATAATTGTTATTAAATATATTTTAAAATTGATTAAAATTTGTCTACATGATTATAAAATATTTTCAAAAAATTATACTCAATTTTAGAATCATACAGATAAAATTATCATGCACACAAATTTTAGAATTACTAATTACATCACATGTATTTTAAACACGAGTCCATGTAATATTAAAATATCACCAAAAAATTTATAATTTCAAGACAATACAAACAAATTTATGTTTTTAAAACCATATACAAAATGGAGTTTATTTTGTACTTTTATAAAATTCAAGAATACTAATACTTTTCGTTAATTATGATTAAAAATGTACTATGTGTCCTATGTGTTCTATTAACCTAATTTTATAAAATATAAAAAATTAAAGATTTATCATAACCATTGAAAATAAAACAGTCCTTGTACTCTATGGATACTAAAAGAAAAAGCTACACGTAAATTTTAATGCTAACATAAATTTTATAATATATTACAACGCATCATAGTTTATTGATATCAACATGCTGTTAAGGATGCGATTGCTTTGGCCTTTTAAAAAAATATAATGAAATAGAAATTTTATTTTATATATAAATGAAATAACAGAAAAGATATTTTTCTCATAAACAACTCTTTCTAACCTATACAAAAAAAAATAAAAATAGATATTTTGAGACTCTGATTATTTATTAAAATTATTAAAATATACACAAAAAATAATTTTTTTTATAAAAAATAGACTTTTTTAAAGAAAAATCTTATCCAAACAAAACCTAAATCCCATTCATAAAATCACAACGTGCATGATGCACCTTACTTAACAAAATTACACCTAAGGCAACACCTAGAAAAGATTCACTTTACCACTCAATCTCGAGTGTTTAAAAAATTTAAAATGGCAATAATAATTTCCTTTCCCTCCCTCTGCTTAAAAAAAAAAAGAAATTAATAAATTAAACAATAAATAAAAGAAATAAACAAAACCCTCCCCCCAAAAACAGTCACCGCGAGCGGGAACACCCTCCATTTCCAAAAATTTCAAAAACCACGCGCTTCTCACCACTTTCCTCCTCCTTCTTCATTCCTTTCTCTTCCTTTTCGTTCATTTCTTAAACCCCTTTCAACCCTTTCTCTTCCTCTCTACTACAACACACACTCTCTTCTTTTTGTTCTTCCACACTCGCATGGCCCATCAAGAGAACCCCACGCGCCCTCAACGCGAGGCCAAGAAGAGGGCCGCAGCTGCACTCTCCGAGCTCCAAGGCGGCGCGTCCAAGAAAAAGCGCGTCGTCTTGGGCGAGCTCACAAACCTCAACTCCAACACCACCACCAACAGCAACAACGTTGCACCACCACCATCACCACCGGCCAAGCCGGTTCCCGGTAACAAAGCGTTTCACCAGAAAACAAGAGCCAAGAAGAGAGCGGTTGATGGGGAAAAACCGAAACCCGCGACTCCACCGGAAAACGCGGTCGCCAAGTTGGAAGAGAATAATGCCGTCGTCGTTGACCCTCAATTATGTGCACCTTACGTTTCTGATATCTACGAGTATCTTCGCAAATTGGAGGTATTTTTATTTTTATTTTTAGCAAAATTGCAATTTAGGGTTTTACTGTTTCTGGCGAAAATTGCAATTTTGGTATATATATCTTACAATAATCAACTTCATTCAATTCTTAAATTGAGTGATCATCTGTTAACGTTTCTTTTGTTTTTAGTTTTTTGTGGAGTAACTTCAAAATTAAAAGTGTGTACAATGCTTGTATTACTTTGGTTGAATCCTTAGAATTTTATGATGCTTTTAACGGTTGCAATCTTATGGTAGATGTGGCTTTAGGGAATTAAAGGAAATAGAGTAGAAAAAATGAAGTTTAATTTTGATGGGTTTACATTGTAAAAGGGCTTGAATTTGATGCGGATGTTATAACATGTGATTGGATATTTGTGTAAAATTATTTTACACTATGGAATCTTCAAATTAAACTCACAGAGAATTGTGACATTGGTTATAGTTTTTGACTTAGGGTGTGTTTGGTATGAATGTAAAAGGGGGTTCTATGTGGAGCTCGTCTATGAAATTTTTCACCTATTTTTTATTCCATGCCCATGCTTGTTTTTATCCATGAAAATTTTATCCATTTTTATCCCCGCCAAACTAGCCCTTTGGGTAAGCGTTTATTGCAACATATACAAAAGAAATGGTCACGTCATTATTAGAACTGGATAGATATATAAAATATTTAAGTGTCTTAGTCTCAAAAATTGGGGAAAATGGAAAACTGTGGCATTGATTGTGGTTTTTGCTTTTTTAAACTTTTTTTTTGTAAAGATTGTTACTTTAGCTAATTGGTGTTGTTTTTTTGTTTTGTTGGGGATTGTTCAGGTGGATCCGGGTAAGAGGCCATTACCTGATTACGTGCAGAAGGTGCAGAGGGACGTGAATGCCAACATGAGAGGTGTTCTTGTGGATTGGTTGGTCCAGGTTGCCGAGAGAATACAAGCTTGTTCCGACACCCTTTACTTCTCTGTCTCATACATTGATAGATTCTTGTCTTTGAATGCCTTGTCCAGACAGAAGCTGCAGTTGCTTGGTGTTTCATCCATGCTCATTGCCTCGTGAGTAGCTGTTTTTTCAGACGCATTTTGAGTTCTTGAAGTATTTGATTGTGTGTTTTGTTTGGTTCTCTGAACTTGATCGAGTTGTTTTTTGATGGTAGAAAATATGAGGAGATAAAGCCACCTGAAGTGGAAGATTTTTGTTACATTACAGACAACACATACACCAAAGATCAGGTGATTCTTGTGCCTCATTTTTGTGTTTCTGTATCTTTCTCCACGTTTTGTTTAGCTTTGGCCTTCACCATATGTGTGTTTAGAGCTGTTTAATTTTATGTTGAAAACATTTTATAATAAATGCTTCTTGAATAACCTTTTGAAGAAAATTATTTGTTGTCAAACATGCTCTAAATTTGGATGACTTTTGTTTGTTCTGAAGGTTGTGGAGATGGAAGCTGATATATTGAAGGCTTTGAAGTTTGAATTGGGTGGTCCTACGGTAAAAACATTCTTAAGGCACGTGCACATGTGCTTCATTGATTCTTCCATTGTTATATTGAATTATCTTACTTATTTTTCTTTCCTGGCTTGTTTGCTCACTGTGCATTTTGCCTGTGTTTTGCAGAAGATTTTCTAAAGTTTGTCAAGAGAGTAATGATGTATGTTAACATTTGTTTCGATCTATTTGTTGCTAATTTTTTTTTCAATAGCTTTGGCCTATATTAATGAAATTGCCAAAAAACTAATATTCTTGTTCCCTGGTGCAGACTTCTGACTTGCAATTTGAGTTTCTCAGCTACTACCTTGCAGAGCTCAGTTTGTTGGATTATAATTGTGTAAAGTTCTTGCCTTCTTTGGTGGCTGCATCCGTTGTATTTCTGGCAAGATTTATGTTAAACCCAAAGACGCATCCTTGGGTAATGTTGCATTCTTCTAAAGTGTAGTTTTGACTTTCAATATTCAATGTGGAGGCAATAACTGAGTTATATGGTATTTTATTTACAGAATTCGGCGCTCCATCAGCTCACCAGATATACACCTGCTGAATTGAAGGAATGTGTATTAAATATCCATGACCTGTACCTCAGCAGGAGAGGAGGCTCTTTGCAAGCTGTGAGAGAAATACAAACAGCATAAGGTAATATTTCCTATGCATGTTTATTTTTTATTCCTTACCATTTATTATTGATTGAGTATAATTATGTAATCTAGGGTGCGTTTGGATGAGTTTTTTTTTACTGCTCAAAATCACTTTTTTCATTAAAAGAAATCACTTTTCGTATATTTTGATATTTTTTAAAAACTCATTAGATTTTCAAAAGGTTCACTTTTCAGCTTTATTGTAGAAGCCAAAAAGAGCTGCTTTTGAAAAACAAAAATTAGTTTTTAGCTTTTTCAGTGATATATAAAATTTAAGCTTTATAATCATTTTTAAAATTTGAAACAAGGGCACCCCTACTTTACCTTCTAGTCAACAAGATGAAAAACAATTTTGGATTATTAATTCCATTCCACTTGTCACATTGGAGAAAGTTACGCTGATTCCTATCGCATCGGTTGTTTTGGTAACAGTTCAAATGCGTGGCAACAACACCCTCACCTCCTGAGATACCTCTTTCCTATTTTGAATTTAGAGTGACAGATACTTAGGAAATTGTGAATTGGCTTTTCTTGGTATGGCTGTGGTTTTAACTATTGGTTGAGGCATGGGAAACGGGTTTCCTAACACCAGAAGATGAAGATTTCATTTGCATTGCTTAAAGCTCATTGAAGTGCTTACCATGAAATGCTGTGGCATTTAATGTATCAAATGCTGGCCTCGCTGACCTCATAACTGATCTGTGTATGATGCGAGATAAGTCCCACAAGTTGAGAACTAGGTTTTCTTCTTCAACATTTAGAGTTCTCTTAGGAAGAGTTCATTTAAGGAGTTTAGGCCTCTTTGTATGTATAGGGAACTTCTATACGTTTTTCATCTTTGTTCAGATCTATGATGTCCAAGCTCTGTTGTTTAGAATTCCATTTTTCAGCGATAAACAAGTGTTGGATTGGTTGCCTTAGCACACATTTGCCTAACACGGTAACACCCATTTTGCTTTGGGCTTTTGTCTGTGTTTTCAGAAAATGTCATTGATTGAAAATTTCTGATCATTTATGCTTTAGTTGTTTTCAGTTATCATTTCTACACACATGTTGCGGTTTAATCTTAAACTTGGATAAATGAGAAAGGTTATAACTTATATTAAACAGTTCATTTTTATTGTAAAAGTTTGTCCAATATTCAAGACATTGATCAGTTCTACTGCTTTAAATGTAAAGCAGGATTGATGTGTGGTTAGGGAAGATGCACCAATTTATAGTATATTCTCACTTCCACTTTTCAGATAGGGAAATGTTTAGTGTATAACATATTTTTACAATAATTTTACACTTTTATGTATAGAGACACATGAAGACAAAGCAAATGTGGGGTTCATGTGTCTCTACGCTCAATGTGTAAAATTGTTATAAAGAAATATTGTATACTAAACATTTCTCTTTTAGTTAACTTGTTTGTGGGTAGAGGTCTTGGAAAAATTAGAAGGGGAAAAGAGGAGTATTTCTCACCAGAAATGAGGCATGTTTTGTTACTCCTGCTGGTGGATTGCATCAATTGCATAACTAATAAAAGTTACAATGTGGCAATGAGGGTATGTTTTGAAAGGAATATGTGTTAGCATCTTCAGAATGTTGAACGGAAATTGTGTGTGTAGTGTAATAATGATCGTCTAAAATCTGTAACTTTGATAGAAACTGCGTCCTCTTGGCAATAAAAGTTGGTGGAACAGGTTGATCATGGAAGATGATGTACCTGCAATTCATTGAATAAATGTCAATGCCTTGTAGTAACTTGTATTGGAGAGTACTATGTATTTTTTTGGTACAACATAACTTTAGGGAGAGTAGGTTATTCCCTTTGAAGGTCAAGTTAGTGTAGTTTTTTATGAAATGTTACAATGGCATTTTATTATAGCCCTATAAGAATTGTCGAGACAATGAGGAGAGATTGACCTGCCATAGTGCTTACTGCTTATAGCTTATTTTCTGTTGTTTCTGCTCATATTATCTATTCACTGGACTGATTCCTCATTGGAAACGGCTTCATGCGAGAGTAATAAAGAAAATTTGACCTTTTTCATCTTTTGCATCTTTGTAGTGGCTCCTTTCAGAGCCAAACCCTTAGCCTTAAAAGAAAAGTGCTTTCAAGTGTTACTGACTAAACCAACTCTTGTCAGCACTTGACTATTCATTTAATTGTTCACAGCAATAATGATTGCTGAATCAATCACAGCATTGACTTGAATTAGATTAACTGGAATTTAGAATCTCAAAATTTATGGTTCACACAAAAAAGAGAGAATGTCATGCTGGATTTTGTAATTTATGTTAAGGAAATGCAAGTGGATGAGGAGAAATTCTTATATAGAATATATTAGTTGGATGTGTTTCATAACCAATAATAAAGTGACACTTCAACTAAAAGTAGGAGTGAAATGTGGGTTTTGGCTGAAATGTCACTTTTTTATTAGATAC
This sequence comes from Dalbergia oliveri, assembly GCA_030441495.1. NCBI lineage: Eukaryota > Viridiplantae > Streptophyta > Magnoliopsida > Fabales > Fabaceae > Dalbergia > Dalbergia oliveri. Next base: position 3,678,525 of record JAMLFY010000015.1, on the reverse strand, counting down.
AAAGAGTATTCATCTAGTGCTTCAAGTGCATATAAAAACTTGCCTTTTTTGTTTTTTGGTGTGAATTAATTTCTCTTTAAATGGACACAGCAGAAAAATGTGACTGCAGGTGGCACTTTGGAACAACGAGAGACAAGGCATCGCCCTTGGGCCTTGCTTTTGTTACAGTAACCCATCAAAGGGGTTAAACCGGTTCAAGGTTTTAGAGCACTAGGCCCAATTGAAATTGTCCCGCCCAAAGTCCACATAAATCAATGATGCAGACAATAAAATAAAATAAATCAAATGATTGCTATGACGAAAAGAAAACGATATTGGTGAGGGTTAGGTTGAGCTCATCTGTCTAAAACGCCTCAACAAGAAAAAAAAAAAAAGAAGAAGAAATTGATAGAGTAATTGTTTAGGTCGAGCTAATAGAATGGTGTTTTTGTTTTTTGTTTTTATCTATTTTATTTTTTTGCTTTTTATTTTTCAAGATTTTATAAAGAAAACAGTGAAAATAAGACAATTTTGTTTCTTGTTTTCAGTGTATCTTCTCAAATTTTTATAAAATAGAAAATAAAAAGCAAGAAATTACAGCAGAAACTAAGGGTGTGCTTAGTTTCTATTTTCATGAAAGCAAAAAAAAGGTTTTGTTGCTTTCATTATTTTTTTTCACAAAATCCTTAAAATAGAAAATATAGAAAACAAAATCAGGAAATAAAAAGAGAATCCAAAACATGCTCTAAACAAACCCAACTATTCATAAGCATTTTCAATTGGAGAGAGAATAGGAATATTAGGAACTTAAGAGGAAACATGGAGGAGCCTTGTATTCATATGTACTTTTTTTCTTTTCTTCTTTTGCTGGAACACTCTCATTATGTACTTGAAAAGCACACTAATGAAAGAAACATAAAACACTTATGACCGTGCAGGTCATGTGGGACGTTCATAATGTTGGAGTATTGAGTCTTAGTACTATAATGGATAAGGTCGTTCTTGTGTTAATTATTATAAATGTCTATTTTTTTCTTTGTTAATTTTTCAAAAGGCGATGATAATTGATCATTTTGTTTGCAAGTCAAAAGAAAAATGGTACATGGAGATAGATAGGCTTGGACCAATGATAATAAACAAGAGGAAAAAGCAAATAATTATGACTCACGCAAAACCATAAATTAGAATATTCTCACCATTCTTCTCTTTCCCACTGTTTACTGCACCTGCCAAGACTTGCCTTAACAAAATCTTCAAATGCCCTATGAAAGTTTGAAGGATGCCTAGCAATAGTGACTTACGATAGAACAAAAAGAGCTCTATCATTTATACATAGTAATCCAACACAGTGAAGGGACATCTCAAGAGAACTAAAAGAGCCCTATCATTTGTACATTGTAATCCAACATAGTTAAGGGACATCTCATCAGATACAAGTTAATTTATAAACATTTATAAATCTATCTTTTTATTTTTTTATTACATATATGTATCGATAATTCATAAGTGTTTTCCATCAGTATATACTTCTTTTGATGTTCAATAAACAATTTTTAACAAACATAACAATTCTAGTAATCAACATGTACAGTTTTTCCAACTCTTTTTTTGTTCTATAAAAACTATTGAAACTCGGGAAGCGAATGCTAGGAAGGTACACATAAAATGCAAGGGACCAAGATTAATTTAGGCTATAATTGTTAGAGTTGGCTAATATAGTTTTTATAAGAGCTTGGCAACCTTATCCCATGAGGTTAAATTGGGCCTACTCAATTATTAAGATGATATCAAAATCTATCATGTGAGTGTTATTGGACTATTGTCTAGTTTGACAAATTCCATGCTTCAGATGCCTAGTCTTGGATGCAAAAGGAAATGTGTTAGAGTCCCCCCCCCATATAGCTTTAGTTAGGTCCACATGATTCTTAAGAATTTAACATAATCATGTTAACTATGACCATAGTTTAAAATACAATATTTTGTGCAAATAGCCAATTCAATTTAGTGGAACAAGATACAACATTCTATTATTGTTTTATTAGCATGATCATGTTATATAGATAGAAAAATAAACTAGAAATTACCAACTTTTACAAATTTTAATAAATTGAACTCATTTAAAAAGGCTTACATGTATGATGTTTCAATTTCTTTGTATAAAAACATGATCATGTAACCAGAAAATTTGAAATTATCTATTCCACTGACATGCAAGAACAGAGTGACATGAAAGCAAAAGAGAGACTGGCATGCCTGCCCGCTTAGTGCTATGGTTCCTGTGAGGTTATATAATTAAGAAACATGAGAAACATTACTTTAGGAAAACACCACCTGTCACGGAACCACACGAGAAAATCAAAGTGTCGATTTTTTTTTTTAATTACTTATCATATGTTTTGGTAGGGGTAAAAATGAGGGGAAGATATTTTGAACTTTATGTGCACTTATATATATATATATATATATATATATATATATATATATATATATATATATATATGTATGATATTTATCTATAAAAATTTTCACCTTATTTTTATTTCATACTACAGTGTCTTTAGTTAAAGAGTAAAAAAATGGATGAAAAATTTATTGAATGATTCTTATATATAATTAATTTTATATATGAATCTCACCTATAAAAGTTTTCACTTTATTTTCACATCAGTTAAACATATGAGGTATCTTTTAGTGGGGTTAATTCTATTGGAGGAACATATTTTCTTATGAGAATCTTACATGATTTAGTTATGCGTTGATTTTTATATGATCTCAACCTCATATGAGAATCTTACATGCTCTTGCGGGTTTTAGACTTGAAACTTGACCAAAGCTTCTTGATCAATGCTAAAAATTAACACATAATTGGATCATGTAAAATTTTCACACAATGAGGATTTATTTTCATTTTATTAGACCCCTAGCCGAACAATAAATGTGGATGCCTCTTCCAACCGGATTTGAACTCAAATTTTCGACGTTGCAAGAGATTTGATAGTAAACATGTATTGTGAAAGAAAAGAAAATATTTGCTCCATCGAATATATATATAAGAATAAGAATTTTTCCATCCCCATCGGTTCATATGGTCGAATATATCCCATGGGTTTTGATGTTTTAGTATCCACAATCAAGCCATTTATTCAGGCATTTGGTAGAACCCATTAGTGTTTGATTAGTCCATGCGCATGATATGACCACACAAAAACGTCTACTTTAAGCAAAGATTGGGCTTACATTATTATATTCTAACATAGTACCAACACAAATAAACAATCAATACTTTAAAAAGTTTCTGCAACATAGGAGTGATGCATTTGCATGCCCAAATGCCATGCAAGGAAAAACATGAAAAATTAAAAAAGTCCTTGAAAGAATGAGAGGGCAATGATGGATGATGGCTGAGCTTGGACAATGACATGCTACCCTATTACACTTAGTTAAAAAACAAAACACACAAAAAAGAAAACAAAAGAAAGCTGAGGCAAAAAGAGACTCGGAAGTAGGAGACTAGAACTTGCTCATTTTTAGGTAACAAATCAAGGGATTACTGGGTCCTGTGCCTAGCAGAAACACCTATAAGAAGCAAGACTTGAAAGCTTTACAAAGCCGACAAGTAACTCCGGGACAAGGAAATGAAAAGAGGGTTTTGCTTAGAAATTAATCAAAAAATTACTATATGGAAAATTTCGAGTCCAATGAGAATGGACGCAATTAATTAAGATTTTACTCATATTTAATAAGGATATGGATTCAAATTTATTGATCTATATAAAGACCTTCTTCAATGGAACGATATATAATCCCTCTTGAACATTATTGAAGAGGTTGGTTTTTTTCCCTAACCTTGTGAGACACCAATACTTATCTCCACCTGAACTTTTCATTTGAAAAAATAGAAAATTTATGTAATATTTCATATAACAATTATTTTTTTATTTTTCTGACAAATGCCTTTCATAAAATCCTGTGTGAAAAAGCACAAGAGCCAAAATATGGATGCAATACACCATAAATTGGACTTGGAGTGACCCTTATTTTGGGGGACTGAAAGCGAGAACAAAATCACAAGCGAGAGAGGGAAAAAAAGGCTCTCGTGAAACACACAGAATATAATTAATAAAGCAAAAGTGAGAGAGAAAAAAGAAAGACCTCTCGTGAGATGTGCCCCTTGTTTGCAGGGTGTACTCAATGAAAACACTGCATCACCTTTTCCCTTCTACACTGCCCAAACAAAGCCTTCTAGCTTTTCTTCTCTTCTCATAGTTTTTTCTTAATAAATATAAATACAATTTAATATTTTATATTTAAAAATATTTGTAAAAATAATACTAAAAAAAAAAAACAATAGGAATTTTTAATACAAAATTTCATAGAACCTTATCATATATAAACTTTTGTGCTACATATTGATGAAATTTTTTCATGTACTCTTATTCCTGCGACATTTTTCTAACCAACAATAAAAATTTACATGTAATAAAATCATGTACATATTTTTAGATGAAAAAAAAGTTATATTAAATACATCTTACACATATGTATTACCTACTATAAAATTTAACTTTATTATAAGTGTATAGTTAAATGAAATTTTTTTAAAATTTATATACATAAAAAATTTCTCCATCCCCATGTCCTCTAGTGCTTGCCTTTTTATTGTCTTTGACAACTTTTTCAACTTCTCTGTCTGCACATATCTGCTCCCCATTATATGTATCCATTAGTTTCACCACCCTCCTAGCTTATACTCTCTCTCATAATAAGTCACATAACAAAACATGCACTTTCAGCATTGCTCTAAAGTTGGGGGGTTAAAGAGGGTTATTGTCTTTGTTTTGTTTGCTCTACTAGTCCTCGGAGAAAAGGAAGAAGACCCTTCTTCAGTTGTTGGCCAAAGAAGCCAGAAAACAAGTGTTGCAGAGAAACAACAAATTCAAAATCAGAAGCAGAAGCAGCACCGTCCAAGGCAACTATTAGATGTTTATGTTTCAGAGAAGAGGAAGGTTCCTAATGCATCAGACCCTCTTCACAATCGTTGAGTATCATCAAGGCTTTGATTTCGTTTTGCTTATTAGTCAAATGAGTTTTGAGGTTGGAAAAATAGTAGCAAATCAAAATAGAGTTTTGAGGTTCAGTTGTGTTAAATTGTGAATGATTTATAGTACTACTTTTTTTTTGTTTATTTATTTAGATATATATAGCATCTAAGAATTTCTCAGATATATTGAAAAACTCTTTGATGCATTTTGTCAACAAAATCGGTTATGCTGTTTTCTTCCCAAATTTACGCCCATGTTATCGTTGCTACTTAATTAGAGCATAGAAGTTAGCACCTTTTTTTTTTTTGTTTCCATATGTTATACGGATATGTAAATTTTGAAAGTATAAAGTGGTGAAGAAAATCGGTTATGCTTAGAGTGTCTTTTTTCTTGGGGAAGTTTCAACCTTTTATTATTCGTTCTTGGTGTTGTCCCTTCTTTAACCATTTCCAATTCAAATCATCAAGGTCCCTGCTCATGGTAGGATCCAGAAGCACGGATAGAAAATGTAGTCACATCGGTATCAGATACTCTCCAAATATCGTCCATTAAAGTTGTAAAATTTTACAATTTTATAAATTTTTGTGAGTTACCATGGTGGAAAGCAAGGGCCCTATTTGGCTCATGTATCATTTGATTAGTTTTGGGAAAATTACACTTATCTCTTATGAGATTTGATGAAATTTATCTTAATTTTTCTTTATTTGTTTGTGACATTTAATTCTCTAAATATTGTCCAATATCTAATAGAAGAAAGGATAATATAATCATTTTATAAGTAATGATTTTATAAATTTAAAATTTTTCTTAACAAATTTTATAAATAATGAAAAATCAAAATGAATGTCACCAAAAAGGAGGCCAACGAAATTTAGCCATCCTTAAAAGATTATATCTTGAGATAGAAATTAAAGCTATAGTTGTATCTCAAAAGTTAGCATGCATAGTATATTTGGCATATCATGGAAGTCGTAGAGAATGTTCCGAACTAATTTAATTTTGTAACTATTGTATGAAAAGATAATAAGATTTTTTTTATTTTTATTATTTCTTTCATGAAATTTTAAAAAATAGAAAATCAAAATCAAAATAAAATAGAGCCTAATGTCTCACTATTGGGCTATAGACACACATGTTATTTATTGTGAAGTGACTATTGCTAAAAGCACTTTTGGTAGAAATGACAAAATTCTTACTTTGAATAAAAATATATTGAGAAACCTCTTTCTCATTTTACTATGAGACCAAGATTGCCACCCAAATAAGCACTATATATACGTATGGGCTAAAGGAAAAGTACATAAGGTGAAGTATGATATATCACATATTATAATTTAGTGATGCATTTAAAAGTGTAATTGATGAGTTTAGTCACAATTTTTAATATTTAACCATACTTTATTAATGTGACTAAATGATTGGCATATAGTTTAGTCAAATGGGTCTAGCTCATCTTGTATACCAAGCATTTTTTTTCTCCCATGGGAACTTTTTTGATGGGGAACCAAATCCCAAATGGAGTTACTAGGTAAATTAATTAAAATATAGTAAATTAAAATAGTTTCAACTTTTAACATTTAATTTAGTTACATTTTATAAATGTGACTAAATAACTAGTGTTTGTGTGTCATACTTCACTTGCCATGTTATAGACAAAAAAATAGTTATGAAGAGATGTGAACTCCTCTTCACTTCTCGTATAGCAAGCATTTTTCATCTCCCATGGCACTTTTTCATTGGGGAGCCAAATCCCTAATGGAGTTGTCATTCCAGTACTAGGTAAATGCATGATCAATGAACATAAACGAGTTGGGAGTGGGGTAACCAAGTTTAACTGCTCGTTTATAATAGGGATTATTAATACGTTGAAAATGTGCACTAAAGTTAAAGTGTTTTGCCCATTAATGTAGAATAAATAGATGGTGTTCATATTCAAATTCTTATTAATATTATTTTGTCCATATGTATAATCACTTTTGTTGTTTGATCCAAACATATTGGTTTCTTTTTCGGGTTGTTGATCTTGTGGCATGCGTCGTTGAACAGGAACGGGCTCTTGAGAAGCCAGAATGGCCATAGCTCGTGATATTTTAAAGAGTGCTTAAAACTATAGCATTTGTCATATTTGCCTATTTGGATCATAATCTGCACGTCTTAAACTAAGATTAAAAATGTTGAATTTTATCTACAAATAATATGTTCAACAAAATTAGTATTGAATTATATTCAAATATGTTTAGTCCTAAATCATGGTAGGAGTACTGAAATTGAAAATAAAACTAATGTTTTTTAGATTAAACAATGGGGTTTGTTTATGTTAAGGCATCTCTGAATGGCAGCTAGCATAACCGATTTAGCTGAAGGCTGCTAGTTTGTGTTTGAATTAAAGTTTGCAAACGGGTTTGGATGCAACTTAATTATTCTCTTCACTTCAGTCAATAAAGATGAACCTAGAACAAACACGCCATTAGTGATTAGTTAATGTACTAGACATGTTAATGTTTTTGGCCTTTGCATATGCATAGTCAGCCCCTTGTGTAATTATTCATTCAATCAAATATTAGAGAAATCTCATTTTCATTCAACTTCTCTGTTTCAGTTCACATTTTCTTTGCATTACCATTATTTCAACACGATATCAAGAGTTCACCATAGAGATGAAAAGTCAAGAAATATATAAAAAGTAAAACAATGAAAAGTCAAAAACAAAATAAAATTATAAACAATAACATGAAAAGTATATGATCAAAATCAGAAAAATATATCATGTGACAATTCCAATAGAACAATTTTAATAGTATATATAGATAAATATAGATACTTTGCATTTCGGCTGTTATACATATTTTTTTCCCTTTCTTTAGCTAATATCCACAACCTCTTCCTAAATGTTTACGAGCCATTTCGTTGTTCTTGAATGAAATTTCATGTAAATGTCTTTTTAAAATCATATATACTTGCACTTTAATGTAATAAATAAACTACCAAATCACATTAAAAAAAAAAAACTACCAAATATTTGCTAGCAGTCAGGGGTCAGTCACAACCCAAATTTAAACAACTTAAAAAATTGATAAAAATTAAAGGGGTGCAAAAGGTGGGTTTTGTGTTCAGTCAGAGATTAGCTTGTGAAGATTCTTTATGTCAATCGAACTGAGTAGTAGCAGCTTGTCAATATTCCCCACATATGACAAATGATTTTGTGATTGGTACAACTTGTAAGACCTCTTATTGTTCCAACCGTAGCTTTTCTTTTTTGCTTTAATCAATCACCTCTATCTTTTTTTTTCTTCTTCTTTTTCTTTAAACAAAAATAAGGTGCCAAGCTCCTAAGAGATACAAAAAAAAAAATAATAATAATAAATTGATTTTTCAAAAATAAAAAAATCAGAGTATTTACCGTCAATAGCAATGATTAATTATTTTAATAGAATTCATAGACATAGATCTTCTAGTAATAAGACTTCTTCATACATATCGTTAAGAATTGAATTTCTGTCTAGATACCAAGTATGTTAGGACTCTTGATTGGAAATTGATTACCGGCTTCGTTTATGGGAACCCAAAAAAACAAAAAGAAGCTTCGCTTGTTATTGGTTTTTTATGGGTCATCCGCCTCTTATGCTTTTTTTGGGTCTGATGCGCCTCTTATGGGTTCGAATCAGCAAAGTGAACCTAGAGCCATGAGTTATAAGTTAGACTTCTGGGTAAGGGCCCAATCCCCTTCTAAGTACTCCAGACCAAAAATAAAAATTGCTTCTTATCTTGATCCTGAATCTTATATATTGTATAGCTGTCATTAGTTAATTTTCTAGGTTTAGACTTTTGGTGTCAATGAAATTTTATGTTTTATATCCAGATTTTTATTTGATATTTTGTATAATCAATGAAACTCTTTTGACAAAAAAATATTGGTCCTGCACTAGTTAATAACATGGTATGGTGATCAAAGCTATCACAACAACCTTTCTTAATGACAATTTATAGGAAGTGATTTATGTCATGAAACAATATGAAAGATTCCCAGTTAGGTTGTGCAATTAGATAACTAAAGAACTACTTTTCGGTTAGACTAAAATAAGTTATGTGAGAATGAGTTTAGACTCATTTTATATCTTTTAAACTATGATATGGGGGTGTGCAGACTGAAGTCCAAATATGCTCCAAAAGTAATCCATCTCCATGCACTAAGGCGTTGGCTTCTAACTTTTGAGTCTTCTAGACTGAATTTTTCCCATTTTGTTTTTCTAAAGGTAGTTGAATCTATTTGTTGATGATTTAACTAAGTTAACACAATAATGGTTAGTCATAGTTACTTGTTGATGTCGTTTTCTCAGCCTCTTCTGTGCCAGTTGAGTTTTCTTCTATTTGTTTGGTGCTGTCCTTCAGAATTTAATTAGGTAGTCAAAGAGAATCTTGCGAATTTCTTTATATACTGCATCATAACTGAAAATCTCCTTTAAATGCCATTAGTCACCTAATCAATCTTGTAATTAATAACCAGGGCTTACACTGCTCCTTCAATGCCCCTTGGCAGCTCCTCTTTCATCTTTCAAAATCAAATTTACACCTATAATCAAAGTTCCTTGCATTAGCGGTTAAGCACTATACTAGTCACCTGCTTTTTGTCTAATAAATTGCTGATCCACATTTTGTCTATAATAAATGAATGTTTTATTTCTACAAAAGTTATTTACATGAAAGTAGTTACCTCAGGTTGAAAATTCTTCATGCTTGATTGAATGACACTTGAGTATATGTGTTGTTTTAATTTTCTACTGCTTCAGGCTTGTGAACATACCCTTGTTTACATGGCAGATCAATGGGCTTGCTGATCCTTTGTTGGATGTGACCTGCTAAGAGATGCTATGATTTTCTCACTGCTTATTTGGTTTCAAATATTGTGGATATCTTAAGCTGAATGAGATCTGCAACAATGTTAAAATTCCGAAAAAAAGAGTTTTGTTGCTTTAGTGGTCCTATTCACCAAAATGGGATTGCCCTCAGTACCAAGATGCTTGTGGTTAGTACTAGAATATTTGTGGATTCAATAAAAAAAAATAAAATGCATGCTTTAATGAAAGGTGCTCTGTTTAAGCAATTGAGATCGGGCACTTTATTTTGATATAATTGTGAATGAATTATATGCATGTCTACACAAATTGTCTTATAGCTTGAGAGGTTCCAATTTCAATCATTTCTAACGGGTTGGACGATATGATTTCTCCTATTGAGAGCTCTTATCTTTCCGTGTTGTTAATGTCAGAGTGATATACAGGGACAAAGTAGTAGTCTGAAAACAGATAACTCTGCAAGTTAAAATTGACTCTTTGTTTCTTATATTGGCAATAAAAGGTTGTATTTTTTTGTTTTTGGCCTATACGTGTGGATGAACATAGCATCAATGCAAGTTGAGTTATGTTATTTTTACATGAGTTATATTAACTATACTTACATCTCTCAACTAGAGTCTACAACCACCACCTAATGGTTGATGAAGTGTGAATGACAGGTATTCTGTAACTTAAGTACAAATAACATTACTCTCCAAGTTTACAAGCAAACCAAGGTCAATTGTATTGTGGGTTACCAAGTAAGTTATAACTTGTTCACGGCATTCACATGCTGCTGGCAATCTTTGACCTCAATGAATGGAGAATCACTGTATTTTGTTGATTATTAATTTATTATGATGTATATATGTGTGTACACAGACTTTGTCATTCGATTAATTTAGAAACAATTGGATGGGAATTTTTTTTTAAAATGAGAAACCCTAGGAAGACACTGATGCTGTGCAACAATTTTCCTATAGGAATAATATGATATGTTATTGATGTTTGAGTGAATGAAATTCTATCAGTTCATGAATGTCACAACTCTCATAATGTCTGTTACAGATTTTGACAAATATTTGTTCTTGTAACATTTCTCTTATGGTGTATGGAGCTTGAATTGGTTTGCTATGACTTATGAGCAAACATTCAAAATAAAAAAAAAAAATTGTACATAAAGCATATGAGATATTGTGCAGATTTATACCCTTTTCATGATTGGATGAGTGTAGACCCCTACTTGATATACAAATAACATAGTAACTCAAGACCCTGTCTTAACAATAGGACCCTTAATTAGAAAAAAAAAAAAGGAAAAAAAAGTCTCATGCATTTCTAGTTGTTAGAGTCTCATATTCGTCTAGAATATGATTTTTATAGTCTTTATAAGAGCTTAAGCATCCTTCCCATATGAATTTAGCTTTTGGGATTGAATTAGGGTTATTCAATTTTAAGACTAGTTAAAGTTTTTAGGTAAAAGCATCGTGAATGTATATCCAACATGCAACAAATGGTGGCTCATGATACCCTTTTACATGCAAAAACTAATAGGCAGGGTCAACGTTTTCAGGCAGGGAAATATCATCCTTTGTCTCTGGCATTGTCTTTGACTTGAATTCCAGGAGTTTGAGATTGATTGGGAAAAGTATAGTAACAAGGAAGAATCGCTTATTTTATATGCTATTGTGAAAGAGCAAATGCTCCCAAGTGAGGAAAAATTGTCCAAAATTTTTCCTTTTTTTTCGTACTATAGTCCAAAATGTTTTACAGAAAATAAGAATAATCATCAAATGGATAATAATGGATCACTCCTCTATCAGTTATAAGGAAAAACTGGCATTAATTTGGCCTTTTATGTCAAATAACATTAATTTAGTCCTTTATCATATAAAAAAAAGTTGTATTCCGCTGACATTGATGAAATTTAGTGTAATTACATTGATATCCCTTAATTATAAAAGTATCACAAGGAATATATGAGATTTAGTGAAACTTACATTGATCTCTCTGAAGTTAACGACAACAGATTTAAGTGGAAAAGAAATTATTGTGGCACTAGTTGATTGCATAAGATTTAATGATTTTAGCTTTTGGTCTTGCGAATTGAATATAATGGAAGGTATTTTTGATTGTGAATGTCACATAGATACAATGATGATTACTTGGAGCTATAAGATATTGCTATTATTTGGCTGTAAATCTTCTTATGTAAATTATCTTCTGTTCCACATGGAGGATTATTAGTAGTTGTTTTGGTATTGATTAAGCGTGGTTGGACTATATGTTTTGATGTTATTTTATATTTTCATTAGATAACCTCAAAATTTTGACTAATATTTTGTATTGAGACTATTGTTCGTTGTTATATCCTTATCCCCTTTTTGTGGTGAAGAATAATTATCAGAAAAAAAAGTGGAAAAGAAATTAATGTGATATTTACATAATTATTAATGATAAAATTATAATATATTAGTAATATTTGACAAATAAAATAATTGACATATCTTTATAAATTATGAGTTATAACTATAAGCTCCCCTCCATGAGTTTTAACTCGAATTCAACCTACTATGTTTTATGAAATGAATGATGAAGTTGAACATTTTTCAGCTTAATTGTGAAATAAATGAAAGAACTTATAATAAGATAATACTTATTGGCTCAAAAAAATAATTTCGTGCAACAACAATCGAATTACGTTGAAATTAATAGTTTGGTTTCGTTTGTATTCCCATGATTTTCGGATCTAGTGGATTTTATACACATCCATGCCAACCCAGCCAACAAGCATTGCTCCTTAAAATAATATTAAAATTTTAGTTAAGTAGAATGAACAATAGACTTAAAAAGAATAGCAATAGCCACTCTTCAATTTTGAACAATACACCTTTTTTTTTTCAAAATTAATGGTATTGAAACTATATTGGATTTCAATTAATTTGACTAAGTCCAGAGAAATAAAGTTCTATTAACATTATTATTCATTGATAAAACTAAAACTAAAACTCTAAGATCTTATTTAAATATATACAAATATGAATCGCTTGAAAACCCAAGCATTTGCCCAAAAATTAATTTTAAACTGTATATTTCATATGTGGCGCTTGAATCATTTTAAGGAAATTTATAGACTTCAACATCAATATGGAGAAATTATTGGGTAAGCCTACACATCATCTCTTAATTAATTAAGCACTTAATTCAAATGTATTATTAATTTTACTATATAGCGGCTTCTACAAACTATATATATACTCACGAATATATAATATATATCAATGTTTGTAGAGGAAGTTAAAAACAAAAACCCAAAAACAAAACAAAAAAAGGAAGAAGAGATCAGGTCAATATGATCTATAGTCTATGACCTTAGGAAAATAAAAAACTTGACTACAAAAAATGAAAGAAAGCACGAACTGAAGATACCTATGGAAAAACAAATTAAACTAATAATGAGGTTTAAACCTATAATCTTACGATCATTAAACTACTCAAACCCTTTATTGCTAGGCCAATCGTAGCGGCTTCAAAGCAAACTAAGCTCATCAACGTCCAGCAACTTTCTTACTTGATCCATAATCTAGTTTATAAGACAAGCTCCATTGTGAAGCCGGAGTGCTGGAGTCATTAAAAGAAAGAACACCAATTACTGCCTTTTCCAAAGTCGAATCTGCTACATTGTTGTAGTCTTCACAGCCACCAATTATTTGTGTGTTTAATGATGCCTTCGAAGGAAGAACTCTACCATGCACAGAACTGAACTCTGATGATGATGACCCCACAATCATGATGATAACCAACATAATCCAAATGCTCTTCTTCATCTGCATCTTTCTTTTATTGTTTTCTTTCCAAACTGTTTGCAAACTCTGTATATTGAGGTGTTGAATTTGTGTTGGTCTAAACTTTGGTTTATATAGAGTCTTTTGTGTGAGAACGTGAAGGACTTTCCAAGTGGTAACTTAAAAGCTGCAAACTTATTTAGTTATCTTATCTTATCTGTCTTCCTCATTTCAAATATTTTCAAATCTTAAACCACTTTTTTAAATCTAAACAGATTTAGATATTTTAGTAGATTTCAGATATCTTACCAAATTTATCATATTCCAACAAATTGTCTTCATATGATTTCAATTTAATATTTCTAAATCTAAGAATACAAAAATGAAGAATATACATAAATAAAATCAATTATTAGCTAATTAAGATATACACGAGCCAACTCTGAGAGTTGTGGGGTTAATTATGCTTCCCACGTGCTTAGAAGGAATTTGATAGCTTTCAATCCTTTTAATGCTGTGAGAATTTTGACTTAATAATGCATGTTACCAATACCACGTGCTTTTGCGTGTTGACGCTGAACCAACTTGTTTCACACGGTTTTGTGAGTCTATGCTTGTATGTACAATCTGTTACGCGGAACATGCTCACCTTTTTTTCGTTTTTAATAAAAAAAAAGTCATATAATTAAAAGAAAAAAATATTATCAAATTATTTTACAAAAAATAAGTATGACATCCAGTGGAGTAAATTAGTATAATACTGTATTTACTTATCAATATGAAATTCAATACAGGCAAATAAAACTGGGTTCAATTTCAATGTATTAAAAATATAAAAATCTTCTACATAGTCATTCAATCATATATTGTTATATAAGTAAATATAATTTATTCGCATTGCTTTTGCTTAAAAAATCATATACATAGAAGAATTTAATTGAATAATAATATAATAAACTTTTACAATATTATTAATGAATCAAAAATAAGATTAATCAAATTTAACTAAAATTCTTAATCTTCATGTTTTTCATTTCAATTTGTATATCACAAGTGTTACCGGCATAGTTATTAAAACCATTCAACCTAATTAACGGAACCATGACCAGTCACTGATTAAGTCCAAGGTGCATTAGACCGGTCAAGTCATTGACTCGTCAAACCGATAAAACCAAATTGGCAAGGGCCTTAAAAGACGCTGAGCCACACCACTACAAGCTGATGCCTTTATTATGTATTATGCGTTTAGCTATATATATATAGTATATTTAGCTGATTAGACTTTTTTCAAAATATTGATCCAAAATGCCTTTCACAAAACTAAACCAGGGACAAGCACTCCAAAATTCGTCTGGACAAGCATGGCTGTCACTAGGCCATATGCCTATTTGTTTATTAGTGCATCATTAAATATATATATTATATATTAAATTGCCTTAAACTATAATTTTATATATTTATTTAATTAAATTAATTAAGGATTAACTAACTAATAATCTTTCGTTCGCTCAAGTTCGGGTTGATTTGGATCAACTGTGGTTACAGGTACCTTCAATTGAATGCCTCTGTGACAGTGAGGCAAAGGGTGGAGGTTTTGGTTGGGTGTGTAAAGTCATCACCTCTTTTCGAGTTCAACATGGAGCATGGGTAAATCGGAACAATTGTCAACTTTCAAATGTTCCAGGACCAAAAATATAAAAACCTTTCAAATGGGAGAGTGGCCCATCCTACCTAAAGCACGCGGATTTGGATTATATATAAACCCAAGGCGAAGATACAACAAAGCTTGTAAATTAATTCGAGAGAAACACCCCAAATTGATACTTCTAAATTTTGTGTTGGATAAATGGGTTCTTCCAGCGAAAAAATTTAAAGAAGTCACTATTTATTAAAAATATCAAACAAATCAGTCTCTACGTATTAGGATATATTTGACCTTTTTCATGATTTTTGAGAGACTAATTTGTCATATATTTTTAAAGAGATTGAATTATCTGGCATGTTAATTTCATTGGGATTTAATGGGGCATTTGTTTTTTTAGAGGAACGAATTTGTCTAATGCAAAATTTAAGAAGAACCAATTAGATAATTTTGTCATTAATTCGATCATAAGCTTTGGAAATTCGTGACGGAATGGAATTTGGAACGCAAGGGACCTTCCGTGGAATTCTAATTTGCCTTAGAAACAGTGATCTTTACCAAAATCAGGCGTACAGAGTTACAGTGCGATTGCAAAGTTTTGTTTCTTCAAGGCCCAGTTTATCGTAAGGGCGTGTGATATAGTTGCAGACAAAATAGCCCATTTTTTGATAAATAAAACGAATAGCCCATTTTGCCAAGGTTGGCTTTGTTCAGGATTGGGTTAATGAGGTCCCTCTGATTTTCGGTATGTTCTTGTGTTAGACTCTTGTGACTGAATATATTCATTTCTTACATAAAGAAAAAATTTTAATGCCAAATTCAGTTAAAAAATAAATATCAAAATACTCGAACGTCATAAACGTTAGCGTTAAAAAAGTGATAACAGCATACAAATATAAATATGAGTTTAATTTTGATATACTGATAGTGATAGTGTAAAAGAGTTATAAATTGTCATCCAATCAAATCCTTTTTTCTGTATAATATTTTAAGTTGTGGGTGAAAATTAATCATATCTGTTAACATAACATTACATGATTGAATGATTATATAAAACTTTTTTTATATTGTCGATGTATTAAAATTAAATCCTATAAGTATAGCGTGAAAAAGAATGATATTATTTGTATATAAATTATGTTGAAATATAATACTCAAACGTGATTTTATCGTACATGTGAGAATGAGTTTAGACCCATTTTATATATCTTTTAAACTATCATATGGGGTGTAATCACCATTCACATTGTAAGTTTGTTGGCTTCTTGAGTCTTCTAGACTGAATTTTTCCTGATTTTGTGCTTCTAAAAGTAGTTGAAGCTATTTGTTGATGATTTAACCAAGTTAACACAATAATGGTTAGTCAAGTTACTTGTTGATGTCGTTTTCTCTGCCTCTTCTGCGCCAATTGAGTTTTCTTCTGTTTATTTGGTGTTGTATTTCAGAATTTTGGTAGTCAAAGAGAATCTTGCCAATTTCTTTATATACAGCATCATAACTGAAAATCTCCTTTAAATGCCATTATTCACCAAATCAATCTTGTAACCGGGGCTCGAACTGCTCCTTCAATACAATACCCCTTGACAGCTCCTCTTTAATTTACACCTATAATCAAATTTCCTTGCATTAGCTATTAAGCACCATACTATTAGCCACCTGCTTTTTGTCTGATAAATTGATGATCCAATTTTTGTCTATTATAAACGAATCTTTTATTTGTACAGAAGTTATTTACATGAAACTTAGAGTTACCTAGGGTTGAAATTCTTCAGGCTTGATTAAATGACATTCAAGTATATGTGTTGGTTTTATGTTCTACTTCTTCAGGCTTGTGAGCACACCCTTGTTTAAATGGGCAGATGGCTTGCTGATCCATTGCTGTTGGATGTGACCTGCTTAGAGATGCTATGATTTACTTACTGCTTATTTGGTTCCAAATATTGTGGATATCTTAGCTGATATGCAACAATATTAAAATTCAGGAAAGAGAGTTTTGTTGTTTTAGTAGTCCTAGTGGCCAGAGCAGGATTGCCCTTAGTATGAAGATACTTGTGGAGCTGATTAAAAAAAATATGCTGCTTTAATGAAAGATGCTCTATTTGTGATTTAAGCAATTGAGATCAAGTACTTTATTTTGATATACTTGAATGAATTATATGCATGTCTACACAAGTTGTCTTAAAGCTTGCCAGATTCCAAATTTCCAATTACTACTACCAGTTGGATGATATACATTCTCCTAATCAGAGCTCTTATCTTTCTGTGTTGTCAATGTCAGAGTGATTTACACTATACAGGGACAAAGTGGTAGCCTGAAATCAGATAACTCTGCTACTGCTTCCTGGTGAGAAAAAGAATAGTCCAAAATGTTTTACAGAAAATAAGAATAGTCATTGAATAGAATAATGGATCACTCCTCTATCAGTTATAAAGAAAAGCAGGCACTAATTTGACCTTTTGTGACAAATAACATTAATTTAGACCTTTGATTATAAAATAAGTGTATTCTACTGAGATTGATGAAGTTTAGTATAGTTACATCGGATAGTACCCCTTAATTTATAAAAGTATGACAAGGAATCTCTGAGATTCATTGAAACTTACGTCAATCTCTCTTGTAGTTAATGATCCATAAATTTAAGTGGAAAAAAAAGATTAATGTGAAATGCCTATGGTCTTTAATGATAAAATTATAATACTTTAGTAATATTTTACATTTAGATTAACTAAAATATCTTTTTTAATTATGAGTTATAACTATAAGCTCCCTCTTCATATGAGTTATAACTCAAATTCAACCTACTATGTTTTATGAAATGAATGGTGAAGTTGAACATTTTTCAGTTTAATTGTGAAATAAATGAAGGAACTTAAAATACGGTAACACTTATCGAAAAAAAAATAATAATTGTGCAACAACAGTCGAATTACATTGAAATGAATAGTTTGGTTTCATTTTGTATAATAGTTACTCTCTCTTTACTATGATTTCCGGATCTGAATTATTTTTATACACATTCGTACCAACTCGTAATTTGTGTTTGTGCCAACAAGCATTGCTCCTTAAAATAATATTGAAATTTTCGTCAAGCAGAATGAACAATAGACTTAAAAAGAGTAAGCAATAGCCACTCTTCAATTTTGAACTATACAAAAAAAAAATTTAAATCAAAATCAATGATATTCAAAATATATTGGATTTCAATTAAGTTTACTCAAGTTGAGACAAAGTTCTGTTGACATTAGTTTTCACTTGCAAAACTCAAACCTGAGACCCTATTTAAATAGATACGAGTACCGAATTGTCTGAAAAACACCAAATAATCTTGCAATTTCAAAAGCCGAATCTGCACTGCTATTATCGTCTTCGCATCCACCAATTACTTTTGTGTTTAATGATGTCTCCGAACGAAGAATTCTACCATGCACAAAACTGAACTCTGATGATGATGATGACACGACAAATCATGGTGATAACCAACATAATCCAAATGCTCTTCCAAACTCTATATTTAGGTGTTGCACCTGTGTTGGTCCAAAGCTTGGCTTATATGGAGTTTTTGGATGAGTACGGTGCAGCATTTTCCTCAAAAACTGCAAGCTGATTTGAATGTAGCCATCTTATCTTATGTGTCTATTAGATGGATCAGAGAGTATAGTGGTATGATGGAGCGAAATGAATTCTTGGTTTTCAAATTTCTCATTTCAAATATTATAAATAGATTTAGAAATTTTAATGGACTTCATATATCTTAACAAACTTCTCTTATCTCTGCCAACTGATTTCACATATTCTTAATTTAAATATTTCTGGATATAAGAGTACACATATCAAATATATATATATATATATATATATATATATATATCTCAATTAAAATATCCATAAATAAAATAAATTATTTTCTAATTAAGATACACATGAGTTAGCTCTCATAAGTCCTAATAGAGTTGTGGGGTTAATTATGCTTTCCTTCCACGTGCTTAGAAGGAATTTGATGACTTTCAATCCTTATAATACTGTGAGAATTTTGACTTAATAATGCACGTTAGCAACACTAGCTACTCAAAGGAACAAGTGATTGATAAAGAGAGGATGCAAAACTTGTTTTTTTTTTTTTTTGGGATAAAGATAGAGCTCAAAACCAACCGGGATGGAGGCAACCAAAAAAAACATTACAAAAATAGTGTATCTAAATAATCCAAACTTTAAAAAAAAATAGAACACAAGAACACCAATAGCAAGAGACAGGTCATACAAAAGAAAACATATACAAGGTAACAACAGCAAAAAAAAATAGATTCTATCGCTAATTCTTCGGCATTGCCATTAAAATCAGGAATAGAGGTCACACATGAAAAGTAACTCATAAATCAAATCAGCCGTAAACTCACGAATCTGGTTAGGATTGATAACAGTGAGATATCCATATAGAAGTAATAGTCCTCCAACCACCTTCTCATGCAATCAGCATTTGCGATTTCATTTATATTGCATGAGTCATGGAAAACATGCTATATGAATACCAACGTGAAAGGATTGACAACCATCGAAGCTTTTGGGGCACCATTTGAAAATATAGGTTGAGCAAATTGGGTTAAGGATGCCAAGCCCTCAACCGTTCCAAATTGCACAGAAATAATTGAGGTTTTGAATGTTGGGTTTAAGAATGCAAAACTTAGTTAGCTATAGAACACAAGATTCTACTAGCTTATGGAGACGTGATTTTGCATGTTGACGCTGAATCCATTTGTTTCACACGGTTCTGTGATTCTATGCTTGTATGTATAATCTGTTATGCGGAACATGCTCACCCTTTTTTTTTTTTTTCATTCTTTAATATTTGTGTTTTTCATTTGATAATATTTTTTAACTATTATTTTTTAACATAGTTAAAAAACATTATCGAATTTTTTTCAAAAAAATAGGTATGATATCCAATGGAATAAATTAGTATAATATTTACTTATCAATATGAAATTCAATACATAGTATGTACTAATTAATAATCTAGCAAATAAAATTGGATTCAATTTTAATGTATTGAAAATATACAAGTTTTTTATGCAGTCATCAAAATATATACTATCATATAAGCAAATATAATTTATTCGTGCCACTTTTGTTTAAAAAATAATGTAAATAGAATAATTTAATTAAATAATAATATAATAAAATTTAATATTATTAATGAATCAAAATCAAACTCAATCAAATTTAACCAAAATTCTCACTCTTTAAGTCTTTCAATTCAATTTCAATTTAACCAAAATTAAAGGTTCCTTGAACTAAATGTCTCTGACAGTGAGGCAAAAGGTAGGCAGTAATAATGAATAAATAATAATGTGGTGTTAATCCAAACTCGAGTCCCTTAATAAAAATAATTGAGTCTCAAAAGTCTGGCAAGCCACATTATAATTCCTTACTCTCAATCAAAATTATAAAATACATTTTACCCCCTTCATTTTAGGTCCATGCAATTAACGTTTGACTTTTTAAAATATACATTGTGACATTAGATTTTCAAATAGTATAAAATACCCCCTTGACTAAGTTTACATCTATTTCCGTCATTAAATAGCCATGTGCATATCACATAATTAAATTAATGAAAATATTAATTTCTTTTAATCAAATTTTCTATCATAAATCTTTTACCACTTAAAAATGGATAAAAATCCCTTCATGCTAGAGTTTGTTTGTAACAAAAGGATGTTTTTGTCCTTTTCTCAGTGAGGCAACGTTTAGGGTTAGAAATTTTGATTAAAAGAAAGGATATTTTTCTTTAATTATGTACATGATGTGCACATAAATACTCAACAGTGGAAATAAATGTCAACGTAATAAAGAGGTGTTTTATCCTGTTTGAAAAGTTCAATATTTATGATACACATTTAAAAAATCAAAATATAAACTATATATGACCTAAAATTAGCATCTTACTTGAATCAATATGTTATTTATTCTTGAGTTTAGGTTTTAGGGAAACTAACAATCTACCGAAAAGCTTGCGATCTATACTTGCTTTTGGTGATGCCATACATTTCCTAAAATCTGCATGATTGCAGAGCTTTTATTTGAAATATTTTAAAATAATTCGAATAATTTCAAATGTCATTTTTCGTTAAGTCTCAAAAGCAATGGCAAATATATATAAGGTGTTTATTTCAGTTTTAAAAAATTATGAAATTTAAAACTGAATCACATCAATATCTCTAACTGCGTAATCTTCTGATTATCTTCTAAAACAATATAAGACAAGTAATCCCTGCTAACCTTTGTGTCTTCATAACCCCAAAAGGGTATGTACCCTTTTAAGCTCCCCTCACAATTCACCGGCGATACGATGAAGCGTGCACTTCCCGGCAACGCTACTCCAACAACCGTCGACATAACAATAAACACAAAAAAGCCAAAGTTACTCGAAGACACGGAAGACCACTCGCGTGATCGGCGCGTGTACCTCGACGACAACGTGCTTTTCGAGGTCCTAAAGCGCTTGGACTGGCGTTCGTTGTGCATGGCAAGTTGCGTGTGCAGGCGATGGAACAACGCGGCGCGTGACGAGGGGCTCTGGGAGCTAATGTGCATGAAACTGTGGGCGAACGCAGAAATTGAGCAGGACCTGATTCGTCCAGCAGTCGACGCGTGGGGAGGGTTTCGTAAACTACACGCGCCACTATGGCTATGCTCCAAGTTTCTCATGGCATTATCGTCTTTCGAGAACAATGTTGCGAAGAAAGGTTTACTTGTGCTGCAAATTTATTTACTATGGTTAGACCGTGGGTTTTACGGTAATCCTCCTAGGTTTGGGTCCATGGTGGATAAGCTATTTATTGATTGTTGGATTAAATCATCTAATAAAAATAGTGTATAATCCAATGATTAATAATAGAAAATTTATAATGATCAAATATAAAAGATTCACTGTAATTTATAAGATAGACGCATTTGAATAATGATTTGTTATCCAACATGATTAGTTATAAAATACTGATTGGTCATTGTGTCATTCATGAATTTTCGCATCACTTTCCTTTTTTTTTTTTAATACCATAAAGCAACTCCCATGCGTTCCTCTTCCTTGTTTGATACATCATTGAGATGAATCTAACTAAAATCAGAAAGGTTCCTGCTTAGGGTTGGATAAAAAAAAAGGTTTCGGCTTTGTTTTCTTTTAATTTTGATTTTTTTTTCTATGTTGCAAGTTTTGGATTTCGGTTACTAGATGTGCAATTTGTTTCCCTACCAAAGAAAAACAAAAGATGTGTAATTTGTTTAAGACAACTATGAAGCTTCCCTGGCTGTGTAAATTTGAGAATCCGAAAAGAGAAAAAAAAAAATTGATGAAGGTTTGTGTTGTCCTATGGAGGAGTGAATTTGATTTATTATGCGGAATGGTATATATTTTATTGGGATTTAATTGCTTAATATGTGAGGTTTGCAGATCAAATTAGCTTTTTTGCATGTAGGGGAAAATTAAATCCTTTGATGGATAAGTAAGTATGGTTATCAAATTGGCATCTCTAGGTATTCAATTTTGGAGAAATATAAAAGGTTGGAGATTTGCATGAGAGAGTGAATAACATGGTAAAGAATTTTAATAAAAATTTTATGGGAACAATTTTTTTTTATTGTAACTAAAGTGTCATGTGGCTGTAGTTTTTTTAGTCAAGACTAAAATTTAAATTTGTATATTTGATTATTTTAAATCTTTATGTAATTTTTAAATAACTTTTACTTTTGCCAGGAGTAAATCTCTCCTATTAATTTATGGTTGATACTTAGTTATACTTAGTCTATCACTTGATACTTTCCATGTATATACATGTATAGAGGGCATATATCATGAAAAAGGTGGCTTATTGAAGTGAGAAGTAAATTTGGTTGTATAATCATATATAGATAGTTAAGATTTAAAAATAAATAATGATAATTAATGCTCACATACTTATTTAACAAAGTCATGTGAACTTTACATTTTAGCCATTCATATAAGATTCAACAATCAAAATATATAAATACGTATATATATATATATATATATATATAAATCTTAAAGTAGTTTGTGATAAATATATCCCACGACAAATTCATCCCTTAAATTTAAAAATTTACAATATAGTCCCTAAAAGTTTAAAAATGGAAATTAGTTTATAGGGATTAATATATCCAACGAAAGACATTTTTCAAGGGCTAAATTATTAAAAAAATTCAGATATTATGTTTGGGATTTCTATTTTTCTTCACCTATTAATATTTAATTAAAAAATTCATAAATTAATAAAAATATCTAATAAAATCATGCATAAATAAAAAATAAAAATTGTAATTCTTTTTATTTGACATGATAGAAAAAATGTAATGCTAAATTAGTGAATAGTAAAACAATAGCAACAAATTGTTAATCCAAGCTCAAGTCTCTTAATAAAAATAATTAAGTCTCACAAAGAACATCAAACCACATTCTTTAGGTAGTATTTGGAATAATTTATAAAAAAATAACATTTAGAATTATTAAAATTAGAAAATAATTTGGTTTGATTTAAAATTATTTGAATTGATTTGATTTGATTTATAAGTTAAATCTTATATTTGAAAAGATTAAGCATAATAATAATTGAATTAATTTAGAAATTATTTTTTATGTTTTAAATACACTAGGTTGTATTTTGGAATGATTAAAGTATGAAATTGAATTGATTTAATTTGTCTTTAAATTCTAAAATCAAATCAATTCTGCTCAAATCCCTTTAAATTTGATAATGTTTGAAAAACAAGAGAAACAAATCTCATGAATTTAAAAATTAAATTATTTCTTTTTTATTCAAATATAATTTTGATTTACAAATAAAATCATTTCTGTTTTTTAATATCATTCCAAATACACTCACATTGATATATTTTTTTTTCCCAAACCAAAGCTAACAGAAAGGCAAAAAGAAAACAAGCACGGAAAATAAGAAAACTTATCAGCTAAGAGAGCACGTGGTAATTAAATTCAAATATATAAATCACTAAAGATAAAAAAAACATATTTAGTCTTCACGAGAAATAGGAGGTAATCACCGTTGTTAAACGAAATAAGGACAATAAATGAGATTTCTACCACATAGAGATTTGACAATTCCCATATATATAAATTATTTATTTACATATATATATAAAAGAAAATTTTGACACACATTTATTTTTTTAATTATCTTTATTGAATTTACATTATGTATATATTTTCATTTTTAATTTGGATTATATTGCATTAGTACTATTTGTTACTCCATTCCTTTCAAAATATTGCGATTTTGGACAAACAAGGATATTAAAAAAGATAATAAATGACATTGGTAATTGAGTAAAATATAGTGAATATACTAATATATCCTTACATATTAATTAATATAGCACACTAATATTAAATGGAATGTTTGAAAATATGAAATTAATTAGGGGTAGTTTTCGAAGAAAAAAATTAATGCTTTATTGAAATGCAAAATTGACAGATATTTTTAAATATAAAGTTGTTCTGAAATTGGACAAATAATCTATAAGGGAATGAGTATTATGCATATTTATGTTTCGAATATCAAAATATTTTTTAATTTTTTGATTGCGTACGATTCAATTCTCGTGAGAAATAAGGAATAGGGCCTAACTGGAATGAGAATGGGAACGATGGACAAAATTCTAAACGACAGAGTACAGAGGCATATCCCCTATTTCATAGATACTTATCGTCATCCATATTAATGGTATATGATATTGTAAATATATTCACTTATATTTTATTCCATTATTCATCAATTTCAACTAATAAAAACGTGCAAAATTTTTATGAAATAGGTTTTTATTGTTAGTTAAAGGTCATCTATTGAGATTTCTTAATTTTACAAATATGATATTCAAAATAAGATATAAATGGAATGACACATTTCAGATCCATACTCATTTATATTTTATTCATTTATTTAATTATCTAACAGTTAATTAACTTTCAAATAAATTTATACACTCAATTTTTTATAAAATGCATTTAAATAAACTCTTATTTATTTTCAATAATAGTCAATAAATTATTTTTTATTATTATCTGTGTGTTACGGGTAAACGACTAATTAAATTCAAATATATAAATCACTAAAGATGAAAAAAAAAAAACTGAATCACGTAAATTTCTCTAACTGCTTAATCTTCTAAAAATCTTGTAAAACCATAATAAACAAGGACTAGTACCAGCTAACAAGTGCACCTACCCTTGTGCTTTACCCCAATTTTCCTACTTTCTCCTCACAATAGGGAGAAGATCCAGAGAAAGATGAGACATGCATAATATAATGGGACAATAAACTTATATCATAAGAATATATTTGATTAGGAAGTAAAAAATGAGGGTAAGTTTTTTATGATGGAACTTTATGTGTAATTTTATACATAAAAAAACTTACCTCTATTTTTTATTTTCTAACTAAACATATCCTAAGTGTGGATGAAGAAATAGATAAATAAAAAAAAATGAACCTAACAACATTAATAATATATTAACATGAGAAAGAAAAATAATAATAGTATAAGTTTATTGCACAATTTTATTTTATTGCACAACAAATTTTTTCCAAAACCCAAAAGGGTATCTCCCTTTGCCATTCCCAATTCACCTTCTATGCGATGAAGCGTCCACTTCCCAACAACGTTAGTCCACCGACGACAACGACATAACCAACACAAAGAAACCAAAGTTACTCGAAGAAATTGAAGATCACTCGCATGATCGGCGCGTGTACCTCGACGACAACGTGCTTTGCGAAGTGCTGAGGTTGTGAATTGTGGCCCACCTTAGGTGGGAGATCCATCTGGCCAAAATATAAAAACCTTGGAAATTAATTTCATTTGATTTTTGGGCCCAGATAGATCACTTACATAAAGTTCCTCTTTACATAAAAAAAGTACCACGGGCCTCAAGGCCTGGCAAGTTTGCATGGGCCACAATTATGTTATAGTTGATCGCACATCAAACCCCTTATAAATTAATGGCAAAGTGCATGTAGCCAACAAGTCGCTCACAAAAAGGGCCTCAACAGTAAAATAGAAACTTTATATGGTTATTTTAAATCTTTACGTAATTTTTAAATAAATTTTAATTTTAGCGAGGCTAAATCACTCTTATCAATTGATGGTTGATACTCACTCAGTCAATGGACGCTTTCCGTAAATATATAATTTTGAATAAATCTCAAAGTTGTCTATGATAAAAATATCACCCGATGAATTCATCCTTGAAATTGAAAAATTCACAATGTAGTTTCTAAAAGCTTAAAAATGCTTAAATTATTTTTTAAAGGAAATAATATATTCAATTAAAGATATATATTTTTTAAGGATTAAATAATTAAAAAAATACAAACATTATGTTAGGGATTTCTACTTTTTAAAAACAAATTTGTCCGATAATTTATTTATTTATTTTTGTTAGAATAATATTTGGTGTACAATAGAATTGCACAATAAATATACATCACACATCTTATTACTATTGGATGTGTGTGGTTAACTCCTCATTCCATTCACTCATCACATCTAATAATAATAAAGTGTATGATGTGTATTTATTGTATAATTTTATTGTCACCAAATATTACTCTTTTTGTTAAAGACAACTTTAGCATGCTGGGACGTCTTGATCTAGGTAGAGCTTGTTTAAATAACACTTTTGGTAGAATGAGAATGAAAAATATATTTTTTCAATGCACTTTTGTAGAGAGTAAAATTTTTCTTACTTTGTCCAAAAATATTTTTGGGAGCAAAACAAACAAATCCGCAAGCGAAAAGTGGTGGAAAATTGAAATGCCCCTGTGTATCGGAAAAAACTGAATTGAAATGCCTGCATTATCCTATTCAAGTTCACTCTCATCTACTATTCATGATCACATTTTGACAGCGAGTAACAAGGATGCGCGCGACGTGATTAGCTACACATTAATTCTTTATTATATATAATTTGTTAGGAGCTTCATATGCTTCTACATAACACCAATAAGAGTAAAGATCAAGCATTGTAAGGGTTTAAATGTTGGGAACAAGAACAAATGCGCACCCACACACACACACGTGCAATTGAATCCTCAGCATCGTCGTTCCTCAAGCTAGCTAGTTGCATTAGACAAAGAGGACAATAATACACATATAGCCTCAATGCGCATGAAGGGCCCTCACTAAAAATGTGACGGCAATACCTTAGTCCGAATTAGCTCAATCAATCAATACTTTTGTTTAGTAGCCGAGCTTACAGTCTATTGATGTTAGTTGTCCCATATATTCTTTAAGTGAGAGATATCGCGTTCAAATCCCATCATACTTTTTCCCTCAAACCTCTAGAAAAAATTCCTAACTATATTGTCTTTGTTAAAAAAGAAAAATCAATACTTTTGTTAAAGAACGGGAAGCATCCTCGCAGCTTCTACACATCACGTGACAAACGCAGATTATTGAGACTGAAATCACTTTTATAATGAAACACTAATCAAGAGATTAAGAAGCAGTCCGTAACAAAAGGTGTACTTGGAAATGCCATTCTCAGAAAAAACCGAACTAACACTGACACAGCATGACCCTACCCCGAAATATTAATCCCTTAGCAGATGCATGCACCATGCTGGAATCCGATGCCCGAATATATAAAAATGTTCAAAAACTGAAAAAGTAAGTCTACGGACGCTCCCACTTGAGAGAGTTAATTGGGAACTTGGGGACCATTTTATTATGAAGATTTTTAGTTTGAGCAAATTTTACCCTCATAAGTGATTAAATTGACATGATTATACACAATACACTGCATAAAATTTTGCATATTTTTTAATGCTTCAGATGAGTCTATTTTGAAATTTTGCAAGAAGTTTTTTTAATTAAGATATATATATATTAGTATCATTATGTATTTATTCATTTTCTTAATACCACAACGTACTTTACATTTTCAAGTGTGAGACTAGCTAGTTCTTAAAAATATCATCTTAATTCTAGGCATAAGGTACTCTTAGGAGTAAACTCTTATTTTAATTCTCGGTCATTTTGTATTTGCTTAGTACGTACTTGTGCACTCAATGCCAATATTCTTCTCCTTTTGTTTCCTGCCCCATTTATCTGTATTTGATCAACAAAATCAGTTATATCATAAGCTAACAAATACTCACTCTCTTGAAGGTGCGTTTATTTCAATTTTTTTTAAAAATTCATTATGAAACTTAAATTTTATATGAAATTAAAAAAATAATTTTTTTAAAAAAATTGGTTTTACTAAATTTCATAAAAGCTGAAAATTACTTTTTAAATTATGAATATTATTATAATATTATTCAAATATACATAAAATAATCATTCCTTAGAATTCCAAACAAACTGCCCCTAAAATTCGTTTTAGAGAAGAATTTCATACTTTGTTTTAAAATTGTATAGTTCTTATCACCACTTAAACTACGATTAATCTTATTTGGTACACTGATCCTTTAATCTTTGAACACAATTTTATTTTTCAATTTAGTTGTAGACTAAGAAAGGATAAAATAAATAAATAAATGAAGAAGGCTAGCAAACCTCCTCAAATTAAAATCACAAAAGAAAAAAAAAAAGAATAGTACAGTGAGAATGAGGGCCAAGTGATATGCACGAATAGTTTGAAGTGTACGCAACAGGACGATGGTCAAGTAGAAATATTGTACGCGCAAAGTACGTACACATGGACGTCAGTAGAGGACAAATGATTATACAATTTTTTTAAATATATTATTTATACTTATTTTATATGAATATCATATTAACTTATACTTTATTAATTATTAGATAGGATGTAGATCTTATTAAGTAAGAGTTATATTCCTAGATAATAAATAAAAAAGTAGTTGATATGAAATTTAATATATTATAAGTACAAATATTTTTTCTTGAAAAAATAAATGAAATTGAGAAGGTTTGTGGCACGTGAGTTATTGAATATTGAGGGCTGGTGTGAGTGTCACACGAGGTTTTAGACAGCTGTTTTGTGTTGAATATGAGGTCCACTTCTTAAATTTATTTTCTTTTATTTATTTATTGATTTTTTTTGGTTGCAAACATCCAAAATCCAGTGATTGTCATAATTCATGTCAACACACATTGCTGTACACTTGCTAATTTTTCTAATGTATACTGTTATTATCATATAGAATGAAAAGAGTAATTATAAGAATAAAAAGTTGCCCCAAGGAATAAAAATGAAATGCTACACGAATCAAAGAATCTTATAAAAATACTTGCAAGGAAAAATGTTAATATGTCATTTAGTATTTGCCTTTTCATTTATTATTCATTGAGAAATATAATAACCACTCTCTCTCTCTCTACATATATGTAGTTGTATTTTTTTTTGTCAAAATCTTTTAAAAAATAAATAAATTTATTTTTTTAAAGGAGATTTCTTTGTTCCTCATAAAATTTATGGATCCAATAACTCTTAATAACTTATAGTTGAAAATTACAACATGTCCCAACTAAATTTATTAATATTTTAAGTATTAATGATTAAATTACAACTTTGATTAAAAGGGTCAGTATCTTGGGATTGATAACAAATTTTTTTTTTAAAGATGTGGTTGTGAGTTTGTTTTTTAAATTAAAAAGGGGGAAAGGAAAAGAGGCTTGTAATGTAAACTTTTATTCTGCTAACTTTCAAACACATTCCAAACATGCCTAAGAGAACCTTTAAATCATACCAATTCATGTAGGATTATGATTAATAATTGCTTTTCTCATCTTTCATATAAAATGAGTATGGTTATTACGCAGGGATATACTTTTGCTTATGAAATGTTACGAAAAGATCAATAACCTACTACCAATGGATAAATAACTAGAAAATGAAAGCGTCTAATAATTAAGGATGTTATCGGATTGGACTGACCCCAAACAACAATGCTAAATGCTTGAAAATTATCTATAATATTAAAATTATGTTTGATTACGGAATAAAAATGGGATAAATTTTTTTTGGATGAGATTCATATACAATTTTACACATAATATTCATTCATGAAAATTTATATCAAATTTTTACCTCAAACCAAAATACCCTAAGTTTTGAATACTAGTCTTATCTATCAACCACTCTTAATTAAAATTGCGTAAATTTTTACCAAAAAAAAAAAAGATTTCATATAAGCTCAATGTGTAGATGATTAATGAATCTAATAATGATATGATTTCGAATTAAAAAAACAGTTTTTTTTAAAATCAATTTCAAGTTAAATTTATTTTATCATAATTTAGAAATTCATGATCAACATCTAACTTTTAAATGGATTTATCATGCGTGAAGGAATTAGTTCCTCCGTTTGATAATAAATACCTTGATAAACTGAAAAAATAATTCAATTCACCGGCTATCAATACTATTATTTTGTTAAAAATCTTATTCTAATACCAAAAGGCATCTTACAATCACCTCACTCATCAATTACATTTAATTATTTTAAATATTAAAATAACATTCTTCTTATCCCGTATTTTTCACATGTCCTAATCCATTGGCATCATCACTTGCCCAACCAGTTCCCACCGCCACAAAACAAAAGCCGTTCCAACTGGGCCCCACTTTTTCTGTCAATCATGCATCCCACCGATTGAGTTTTTCCTTTGGCGAACACAAACAAAAACAGTTGTGCCCTTTCTGTCCTATCACCAGTTGTGCTATTTCAGTTCAATATGGCAATTTCCATTCACTCCATTCATTATTATTATTATTATTATTATTATTATTATTAGTAGGCACGCTCCCTTCACATATATCCAACCCAATTTCTTTCAAACCCAGAAACATTTTTTCTTCCACCGGTTTCAGCTTCAATTTAAATCATAACATACGGTCTGTTCATCATATATTCATATCAGCACAAAATAGATTACATTGACATCCCTCCTAATATTTAACAAAATCCACTCTAACTAATTTGTTATGAAAGCAATTGAAATAATAAAATTATTTCAAATCATCCAAATGTTTCTGGATTACTTATCCAGAAATCACATTAATAAAATATAATTAACTCTTATCAAATTATTTAAAAGTAATTTATATTATCAGTATATTTAAATTAAATTCTAAAATTATTATATTAACATCTATTAAATTTATAAAATTATTACACTATACTCCCAGGATATATTGAGATGTGACTTTAAGGGATGCTAATCTTTCTACAGCGAATCAACAAAATGCACTATTCAATTTATCAACCCTGCTATGCCATTCTGTACCGCACCAAAATTTATTACCATTTTTCTCTTTTAAACCCTCAAGAAAAGGAAATTAAAACTAAACCAATAACATTTGAGGAACCAAAAAAAAAAAAGGAAAAAAAATGTAAAATAAGAAAAAAGAAAACAGTTCCTCCAAGGGTACCACTGTCTTTTCACCTCTCTACTCCACGTTCCTAATCCCCATGCGTTTCATGACACCATTCCGAATCGCTTCCGTCTGCTGCACACGAACCCCGTTCTGCTCGTCCACCATCATCATCGACATGTAACTCCTCACTTCCTTCTTCACCATCTCCTGCATCACGGCCAAGAACTCCGCGCTGAAAAACTGGGCCTGTTGGGCCGGCCCGAATTCGAAACCCGGCTCGACCCAGGCCCGGACTCGTCCTTAGGCCAATCATCCGATCCCGGCAGGGACAAGCTCAACAACGTTGTTATTGGCGGCGGATCATCGCTCAGTTCGGAAGATCCTGACGGGCTTCCGGGCCCGCTGGCTGTTCTTTTAAGTGGCCGGGCTTCAGGGTAAACGGCAACGGTAACGGCGTCAACGTCGGAACATTTTCTCTTGAGTGTGGAGTTCCAGTGATTCTTGACGGCGTTATCTGTCCTGCCATTAAGTAAACGGGCTATCGTGGCCCACTTGTTTCCGAATCTGGAATGGGCTTTTATTATGGCATCGTCCTCCTCCGCCGTGAAGGGGCGGTGCTCCACCTCCGGAGACAGCTGGTTGCACCACCGCAAGCGGCACGACTTGCCGGATCGGCCCGGAATGGACTTGCTTATAACAGTCCAGTTTCTCGGCCCGTGGGCCTCAACCAGGCTTCTCAGGAACTCATCCTCTTCCGGGCTCCACGGGCCCTTAATCCGATCCACGTCCCTGCTAGATGCCATGAAATAGAACGAATTAAAAAGTTAAGGAAAAAAGAAGCTACTACTGTATCATTAGAAAAAAAAATAATGAAAATAAGAAAATTTTTGTGCAGAGGCAAAACTTATGGAGGAGGAGAAGGGAGTTTGAGTTTGGGAGAGAAATAGGAAAATGAGGGGGAAGGTGATAAGCATGACCGGTTGGGCCGGTGGGTGTGACCGGTCGTGGCGGTTATGGAGGCAGTTACTAGCAGATACAGCTGTCAAACGAACAAACGCGTTTGGGGGTTAACGGTTACTCGTTATGATCACGCTATCGGTGCCTGCTTTTAAGTCTCCCTGGTGTTAACTGATTAGTGATTTTATTAACTAATTAACTATATGCTTATCTTGTGCTGATACTTGAACTTCAATTTTTCAATTTTGACAGTGTGAGGGGGAATTTCTATCTTGATATTTTCTTTCTACTCCTGTTAATTGTTTTTCTATTAGTTTTTTAATGAACTCTTTGTAATTATGGGTTGGAAAAGAATCAACCCAACCCACACATATCAACTCCTTGATTATGACTGTTTGAGTCGTTAATTAATTAAACATTTTTTCTCAAACACGGGACAAAACGGAACCCTTCTATTTTCAGCCGTATAACAATAAACTATGACCTTTTTTTAATAAATAAATAAAGTATTTAATTGGAATACATTGATAGTGTAAAATTTTTTTATTAATTCATCCAATCATGTAATAACTTATTAACAAATATGATTACCTTCAACCCCTACTACTTAAAATGTGATATTAAAGGAGAGATTTGATTGGATGAATGCATTAAAATTAAACTCAAATAAATTATGAGTTCAATTTTAATATCTAATGTTATTTATTTTTTTAGATAAAGTTAAGAGATTAATTGGTCTACATTGGCGTTGTAAATTCATTTTATACCTCAACCAATCAAAATTTGACACATCATCATAATTTTAGTAAGTGCACCACTTTTCCTAATTTTTCTCACTAATTCACACACATGTCAATTTTTAATTGGTTGATAAAGTAAAATAGGTTTACACGTCAGTGCAAACCAATTAATCTCTAAAG
This sequence comes from Dalbergia oliveri, assembly GCA_030441495.1. NCBI lineage: Eukaryota > Viridiplantae > Streptophyta > Magnoliopsida > Fabales > Fabaceae > Dalbergia > Dalbergia oliveri. The sequence continues at coordinate 3,644,998 of JAMLFY010000015.1, read as the reverse complement.
TTAATTTCTATCCCCCACTATCAAAATGCCTGTTACTAGCAATTTTACCATCGAATTTTCTTGTTTTAAGCGGAAAAATTTGTTATCAGCGGAATTTTGGACAAATTTTGATGCGGTGATAATGTTATTGAAAATTGTTATTGGCGTAAAAACCTCCAGGAACTTCTGAGGAAATTATAGGCGGATTTTACTTAAAAAATCCATCAGGATTGACCGAAAAAATTCATTAGTGGGGAACATTACAAGTAGATTTTTTAAGAGTTATTGGCAGATTATCCCTCGATAATGCATTTTTTTTTAAAAAATAAAAAAGTAGATTTACCAGGAGATTTTCGCTGGTTATATTAATTTAGAATTTTTAATTATATATTATCGACGAAAATTCATCGATAACACCTTTTTTTAAAAAAAATTGAATTTTAGTATGTGACTCCAGGGCAAGGAACTGTGACAACAGCAATGGGCAATAGAGGCAAAATAGGAATAAAAAAGTTACAAAAATAATTAAAATAAAAATGCACCAAATCAATCATTTCAATAACTTTTTTAATATATAAAAACATAATTTGTTACATTGAAAAAACAAACTCACCTATAAAGCAAATGATAAGAAGAAAAGGGTAACAAAAATAAAATCAAATAAAAAAACAAAACTAATTAAAATATAGAGGACTTCAAGCCAAAGATAATAGTGGTCATAGTGGCACGATGGAGGAGTGATGGCTGAAAACCGAGACATGAGAGAGAGAGAGAGAGAGAGGAAGGGAGAAAGAATGACCAATGGAATATTTAAAATTCTTATTGGCGAATTTTTAACTATTACTGGAGAAAATCCACCATTAACTTAACACAAAAACTGAGCTTCACTTATATTATAACTGCGAAAAATCCACCGATAATATTACAATTTTTATTAAAAAAAAATTAGCTTATTAAGGATGAATTTTCTGCCAATAACATTAAATTTATTTTTCAAGAAAAATTAGCATGTTATAGGAGATTTTTTCACCGAAAAATATGCAAGTAACTTTAACAGTAAGCGTGATTTTTGAAAATTTGAATACCAAAAAAATCAAAGGAAATATGCTAAAAGAATCCACCGATAATGTGCTAAAAAATCGTTGGTAATATTGTAGCACTCGGTGTACACGTGGTAGTAGACAGTCTATACGGCCAGGTCCCTACCAACCCATGTTGTTGGGAAGGCCTTGAAGGCATGAAGGGCCAAGGGTTGCAGTTGGAGTGTTGTTGCTACAGAATTCTCAGAACGGCCTCACTTGAGTGAGTGGCGGTTCTTTCAGGATCGCTGATGAGCGAACCCAATATCAGAACGTACCAGAAATGATGTAGTTTCACTTAAAAAGCCCTACACCCCTTTAAAACACCCCAAACTCCTGCTGGCCACCCCTAATCCGAAACCCTTCATCCCCAAACCCTCTTCCAACCTTTCTATCTCAATCCAACATCAAATCCTCTTCTTCCAAGATCCAAGATAAGTGATTGTTGTTGGTTTATATTAGTTACTTTTATGTTCTTCCTTCCCCATGTAATAGGTCTTGCTATTCTCCATTGTTGTCAAGTGTGGGTATTCACCCAATGTTGTTATAAGTAGACTAGAGCTCTCTAGGGATTGTTTGAGTTCAATATAGAGTTTATGGTTTTAATGACAGATATTGATGTCATTCCTCCCCTTGTAGCTCCGTTGGTGTTAGCACCACTCCTTCCTCCCTTCCAAGTGAGTGGGTACAATTTTATGGCCTTTATTTTGGTCATTAGAGTTGTTTCCTAGTTTATGTTATAATGTTTAATGTTAGAGCACATTTCGAAGATATTTTTGATAAATGTTGACCATGTCAAGTTTATGAAATCATGGTTTTCAAAAAGCATGAAACTATATTTTTAGAAACTCATGGGACCATTGTTGCTAAAATGATTTTATTAAGGAGCTAGAGTATGATTATGATTTTATATATGTATATATATCTGGAGGTTTTATGATTTCAACAGGAGGTAGTTATGATAGAGTTTTAAATCTGGGAATAGCCTAGAACAGAGTTTTAGAGAAATAATTCGTTTATGATTTGGAGACTAGACAGTGAATTGACAGTTTTAGTTATTAAAAGTATATTAATGCATGACAATTATTAAGCATGAAGTTAGGGATGAAAGTATGATGTTACAATTACCTAGTTTTTATATATATATATATATATATATATGTGTGTGTGTGTGTACTAGCTTGAGATATGATTTAGAAATTCAGTCAAAAAGGTTTTAGAGCACATAGCTTCTTATGATTCTTAGCAGTTGGCGGCTATATACTTTGTGGGTCTTGAAAATCACAATGTTTACAAATGGGTAATCCTTTGGACATGATTCCCTAGCCACAATTATGCTAAGGTCACACTGCAGAGTTATGTGAACCCATAGCTTTTAGAATGTTAATAGCTTTAAGAGTTTTCATGAAACTAAGCAAATGTGGGATTTTGGTATTGTTGATTTTATTTATGTTCGGTTAAGTTATGCATGATGAGATTATTAAACAGGGTTACAATTCATGAGTAGAAAGTAGTTAAACTTGGTACATCTAACTTCAAGGAGACGGTGTACCAAGTAACCATGGAAGCAATATTAGTAAATAGCCATGGAGGCAATATTATTATACAACGATGGAGGCTCTATTATGGGACAGCCATGGAGGCACTATTAGTAAATAGCCATTGAGACAAACCTAGTAAACAGCATGGAGGTAACCTCTTTTAAACAGTCATGGTAGCAATTTTAGAAATCAGGACCTAGTGAGGTGCTCATAGAGAATGAGGATAATGATGTACAGTGATGACCATTCTTATATATATATATATATATATATATATATATGTTTACCAAGTTCAGAGTATTGGTGTTTATGATTTAGAGAAGCTTATGGTTTTGTTTCAAAATGTTTATACATACAAGCATATAGTTGTTTTAGAGTTTGTTTTATTATTGTTGTTGTTATCATTATTATTATCATTGTATCTAAATTTTCATGCATCTTGTTGTTGTTGTCCCATGAAGAGGTTGATAGGTGAGAATTCACTCACTTGAGTTTTGTGACAAAACTCATCCATCTCCTCTTTCATTTTCTTATAGATACAATGTTAGCTTTTAATCCTCCACCTCCACTTCCTCCTCCTCAGGAGCACTAGCTTCCAGTTTGGGTGAGCTTCACATTGGTGTGAAGCCATAGGATTTTGCTTATGATAGAGTGCTACATTGATGTGATGGGCAGAGTCTCAACCATAGAATTATTTTTTTTTTCATTTTTGCATGCCATGATAGTATATTCCTGATTTGAAATTAACGATTTAGTATTCATGGTTATTTTGTATCAGAGAGAACTCTATATATGTATATGTTTTGTATCAGGATTTACAATATTTCTATCTAGTTTATGAAATATCAGTTATAGTATATTGATTTTAAGGAACAAGTGAATTGTATGTGTAAAATGAACTTATGATTTAAATGGTTTTTATGGTTTAAAATATGTATATAGTATGACTTAGCAATTGTGAGGCTTACGTAGGACGGGTTCCTTCGTCACAATCCAAATCAGGTCGTGACAAATATTACCTGAATCGCCAGTAATGGGCTATTTTTAAAAAAAAAGTTGTTCATAAATTACCGATAAAAAATTCTACGGGCAATAGGCATGCTAAATTTGACGTTAGATGGCGCAATTGTTATTGACGAATTACTAGCGAATTTTTATTTATAATGGTTTTTCAAACAAAAAAATTTTCAGATGCTATTCCCTTATTTTTGGGTAAATCCATCAGTATTAGGGAGAAAATCAACGGTAAAATCTTGATAACTCGCTTTTTTTGGTAGTGTATACACACTTGATTTAAAATAATTTTATACTATCAATTAAAAGAATTTGACCAAAATAACAAATCATATAACTTAACTACCTAATATTATAATGATTTAATTTGTATATACTGACATGTTATACTTAACCATATTTATTGATGTAGCATAATATGATTGGATGAGAATGTAAAAAAAATTTACACTGATGATGGATCAAAATTAAACTCATATTATAATGGTACATTATTTGTTGCTTTAATAAAATTTTATTGGTGGGTGATGTAAAATTCTTTTATAATGAAAATGCGTAGTCCCACCTTTTTTTTTTTTTTCATTTGCAAAACCTATTACGCAGTAGATATAAGAGTCAAAGGGGTTTTAAGTGTGATTCTTATGCTCTTTTCTTAAAAATTTTACGTGTAATGGTATATAATTAGATAATAAATTTAATTTTTATATACTGATATAAATTGAAATATTAAATAACAATGAAAATTTTTTCAATAATAATAATGTGTCAAAATTAGTTTCACTGACTCACAAATGATATTAGATTATGGAAAATTGATTGATAAAATAATTTTTATAATATGTTTGATTAAAAACACTTTGAATCAACTCGTATTTCAAAAGCATGGTCCACGGTAACAGACCATAGAAAATAATACGGAAATAAACCGACGTGTGGCTTCAACTGAAAGATTAATTAGTTAAGGATTGTTTTTGGTAGGTAGTTCAGGAGGTTTTGAAATTTAACTAATAAACTATCAATTTACTCTCTCTCTCTCTCTCTCTCTCTCTCTATATATATATATATATATATATTTCAAAAGAGAAAAAAGGAAATATATGATACATCAATTTAGTCTTTATAGAAGTCTAATATCTGAAAATACATGTGACATCCATTTGACTTATTTTTTTTCACTTATTAATAAACTTATTTGATGTTACATGTATAATTAAAAAACTAAAGTGATAGAAGTCTAATCTCTGAAAATACATGTGACATCCATTTGACTTATTTTTTTTCACTTATTAATAAACTTATTTGATGTTACATGTATAATTAAAAAACTAAAGTGATATTGCAAACATTTTTACCCAATTGGGGTTAGCTCAATAGAAGCAAGTTGAATCCTAAGCAAGCTTTATCCATAAAGTTGGGGTTTGAATTCTAAAAACTCTGTTGAGGCGGGGTAATGCCATTTAATCACTCTAGGTCCCATAAACTTAGGATTCTCTACCTAACCATTTTTTATCAAAATCATAAGCCTTTTAAGGATTAGACAGATGTCAAAGATATTTCAGGACAAAATTGATGTCATAAGTGTATTTTAGAAATTAAATTGATGTAAAAAATCTTTTAAGAATTAAACTGAGTTCATATTTATCTTTGAGTGAAATTGATGGTTACTCAAGATTCAACATTTAGCACGATGATGAATAACAACAGCTTTTATATTCCTTCGAGAATTTAAAAAATACGTGATGACTTGTACACAGTGTCTGTTTTTCTTTTTCAGTTTTAAGTACATACATACTCGGGTCATTTTTTTTTGGATATGGCCTACATTGATAAAATTTACTATGAGATGAGTTTGTTTGGTAATTTACATGAATATGGTGTATGAAATTTCGTCAATGGTAAGATTTCACTAACTCTTAAAACTATCAATCATATTTAATAAAATATAATTTTTTTCAAATGAAATTTCACCAATGACAAAATTTTATTAATAAAATATTATTATTATTTAAATAAAATATTATTTTTTTGAATAAAGCGGTCAAAATATTAATTTTTAATTTAAATATCACCAATAGCAACATTTTATAAATAAAATATTATTATTTTTGAATGAAATCTAATAATAAGATTTCACATAATAACGTAATTTTCTCTTAATGTAATATATGAAGCATTGTTTACTCATATACCATAACAAAAATAATTAACCTACATACTCAATGTCAACTTGATATTTGTATTCAACAATAACGTCTGAATATTAATTATTCTTATAATTTGAAAGAAAGCAGTAACGATTACATATTTAAATGTATTTCTTAATTACTTAAACAGGAAATACAAGGAAATCAGCTTGGTTGGCTTGAGCTGATTATTTATCGGGAAAAAAGAGAAAGAAATCAGCTTTAGCTTGCGTCTGCTTCTTTCTGAGTTAAGTTGTCAATTGATCTTTGACCAACCAAAAAAATCACTGATAAATCCATTCTTAAAAATGAAAACTTATAATATAGTTTTTAAAAGTTAAAAGTATGAGAAATCTTTTTTGAGTTTAGTTTATTTGTACTGATAAGTACATACATAAAACTCTAATCTCTCTTCTCACAGTAAGAAGAAGATGGAAGGGTGAAAAAATGAAGAGGGGATGGAAGAGTGTCTTCCCTCAGAAAATAGAGTCTACCGCTTCTTTTATTAGAGCTAACCAGTATTAGAGTTAAACTCAATTATAATCAATTAGTTAGAACCAAAGTAATAATTATATTTAGATAGTTAGTTACTATCCCGCTCCTTTTACTTTTGCTTCTGTACATGTATAAATACCAAGTTCACTTCCTTAATAAAATATTATGATGTTTTTCAGTGATTTTCCACTTAATACCAATTGTTACTGGTGATGGCATTGTGAAGGTGAAAAGGGAAGAGGTGTCACCTCGTGAAGTAAAATAGTACGAAGAGATTAGGGATTTGGGTTAAAAGAAGGCGCGGGGGTTGGGGTTGGGGTTGAGAGAGAGAGGGAGAGGAGGGAAAAATTAAGAAATAAAAAAAATTCAGAAGCAAAAAATAAAAATAAAAATAAAAATATTGGTTTATGATGTTATTAGAATTGTTTTTGTAACCTAATAATGATTTTTTTTACACCATTAACCAATAAGAGTTAACTAAAATGTCAAATTATAGAAAATAACTAGGTATTATCACAATCATCCCTGTAATTCGTCATTTTGGTAAAATTCTATTAGGTGAGAGTGCATAATCATTTTATATTATTAGTGCATAAAAATAAAACTTAATTTATTAATAATAAATGGCAAATTGCAAATGCCTATCAATCTACATTTTTAACATTAATGTGAATTTTTTTAAAAAATTAAAATTTAATTTAAATATATAAGTAATATTAAAAAAATAAAGTTGGAAGTTAGTGGATATTTTTTTAGTTTACTTTCTATACACTAAAAGTACAAAACTTTTTACATTTCATCCAATCAAATTTTTTTTAATTTATATTTGTTAATAACATTTGAATGTATTTAAATATAATAATAAATTATTAAAAATTATTTCTAATTAATATTTACATATGAAGTAATTTTTATGTAGTAAAAATTAAATTAAGTAATATTACAAAAATAACTATTTATATATAATATAATCAATACTATTAATAAAAACAATTGAGGTGAGTAACCACCTTCTGGTGTCTCCTCAATCTATTGAGTTTTTTTCAAGTCCATACATATAAATATATTTCATTTAACTCACTTACAGAAACCAAATTTTCTTTTTAAAGAAACCAAAATTTTTTTAATGTAATAAAATAAATTATAATATATAAAATTATCTAAATTCTAAATGTGGCTATCAACATCAAATAAAATTTTTTGAAATAAAAATAAATTGTGAACGGAAATTTTGCCGTCAGTCTATACAACACTAGTAAAACTATAAAATAAAAAGTTTTGAAATTAAAAATTATTTAGCACATGAAAACGGAAATATGGTCACTTCCAATTGCTTTATATCATGACATAAAAAACTTAACGATGAATATATAAATCCGCTGCAAAACATGCCCGGGAATAAATTATTTTATCTTCAGTGAAGATAATCCTAGTGGCATCTAAAATTTTTAAGGGACAATAATGCGGCAACATTTGATGTCATACTAGATTCTTTTTTATAAGTGTACTTCTAGCTAAAACTGAATTAGATTGCTATATTCTTCATTAATGATTTTACTAGAACAAAATTCAAGTTTCTATACATAGTTGATATATAAATAAGAGACAATATAAGTAGTGTTTATCTTCAATCAATCTTCACTAATTTACAAGATATCATTGATGGCACTAACTTTCATAAATATTTTGAAGCTTAATAACAATCGATGATATTTTATAACGTTTCTGTTTTCTATAACATTTAACATTCTTAGCACGATGATTGGGCAACAGTGTTTTCACATTTCTAATTCAAAAAATAACGATGAACTTATTCCACAAGCCTTGATTCTTTCTTATTTCAGTTTTTTCGTATATAATATGTACAACTATACCAACTTATGTCACAACAAAATAGTCTTTTTTTTTATTCTCAGTATTTGGAAAGGATGATATTTGATCCTAAAAACTACTAAGAATAAATCCTAAACAAAACAAAAAAATAATAGTAGCTTTTAAGAATTCTAGAAAAATTCCAATTTTAAAATAATATTTGATCCTTAAACAAAAATTAAATAGAAATCCTTTCTTAACAGTAAAAACTTGTTAATGATAGAATATTATGTAAAATTTTTAAATTCTCTAAAATCAATTAAGTTTAATTTCTACATTAAGAAAAAACTCTACATTATGTATTGTGCCTTGAAATACATATAGAGCAATTTCTCTTTTAAGATTTATTTAATAAACAAAATGAGTTTTACTCTCAAATTGATTTAAGTCCATAATATAAATATATTTTATTTAACTCATTGATATTTTCTTTTTAGATTTTTTTAGTGTAATAAAAGAATTAAAAATTAAAAAATTTACTATTAAATATAACAAAATAAGATAATATATTTGATCTAAAATAAAAATGTGAGTCATGTGTAAATATTTTATTTTTAAAAATTATTTGTGTTTCAACTACAATGCTTTATATCATGAAAAAAAAACTTAGCGATGAGATATAATCCGTTAAAACATGGGAATTTATTTTTTCAAATTATATTTAGTTACAGAATTTGTCACAGCATTAGGGAAAAATGACCTTCTATCCTTTAAGTCTGGTCCGAAACTATTTGGTCATGAATCATATGAGGGAATGACCATCCCATCAGACTGTCTGTGCTTTTGGTGCCAAGACAAACTTAATGCATGTGGGCTTGATGTATTTCAACTGACCAATATCTGGGTGATCAAATTGATAGCAAATTTAACATAGCACGATGATGGACGCAACTTTTACATTTCTTCAGAATTTAAAAAATACGAATATTCACAAGTCTGTTTCTTTTTCCACATACATGTACACTATGTCAACTTGATATTTGTACAATAATAACGTCTGAATATTAATTATTCTTGAATTTGAAAGAGAGCAGTAACGATTACATATTTAAATGTAAATTACTTCAAGAAATACAAAGAGCTTTACCTTGCGTTTGCTTCTTTCTGAGTGAAGTTTTAAAGATATTTTCCTTTACTAGATAAATCCTTTCTTAAACAGTAAAAACTCTTAATATAGTTTTTAAAAGTTTTCAGAAAATCTTTTAGTTTAATTTATATGTACTGGTAAAGTTAAATACATATGTATTGAGTTTACTCCTGGTTGTTGAGTTTTACACTCATGCCAAATGAAATGGTGAATTGGTTACATGGCAGGATAAAATTGAAAAAAATTTAATTAAAATAATTCTATTAAAATATATTAATTATGTAATATATATATTTTTTACAAAAGAGACAAAATAACATAACTAGCCTAGAGAGTGAGCTGTGACATTTTCTTGGTCAACCACAGCTGGGAAATGACTCCCACATGTGAAATTTGCTGAGGGAATTCATCCCATTTCTGTCTGTGTATTCATGAAGCACGTGGGCTTCCCACTGGATCAACGCCCAATTCCACCCTTTGCAAAAGATAGCTGATGGTTCCTGACCCGTTAAAAGGCCGATTCATGTGACACAATCATCCAATATACAGTGTTGCTTTGAACTCCAGATTCAAAGAGTCACAATAATGTCCATAACCTTGTGGTGCTTCCAAGCAAAGAGCTTCGTGATTTTGGAAAGGCTTTTTATGAGCAAGTTTAAATACACTGGTGTTAACTAAGCAACTGTATTTTTCAACTAAGGTTTCATAAATATATTTGTTTTAAAAAAAGAAAGAGAAAACTAGATATAGACCAAGCCAACTAATTTGTAATCTTCTGCGAGTTTCTAATTTGTATTGATCGTTGCTTCTCAGCTATTTTTGGGCTGAGACCAAGCACAATCATGAAAGACGTTACTTTGTTTAACAAGAAAATTTGAGCAAAGACAGGGTTTGCTAACACTCTTCTATGGTGGGGAGCTTTCAGTTTTGAACCACTTGGTCTATGATATATAAAATTAAAAAATATTAAGTATATTTATATTTTTGTCCAAATTTTCTATTCTTTTCCTCCATTCTCCTACAACCTCACACACTCTCTTTGCGCTGTCATGTCCTACCCCACGACCCCATGATTTTCGTTCCTTCAAATTCAAGCCGATCATCTGTGACTAGTCACTTGGCAAGGATTCATGAGGAGTCCTTCCTTATGAAAATGCATAGCATTACATCATCACCACCAACTCTTAGCCCTTCGCTAAGCACCCAGATCTTACAAGCCTAAGCCCTTTGCCATACCCAGGGCACCGACACTACCACCTCTCTTTGTGTTGGGGCATGAAACAATTTTTTGTAGGCAAAGAAGGAGATACAAATAAGGTGCCTACATCTAGTAAGTGTAAGACGAATTTCTACTACTGTACTACCTCGACCTGGACGTGAGTATTCAATTGAAGGAGAGTTTCAAAACATTTTATCTTTCTCCAAATGGGTGAGATTTGTTCCTCTTATTTGGTTTTTGAGTTGGAGGGGGCTATCAAACGGGATTAGTGAAGGGCAGTGGGCCAGTGACGATGGAGGCAATGGAGGTGGGGAGTTGCAGTGTAGAGGGGCAGGGGAGGGATAAAATAGATAAAACACTGATAAAATCATTTTACAAATATTAAAATATATATTTTTATTTTTATTTTAAATTAATTTGGACCATTAGATTTAATTTTTTATGGTTGAGATTTAGTGATCATGTTGTCACAAACTCCACTCCCTATAGCAGAACTTGCTTAGGTATTTTGACTTGAAAGAACATAACTCAAACAATATTATTATAATTTTTTAAGAGAATTTTTTTTGAGAGATGGAAGAGTTTAACAGCTTTAAATAAGTCATAATAATATCTAACCAATTCTAAAACATTTCAACCTTGAAGTCTGCTCCAGAAATTGTTGTTTTCTGGCCAAATCGCAACACAGTTGTGGATGCAAGAACTTTCCACCACTGTTCAAATAACCCCATTTGAGATTAAATTAATACGACTTTATTATTATCTAAGTAGTTTAATACTCTAATAGTTTAATTTGTGATATTTTAAATTAAATTTAACAACTAACCAATTAAAACCTTTGAAAAAAAAATCCCAATGAAACAAATGGTTAATCTGACTTGCTGCTTTCAAGTAAACTTCAGAGCATATAGCAAAGCAAAGGAAGTACGAGACAAAAGGTCCTCTCATTCAATCTCGAAATTCAAAGGATTTGGATTGAATATATTTCTTTTGACGAACAGGATTTGCATTGAATATATTATCTTGTATCAACTACTCCCAAACCGAAAAAAACACGCCAAGTCAAACGTGAAAAAAAGGAGTATGATTTGTGCTTCATCCCAACCGGGAGTTTCATTCTTCATTTAAAGAATATACATCAAATTGGTTCATGACAATTTTTTTAATAGATAAATTAATCCATAACAATTATAAATATTTAAATTGATCCTACAATTATAAAAATAAGATATTATAGGTCTTGAGGAGGTTAAACCTAAAGAGAGAGGGAGATGAAAACGAACTCGATTGTGAGAAGGTGGAGTTCGTCTTGAGGAAATGAGCTCGGAGGGGCGGAGGGCTAGGGAGATGAGCTTGGATGACAGGGGGAGCTCATCATGCCTATAGCCTCAGCAATCCAGCAAGCTATGCCTTACCACTAGCTCTTTCTTTCCTCCAAGCTATATTTCATCTCAGACGGCTTCACTTCTCCAAACCAAGCATTGAAGGCATTCAAATCTATAATGTCCTATTTTAACAATTGTGATGGACCAATTTGAGTGTTTGTAATTGTTAGGATCAATTTGTCATTAAAAAAATTAAACAATTTGGGTGTTTACTTTCAGTTTCCTTCTTTTATGATGAAAGTTAGAAATAGAATGGGAAAATATTGAAAGGGAGAATGGTGGGGTATTATTTGTGGAGAATACTTGAAGAAAGAATAGTTTTTTCAGGAAACCACTTTAGGTGAGAAATGTATGGAATATAATTGCTTATAATCTTCTTATATGTCAAATTTGTCGGAGAAAAGTATTTTTTAATACAATAGTACGCGAAGTGGCATTGAAAGTGGATAAAATTTTAAAACAGTTATTTGTAAGGGTAAAAATGTCTTAAAAATTGAACACTAAAATGGAGAATCCCCTATATATATATATATATATATATATATATATATATATATATATGTTTCTAAATATTTATCACAGCAGTGAGTAACTCTTCAGCTAAAAGCTTAAGGGGGTAAATCTTCTTATGAAACCATTTTTATAGACATTGTTAAAAATAAACCGAATAGATATTTAAGGAGCCAGAGCTCCACGTAGACATTGTCGTTTATATAAGGATTTTTAGTAGTGATATTTCAGGACAAACTTAATGTTACGGGTATATTTTAGGAACTAAATTTGTCAAAAATATTTAAGAACTAAACTAACGTGACATTTATCTGTGGGTGATCAAATAATTGATAGTTTACTCCAAATTTAACATTTAGCACGATGATGGACAACAACAACTTTTACATTTCTTCTAGAATTTAAAAAATACGATGACTTATACACAATGTCTGTTTTTCTTTTTCAGTTTTTCCGTACATACATACACAATGTCAACTTGATATTTGTATTCACTAATAACGTCTGAATTTTCAAAGAGCTTCTTTGTTTTCTTCTTTTTCGGTGATTTGTCAAAGAGCTTTCTTATGTAGCACGAATGGGCTCTTAAAAAGTATTTACAATTAAGGTGTTAGCTAAAGCAACTGTATTTTTCAACTAAAGTTTCATAAATACATTTGTTTTGAAAAAAGAAAAAGAAAAAGAAATCTGGATATAGACCAAGCCAACTAATTTGTAATCTTCTGCGAGTTTCTAATTCGTATTAATCATTGCTTCTCAATTATTTTTGGGCTGAGACCAAGCACAATCATAAAAGACGTTACTTTGTTTAACAAGAAAATTTGAGCACTGGGTTTGCTAATACTCTGAATAGGTGTTCCAACTTAAAAAAACATAACTCTAACAATACTATTATAATTTTTTAAGAGCATTTTTTTTAGAGATCGAAGAGTTTATCAGCTTTAAATAAGTCACAGTAATATCTAACCAATTCTAAAACATTTCAACCTTGAAGTTTGTTTCAGAAATTGTTGTTTTCTTGCCAAATCACAACACAGTTGTGGATGCAAGAACTTTCACCACCGGTCAAATAATCCCTTTTGAGATTTAATTAATACGACTTTATTATTATCTAAGTAGTTTCCAATAGTTTAATTAGTGATATTGTAAATTAAATTTAACAACTAACCAAATGAAACCTTTACCGAAAAAAAGAAAAAAAAACCAATTGAAACAAATGGTTTGATCTAACTTGTTGCTTTCAAGTAAACTTCAAGGGCACAGCACAGCAAAGGAAGTACGAGACAAAGGGTCCTTTTATTCAATCTCCAAATTCAAAGGATTTGCATTGGATATATTTCTTTTGATGAACAGGATTTCCATTGAATATATTATCTTGTATCAGCTACTCCCAAACCAAAAAAAAAAAATCCCGCTAAGTCAAACGAAAAAAAAAACATGCTTAGTCAAACAAAAAAAGGAGTATGATTTGTACTTCTTCCCAACTGGAGTTTCATTCTTCATTTCTATAAGTAGCACAATACACACTATAACATCTCTTCAACAAGCTAGTTTCCACTTTCTGTAATGGCTTGCAAGAGCATCCAAAGCAGCTCTTCACGTCCCAATCCCATGGCATGGAAATATGATGTGTTTGTGAGCTTCCAGGGTGAAACACGCAACAGTTTCACCGATCATCTCTTTGGTGCTCTGCATAGGAAAGGCATTCATACCTTCAGGGATGACACAAAGCTCAAGAAAGGAGAACCCATATCACCTGAGCTCCTGCAAGCAATTGAAGGGTCTCACATTTTGGTAGTTGTCTTCTCAAAGAACTATGCTTCCTCAACATGGTGCTTGCGAGAGCTGGCAAAGATTGTTGATTGCATGGAAGGGTCATCAGGAAGTCATGTTCTGCCTGTTTTCTATGATGTGGATCCCTCTGAGGTGAGAAAACAAAGTGGGAATTATGAGAAAGCCTTTTTGGAGCATGAAAAAAGATTCAAAGAAGACTTGCAGATGATGGTGCAAGTGCAGAGATGGAGGGAATCTCTGACAAAAGTGGCCAATCTCTCTGGTTGGGATATAGGGGACAAGTGAGTAAAATTCATGAGCTTGATGGTTTGTGCATGTGCAGTAACTTGACTATAGAAATTTAATATTTTCTTGAACAATTTTGATTTGTGTGAACATATATATATATGGTTGGTTTTTTTTTTTTTTGTCCTTTTCAGTGATTTGGTGTTCTTGAATATTACTCCCTCTTTACAAGCTAGAGTGAAGAGATATTACTGTCTTTTGAAGAGGTTATACACAGATCACAGTAAAAAAATGAACAATCCTAATTAAAAGAGTTTTCAAAAAGTTAAAAAGAAAAAAAAATTATCTCGTCCGATCCATTTTTTTTTTTAATTTAATTTTCTTAGGTGATAACTTGTTATTCTTGTTTTTCTATTAACTTTCAGGCCGCAGTATACGGAGATTGAAAATATTGTTGGACACATAATAGGAATATTGGGTTACATATCTTCAAGTCTTCCAAATGATCTAGTTGGGATTCATTCTCCTATCAAAGAGTTAGAACAACTTTTACATTTGGACTTGGATAATGATGTTCGAAGTGTAGGAATTTGTGGGATGGGAGGAATAGGAAAAACAACTCTTACTACTGTTTTATATAATAGAATATCTCATCTATATGATGGCTGTTGTTTTATTGATGATGTGAACAAAATTTATGGAGATTATGGTCCAGTTGGTATACAAAAGCAACTTCTTTATCAAACTCTAAAAGAAGAAAACCACCACATATACAATCTTTCTAAGTCAACTCATTTGATAAGAAGTAGGCTATGTCACTTAAGGGTCCTGGTAGTTCTTGATAATGTTTATCAAGTTGAACAATTAGAGAAATTAGTTATAAATCGGGAATGGTTGGCTGCTGGGAGTAGAATCATCATAATTTCTAGAGATGAACATGTCTTAAAAGAGTACGGAGTGGATAAAGTTTACAATGTTCAACTCTTGAATGAAAATAATGCTGCTCAATTATTTTATAGAAAAGCTTTCAAATATGATGTGTTGACAGGTTATGAATTGTTGACATCCCAAGTGCTAAATTACGCTAACGGCCTTCCGTTAGCAATTAAAGTATTAGGCTCATATTTGTTTGGTCGAGATAAATTTGAGTGGAAAAGTGCATTGGCTAGACTCAAAGAAAGACCAAGGAAAGATATTATGGATGTGCTTCGAATTAGTTTTGATGGACTTGAGGATATGGAAAAGGAAATATTTCTAGATATTGCTTGTTTCTTTTACAAACCTGGGAATGGAAATATGAAAAACATTCTAGATTGTTGTGGGTTTCATTTAGATATTGGATTAAGAGTTCTCATTAACAAATCACTTATTACTGCTGATGACTGGGGAATTTATATGCATGATTTGTTGAGAGAGTTGGGAAAGAGCATTGTTAGAGAAAAATCACCTAATGAGCCAGGGAAGTGGAGTAGATTATGGTGCCACATGGATTTCCACAAGGTCATGTTACAAAAGACGGTAATATATATGTATATATTGCAAAAAAAAAAAAAGAAAAAAGTTGATGTTTTCCTCTAATCTATACACAATTCAAGTGATATAACTTTGTCTTGTTTCTATTCAATGCTTCAGGCAACAGAATACATTGAAGCCATAGTTCTGCCAAGATACCCAATGGAGAATCAAGACAATACAGCACTAAAGGCAGAAGCTTTATCACAAATGAGGCACCTTAGATTGCTCATGCTTCGGAATGTGAATATTTCTGGAAGCCTCAATTTTCTTTCTAATGACTTAGGATACCTTGAATGGGATAAATGTCCTTTAACATATTTGCCATCAGATTTCCAACCAGATAAATTAGTTGAATTGATCTTACCTCACAGCAGCATTAAACAACTATGGAAAGGCTTGAAGGTACTCTAGCTCATATGTTTCTATTTTTTTTAATAAACAGAATAAGAAGAATCTTTTTTTTCATATTTTTTAACCTTATTTTTGGGATCAAGTTACAGAAACAAAAAATATAGTTGAAAATTTTGTCTGCTTCTGTTGGCCATTCACAGCCTCTAAACAATTTGAGAAATTTGGATCTCCGCCACTCCAAAAGCCTTGTCAAGGTGACAAATTTTCAGGTGGTCCCAAATCTTGTGTTGCTGAATCTTAAAGTAGTATCCAATGCCGATTGACATCCTCCATCATCAAGCAACTTTCCAAGCTTAGAGAGTTGAACCTGAGCACTGTCAGCGCTCATAGTAGAATTATATATTTTCAGACTGTCCAGTTTGAGTGGCATGGAATGTTTTTGTAGCACTGTTTTCTCTTGGATGATACAAGTTGTTCAGGTGCTTAATTACTCCCTCCTTCCTTTACCTTCTCCCAATTTTCTCTCTCTATGGGTGCATCTTACATGATCTAGTTTTACATTCCTAGAAATGTTATTTCTATGAGTGTTATTCCTGAAATGATATTCTCAGGAATGACATTTTGAGAGCGTTTGGTAGACGATTAAATTTCCAAGAATATTATAAATATACCCAAGAATTAATATTCATGTGTTTGGTTATCATTTATAATCCCATGAATCTTATATAATTTTCCCAAAATACCCCTCATTGTTTTAAAGCCAAAATTAACAAATTTCAACTTAAATTTAATTATTTTGACTTGAAATTAATAATTTGAACTCAAATATTTACTATTTAAATAAAAAATTAACTTTTTTTAACAATTTTAACTCAAAAAATACCTATTTTAACTAAAAATTAACAGTTTTAACTACAAAATTTACTATTCAAATTAAAACTTAACAACTTGCACTAAAAAATTTACTATTTAAATAAAAAATAATTGTTTTAGCACAAAAATTAACAATTTTAACTTAAAAAATTCCTATTTAAACTACAAAATTAACTATTCAAATTAAAACTTAACAATTTCAACTCAAAAACTTACTATTTAAATTAAAAAAATTAACAATTTTATTAGTACTTTCATGTTTCATCCTATATCAATTATCGATTAGGATATCTGTTAAATGTAATAGATATTAAGCTCCTAATAAAATAGAATATTTTCTACAATCAAAGTCTCATGCACATATTGGTCACTAACAAAAGAAAGTCATAAAATTTTAATATTTGTATGGTCTCATAACTCCTAGAAATAAACCAAAATACATAATTTGTGAAGAGTTTCCAATTGATTTTGAGTTTGAGCAAGTTGTTTGTTATTTGTTGCCAATTGATTCTGAGCTTGAGCATGTTGTTTCATGATTTCTTCATATCCATGCAGTTTCTTTTCAAAAGTTTCTACAAGCTTGAACCCAAGAAACAGGGGAGTTGCAGTCTGAAACAAATATGACCACAACACACAAAAATCAAGCAATTAGATAAGTCTGCTAGTTTTTGTTCTGTTCTGAATTATAACTAAGTGAACTCTCTGAACTCCATCAGGCTTGATGGCAATGAAAGTGCGCTCTAGCTGGGTATGTAAAAAAGAGAAGAAGAAATGATTTGCACATAAGAATCAAATAAAGGAAGAAAGCAACGGAAGTCAGAGTTGAAAATAGACGTGCAGATACAGTTGGAGAAAATGTTAAGCATACCTCAGCGGCATGCACCTCCTGATCCTGGAGCAAGTAAGCTACAACATATAGTAAAAGAAAAAATAAGCAGAAAAACAATAGCATATGAATACTTGCTCAGAGGATGCACAATTGAGTTGTGTTACTATGAAAATGAGTTGCTATAGATTAGAAGCTCATCACTTAGGTATACAAGCCATTCATTTCAAGTTTAAATGATTAAAGGAATGCAATGAAAATCAATGCTTGAAGCACAAAATCTAAACAGCTTACAATCAAAATCAACGCCTGAAGCACAAAATCCATAATTTGGAACACAATTGTTTTGAATCAATTCACAGCTCTTCATAGTGAAAAACACTAAAATAAAAGCCAAAAGACAACAAAACACTAAAATATAAAGCTATCCAGCACAGAAGCAACACATGGCATTCAAAAATAGATCATGCACACAAATAGAAGAATGTGGACAACTTTTACTAGCAGCTTATTCAAAAAATGTTTTCTCACTAAATATGTAATACATTCAACTAGTTTTTTTACACTTTTCTTGGCTAATGTAGGTGTGTTAGATCCATATCTATGATCAATCAAGTTAAGTTAAATAGCATTATTTTCAAAGCAGTCCTTAGACACATTAGAATAAGGCATTTGAAAAATATCAAAAATAATTCACGAGTCCTAATTTCCTAAGCTCACTTCTCCCTGTTAATTGTTATACACTTTGACTCTCCATATAATTCTATGGCTTCAGTATAAGAAATCACGGTGTGGATATGAATTATAAATTGCTTCTACCTGTAGGTCACTTACAAAACAAGCCATGATCTTATGATGGGGAAAAGATTGGAATAAAGACTACATGAGAGTACCAACTTTCATGTTAATTTCACAAATAATAAGCTGTGCTACGAGACGAGATCTGTGCATAACCCAAAATATAGAATATGTTAGGAAATTACAAGACAAAAGAATGTTTAAGATAAAACAGAGCATGATGTAGAGCCACAAATGAAATTTTGCTTTTGATATATTGCATCAAAAAAAGGGAAGATCGAGATGTAATTGAAAATAAGAAATAATCTATAAGTGTGATTTCATATTGATTGGATAAATCAGATGCTAGTAGGATACTAATTAGAGCATGCAACACAACCATAGAACACTCATAAAAAACAATTAAAAGATCCAACTTGAATCATGCAACAACGCCACACACACATCTTTTAACGCATCCTGGGGCCTAATCGACAAAAGTAAGAGGGAATTCCTAATTCCAATTTTAGTCACCACAAAAATTCACAACACACACAAATAGCTCAAATTCAAATAAGCTAAAAACAATAAAACAAAAAAGATATCACTAGTATCTTCTTCTTATACTTGTTCTTTCATTCTTCTATCTTTGAGGTTCAAGCTTAATAGAGCTAAACCCTAAACCAATTGAAGAAAAAAAAGATTGGATTCAGAATCATATAAGCTATCAAAATGTGATTAATAACTTGTAAACAACGATGAAAAATTGCAAAATTGAGAATGGGAGAATGATATTAGAGAATGTAAAGAATGTATAATGAAATCTACAGGATCGAGAAGAGAGAATGAAGAAGAAAATGAATGATGTAGAGAAGAAAGAAGAAAGAAGAAGAAGAGATTGTGTTTGAGAAATCAGAATTGGAGCTTGATGAAGTTCTTCATCGGATTGTGTTTGTGTGTAGCTACAAAAACACCAATCAACCTAATAGAGAGAAATCAGAAGAATCCGAAGAAGAGAAATGAAGAGGAAGGAGCGTATCGAATCGGAACCCTAATCGGAACAAAGAGGAATAAAGAGAACACTAGTGAAGCATACCTTCGATCCATCCTCGTGGTGGTGGCAGCTGATCTTTGTGGTGGTGACGGTGGCGGTGCGAGCTCCTTGTGGTGGTGGCGCGAGCTCTTGCGGTGGAAAGGAGAGAGCGATTGCTTAGGGTCAGAGAGCTCTCAATAGTTCAAATTTGTGATGTTATGAGGGGGTACTTTAGTGATTTTACTTTGTCAAATCACATTTTCCTGGGAATAAAATATTCACCTAAAAGATGGGATAAAAAATGGGACCTATTCTATTCCTGGAATTAAAAGTCCTGGAAATATTTTTTCAGTTGTTCTATCAAACATAGGAATGTTCCATTACCATACTAAAATTCCAGGAATTAAGAAAAACCAGCTCGGGCCCTAAAGAGAATGGTTCTTATATATATATATATATATATATATATATATATATATATATATATATATATACTACTATTTTGGAAGATAAATTAAATGTTAGATTCTATAAATAGTTTGACAATTTTTCCTAATATTTTTTATCTATAGAGTTGCTCTCTGTAAGCTTTATATCTATGTTTTCTTTTTCCAATTCAATTCCTTTTTATGTACGTTTGTTTGAATTAATTATGCAATTGCAGTATGCTGGTATATTTTGATTTAATTTCAATACATTGTTTCAGTGTTCTAATGTACTCTATCTCATTTATATGAGATTTTTTTTGTTTGAGAAAGTTTTTGTTAGCTCTGTTTTTTTGTTATTGGGATTTATACTAGTGGATCTTTTAATGTGATTGATTCGCTTCTTTTATTCATATAAGAAATGTTTAGTTTTGCTTATGATTTGATTTGTTGCACTTCGTGCATGTTATTTTCTTTTATTAATATAAGATTTTGTTTTTTAGTTTTGTTTTTTTGCTAATTTGCATTATTAGAAATATGGTCCAAACACTTTAAATATGGTTGATTTGCTTTTGATTTGCTGCAAACATCTTCTTATATTGAATTTGTCAATTTTTTTATATCAAGAACATGGTGATACTGTATTTTAACCTAAGACTTGACTTCTTATATTTTAGCTCTTTGAGCTGATGCCCCTCTTCGTCTCCTATTTTTGTTGTAAACTGTTGATTGTTTTTTGTTTTGGTGGGCTTTGCTTTCCAAGTTACTGTGATGATGGCTGATGACTACCGTCAAATTGAAGCATATATTGTGCATCTACTGTCAAAAGGAAAGGTTTTGATTTGTGTGGCAGAGAATGCCAAAATCAGGTGTGCAACTATTTGAATTCAAGTAGAATTCCATTATATTTTATTTTTAGAACAACAATCCATATCCATAGCTATGCTCATAAGTATGCTTGTCATAACATTCAATTTATTGATGACGATTTTGGTGGAAGAGGGACAGTGAGATCTCATTATTGAGATCTTTGTTTCTTAGATGTCAAGATGAAAATGTAAAGCCATGTCTTCTTATAATTGAGCTTTTGCTTAGAGACTTTATGGATATGCTCAAAATTGGCATTGACTTTTCTGAGGCAATTTCCTTTATATTGACAATGCAGCAGGAAGTATCCATTGTCACACCAGGTGTTGAAAACCAAAGAATCATCCATTTGAAATGGTTTTTATGTCTGGAATTGTATTGCGAGGAATCAATATATTTATTGATTAGAAATTTAATTTTTTTTATACCTAGCTACATGGCATGGCGGATGCGTTTTCGCATACAAATAGTGTTCAATGGAAATGAAAACTACAGTAATTTTTCAGTTAATGTTGTGTTTGTGGAACTTGTTTGATTATTGTGTGGGTATTTTTGTTGAGGCCATGACGCTCTCTACCTCTCTCGGGGGAGTGGAACTCTATTGCTTGATGGATTTATTCAGTCTCTGACCAAAAAAAAGAAAAAAAGAAGGATTGTTGATAATATGGCTTGAGTTTTCAAGCCATTCGTAACATGCTTTGAAACAAATTGTCAAGATTTGTTGCTGCTTGTATTTATTCGGTGCCTAACAAATTGTTTAGTTTAAAACCTCAAGATTTACTTTGAAATATGTTATCAAAGCATTGAATGAAAAATTGGATTTATGCACCGTGAAGCTCTATAAATAGAGCTTGTTTGCAGCACTTCAAGACACAACAACAACAACAATCCATTCATCTCCTCCTCTTTTCTAAGTATTTAGAGAGTCATTTGTTTCTTTTGTTTTCTCTCTATATTGTGAGTTGAGAATATACAGTGAAAAAATACTGATAGATATTTTGGGTGTATTTGGGATTTTGATTGAATGAAGTGTGTTTATTGTTTGTATCTCCATCATATTTCCATAGTGAAATATTTGGTTATCGTCTTTGCCCATGAACGTAGACTTTAAGCCGAACCACGTTAATCCTTTTGTGTCATATTTGCTTTATGCTTCCCCATATTTATTTTGTGCTACTCTAATTCTCCTTTTGGGCCCACCATATCACAACAAACTTGGTATCAGAGCGCATGTAGATTTCTGGAAAAATTTTGAAATGCGGAAGATGTTGGACACGTTTGGTCAGTGACAAAATGTTTTGCTGAAGGTAGAGTTTTGAGAGGTAATGATGTCTTTGTTGTGTAAGCATGACTTGCTTAATTAATTTTGTGATACCTAACCTTTGTTTCAAGTTTGCAGAGGCAAACTAGTATCAGATTTAGCACTACCATTCACAGGACTAAGGATGTTGATTCTTATTTGTGGAACCCATGCCTATTCCGTCAAGAGATAATTTGCATATTTGAGTATGCTTGTTGAGCATATTAGAGAAGGCGACTTTGATAATTTGAAGCTTGATAAAATTCAAGCCAAGGTAGAGATTTGTTGAAAATATGGCTTGACTTTTCAAGCCTTTGGTAATATGCTTTGAGACAAATTGTCAAGATGTGCTGGTGCTTGTATTTCTCGGTGCCTAACAAATTGTTTGGTCAAAAGCCTCAAGATTTACGTTGAAATATGTTATCAAAGCATTGAATGAAAAATTGGATTTATGCATCGTGAAGCTCTATAAATAGAGCTTGTTTGCAACATTTCAAGACATAACAACAACAATCCATTCCTCTCCTCCTCTTTTCTAAGCATTTAGAAGTCATTTGTTTACTTTGTTTTATCTCTATATTGGTGAGAAAAATACTGATAGGTATTTTGAGTGTATTTGGGATTTTGGTTGAGTGGAGTGTGTTCATCGTTTATCTCGTCATATTTCTATAGTGAAATATTTAGTTATCGCCTTTACCCGTGAACGTAGATTTTAAGCCAAACCATGTTAATCCTTTTGTGTCATCTTTACTTTACGCTTCCGCATATTTATTTTGTGCTACTTTGATTTTGTCTTTTGAGCCCGCCATTTCACAACAAGGATTTATTCAGTCTAAGAATGTTATTCCTTTTTCTTTCAAGGTTCAGGATCATCCTTGTCATTGGGTTGGTGAAAGCTAAATGCAAATGCTTTAGTGAGTCAGAATGTTGGAGCTGCTAGTTGTGGGGGCATTGTGAGAAATAGTGATGGTAGATTTGTGCCTGCATTCTCTGCTAACTTAGGCACATGCTCAATCATGATGGTAGAGCTTTGGGCCATTTATATTGTGCCGAACCTGACCTTTTTTGCCGAAAATAAGAAGCTCGTCGTGGAGACTAACTCTGCTTGTGTTGTGTCTCTTTTTCACCAGATGAATGTCCAGCACCATTCCAGCCGATCTCTGATAAGAAGTATCAAGGAGTTACTTGCTAAGAATTGGGATGTAAAGATTACCCATCTTGATAATTTTGATAATGTTCCGTGGCTAAGAAATAATTTTGATAATATTTTTTCAAAGAATTGTAACAATCTCAGTGCATAATTTAATCCTATTTATAGTCAATCTAATAATATAACCTTCTTGAACCAAAGTACCAAATGTATTTAGGGAGCCAAAGTATTTCAAAAAGACTAGCTTAATAGAAACTTAAGGTGTATAAAATGTCCTAATCAAAACAAAATAAAGAAAGTACATCAAACTAACAAAATAAAGAAAGTACATCAAACTAACTTTCAGGTGGAAAAGGATCATATATTCATATTCATCCTCAATCACTTTTGTCTCCTTTCTTGAGAAATCTAAAGTTCTTTGAGAAATATGAATGCAAGATTGATGTTAGGGGTCATTTCATCAAAATTCTCTTAATTGCACTACCCAATTATTAAAATCCTTTCCTAATAACTTTATTTTTGGTTGAATTACTCATATTCATTGCTAATAATTATAGCATGATCTCTCACTACTAATAACCAGGCA
Organism: Dalbergia oliveri; assembly: GCA_030441495.1. Classification (NCBI taxonomy): domain Eukaryota; kingdom Viridiplantae; phylum Streptophyta; class Magnoliopsida; order Fabales; family Fabaceae; genus Dalbergia; species Dalbergia oliveri. Next base: position 3,620,912 of record JAMLFY010000015.1, on the reverse strand, counting down.
CCTGATCTCTTGTACTATTTTAAATTTATCCTAAGGATGAAGAATAAGAATTCATAAAGACAATATAGATAAACACTTCTATTTATAGCTACTTTAACCTATGTTAAATTCTAGTTTAATTTATTTTATAAAGTGAAATCCTTTTCGATAGTATAAAACCATACATCAGTTAATGGGTGGCCAAACCAAAGACAACATTAAGATTGTTAGAAAATAAGGAATAAACTAAAAGAAATAACAAAAAGGATGTAAATCAGTTCTTTAAGAATCTATCTTCCTAACACCTTTGTGAGTTTAGAAAGACATAGATGAAGAGAGAACTCTAAATCTTAAAAATGAAAGTTGAAAAAAAGGTGTCTTGAAGAGACTAAAAACTACATATTTATACTTGAAAGTAAAACTGAATAAGATAATTAAAAATAAAAGAAAAATACTCAATGCCCTTTTATTCCTTCAAATAAAATCAAATCATATCTAAATCTCCAATTATCTCTTATCAAATCATGCTGAAATCTTTTCCAATTATTTATTCAATCTCCAACTGCAAATCAAATCAAATCAAATTAGTATGGATATTTTGCTAACAAATCTTCAATAATCAAAATTTACTAAATAAATCAAATAAAGATAGTTCAAATTGATTTCTCAACACCATTACTCAAGAATTACATAATTTAAATGTGACTAAGATCAAATAACTTGGATAAAGTAAGATATTTTTCCAAGTTATCACAACCTCACATTTGAATTTTTGCTTGTTCTGAAGTGAAATAAGAGAAAATAATATCCAAGAATATTCAATCTCACAACTTCCAATCACCAAACAAGAATTTCCAATTCAGGCACAACATGGAAAATAGTGATACCTAGTTGTCATCCTTAACACTAGCTTACCAAAGTAAACAATTTTCAAGTCTTAATGAATCACTCGCAAACTTCAATCAACTTAATCAACAGCAAGGAGGTTCAAAACAATTTCACATTAAGGTGACATTTTTTTAAGGTATATTTAGTTATTCCTGGAATAACATATTTTCATGTTTGTTACAAGTTATACAAAATTATTCCTAGGTATGAATTATTCCGTGGAAAAAGTTTCCCACTATCAAAGGTGGGAATAAAAAGTTCCCATGATTAGAATGGTAGTTATTAAGCACAAATATAAAATTATCACTCAATTATTTGACTTTCTTTCCACAATTTTCATTTATTTGTGCTCATCTAACTTTATAAATCCATTACACTCTCAATTTAAAATTTTTGTTAATTGTTATATTGATCGAGATAAACAAATTTTAAAAAATTAATTGGTAATTTTATATTTTTTTCTAGAAGCATAATTTTCATTTTGGATTATAATAATAATAATAATAAATGTGTTAGAGGTATTTTGGAAATTATGACATATATTCCTAGGAACATATATCACAAAACAAACAAGTCTTAAATTTATTTATGAGAATCTCAACAAATAATCTTGGGAATGTTTAATGTCAAACAAATAATTTGTTTAAAATATTTAGGAATAACATTCTAGGAATATCATTCTGGGGAGTGATTCCTAAATGTAATTTCAAACCTTGAAACAAATGTCATCTAATTGCCAATTAAGCACACAAAATTAAATGAATTAGCCAATGAGGTCAAAATAACTTGCAGAACACAGATTTAGCACACTTCAGTTCCAATTTTATTCTTGGGGAGTAGTTTGACTCTTAATGCTATGTCCCAATGTGATTGTTTAAAATGAATGTTTAATCAATTACTCCCGATCCAGTCGGCCCAAGATATTAGGTGATAAAGCACTCCTCGGATCTAATTACCCAAGCTATCCATTGGCATAGACACATTACAAGCACATATCGAGGATTAAAATCTTTTTGCAATTTAAGCAATATTTGAACATTGATACTCAGAGCTTTAAAATTTTTGAGTGTCTTCAGCACTAATCGAACACCACACTTATTTTACTTGATAATTTGTTTTATTGTGCAAAAATTCATTCCACCACATGACTAAATTCAAAACACACAAATTTTTCTTTTCGGAAAATCACAATTGTCAATTGAATGAGCCAAGAATTTACGGATGCTTAAAAATATTTTAGCAACAAGTTCATCATCAAGAAAAAATTAAAGAAAAAAAAACTTCAGGCAAGTAAAAACAATTCTGACAACTATTACCTTCGCAATCAAACTTAAATTTCATCAACTACCATTATAGTGGGAGAAGTGAGACAAACAAAACAATTTTTTTTTCAAGGGCATGATTCAAGAGCTATTCAAGATATTATCAAATAAAAGCACAAAAATTAAAATCACAACATAATAGATAAACGGAAACTATAATACTCCCTTGATATCCATGTGATCCTCATCTTCTTGGCCGTCACTACCATCAATTTCTTAATTACTTAGACAAGAAATATGTGAAAATCAGAAAAAAATATAAATAAAATAAAAGTGAGGACCACCATGCACCTTAAGTGGTATAGACCACTTTAGCCTTCTCACTTCTCTTTTTCTTTCTTTTTGTTTCCTCTCCTTCCCTCTCTCCTGTAACATCCCCCATTTCTTCTTCCTCTTCATTTCTTTCTCTCTTCTCTTTCATTATCATTTTTCTTCTTCACCTTTTTTGCTCTCACATTCATCAATCATCACCACCACCTCCATCATCATCATCTTCTCCTCATCTTCATCGTCATAAACCACGCTTTCTCTCTCTCCTCTCTCTTTAACTCGCGATTTCTCTCTCTAGGTGGAGAAACCGATTAGAGCGTGAGTTTCGGATCATTCTCTACCTCTAATCATCCTCCTAGAGTAGTGGGTAAGTGACAATCTTGCTCTATTTATCTTATTGAGCTCTTTATATAGCCATTCATTGTAGATTGAGATTTTTGGGACCCTAAATGTATAAATTTGGGGTTAATTAGTGTGAATTAATGACATTAGCTCACTAATATTGTATTTATTTTGTTCCTAGAGTTATAGAGCATTTGAGTATCAACCGTTGGATTGGTGGCACTTAGGAGTTGGTCTTTGGTTCTTTTGAACCAGTTTGTGAGTAGACATTTTGTCTATAATTATTTTTTATTCATACTAAATTACCTCTAAATATATTTTAGACATTCAAAACTGAAAAATAATTATTTGGTTGTGTTACATAATTTTAATGAAATTACATCTTGTATGTTAGCTTATGTTTTATAAAAAAAATTTGACATATGAAACAATACGATATTTGATTCTGGAAAATAATTTTATCACTATTATGCTCTTGAGGAAAGGATTTGAGAAGTTGTGGTTATAGCCATTTGTGGAGTTATTGAAAATAGATTTGATATATGATATGTAAAATCTTTATCATATGTTTTGGGGAGAATTGAGACTTTATTTAACGACAGGAGGCATTAACCTTGGTGCACCTTAACTATATTTGATTAGGACCACACAATGGATCTTTTTATTCTATGACTACTTACATAGGTAGGACCGTTTTGTTTTAGGATGACACGAAGGAATGGTCGTTAGTGTGAATCCTTATGTTTATCCTGAATTTGACAATTCCCTATTATTTTATATAAAGCTGGTTATTTTCAAAAATCTTTTCTATAAATAAAAGAATTTGTTGAATTTATATGAACTATGAAGTTATTACTATTTTATTTATGGATTATATATTGTATCATGTGGATTATAGACATCATGTCTACCACTAAGTTGCAAAACTCATTTCATTGTTTCCCCTTTCTACCAATACAGGTGTACTTCAGTTCCAATCTTGTGGCTCCTCAATAGTTGAGCTTTGAGCTTGTAGCCTTCAGAAGACCTATTTTGTATATTGCTTGGTTAAAACCATCCATAATTCTCCATATGTGTATATATATATATATATATATATATATATATATGGAAATGATTAGTAAATTGAATTTAGAATTATATTTTGAACTATTTTCCTAGTTATGGTTGAATATATACTCTGTGATTATGAAATTACATTTGAAACTAGCTTGAAAACTAACTTGACTTCATGCTTGATTTTGGGATTGGGTTTGATTTAAATTACATAATAGAACTTGAATTGAAATTCATATGCTAAGATGATTTTCTGAATTATATTGAGTTGGTTGTTTGTTGGGGTGCATTATAAGAACACTTGAATCCTTTACACCAACTTGGCATGGGGCACATGAGGAATCCTAATTCCCACGTAAGCCTCATGACCTCTGTGTCTCTCTATATGCATATTTTAGTATTAAATCCATTTATAAAACATCATTTCCATCTCTAATAAACCTTTGGCTCTTTGAAAATATAATTATCGTAAAAAATATCATAATCAACTCTAACACAAATATCTAAAGTTAGAAAATAAATCATTTCTCAATCTCTTAACATATCTTTGACTCAAAATATGAGTTGCTCTCTATACAAGATATACATTAAAACTAGAATCATGTAAATACAAAATAATCATGATAAATCAATGCACTCTATCTCTATGGTCCGGGACCTTCGTCATGTACACTGAGCACTCTATCTCTAATCAAAATGCAAAAAGGAGTACTTCACTCCAAAGTGAAGCTCACCAATTGGAACTCTCTATTGCTTGGGAGGAGGTGGATGAGAAGAACCCAGAGGTCTTGCGTATCTTAATGGAAAAGGGAGAGGGTGAGTTTCATCTAAAACTCATGAACAAGCCCTCACCCATAACCCTCTCATGGGACTACCAAGAGAACAAATAATCATACATATATATGTATGTTCATCAAAATAGTCAATGCAATTTCTCTTAAATCATTTCATTACATGTACATAATAATTCCTAAATCAATAATCTCTGGAAAACATAAATACAATAATCTATTAGAGAAACAAGGATCTCTGTTATGCTTTGCATAATAAAATATAATTTCTCTGTTATGCATGTCAACCATGACATAACGAGTTCTCTACTCTATGATCCCTTAGATCTAAATTGAACACTAACTAGGTTCCGTTCTTTACTATATGAGATTGTCCTATTGGACAACTTGGTACCAAGGTTAACGATTGGTTTAGCTGTTAACTCATTGACAGCTTCTGACTATCGTCAAATCTCTAAATCATAAAATCATATCATTTCTCTAAACTCTATTCTGGGATAAATCTCTATAATATATATAAATAATCTGCTCTTGAAATTATCATGAAAATTTCTAAATCTCTAAATCAAGTCAAAACCATACTCCAGCTCTTTAATAAATCATTTAGCAATAATGGTCCTATGAGTTTGCATTAAAACAAATATTTCATGCTCTTGTCAATAATAACTATTTTCACAATTTGTAAAACCATCCGAAATCTCTAATATTCTAGAATCATGCAAACATGTTCCCAATCAAGGAAAATAACTCTCATGATCAACATAAGGATCATAGGAAATAAACCCACTTACTTGGATGGGAGGAAGGAGTGGCGTCAATACCCAACGTTCCGAGGAGTGGAAATGACACCAATATTTGCCATTACGCCACAAAACTCAAGATTACACTCTAACAACCTTTAGATTGCTCAAACACAACTCTAACAACATTGGGGAGCACCCCTTGACAACAATGAGAGAAAACAACAACACATTCACCAAGATATGAAATGGGAAAGAAAGGAACAAGAAAAACCCATAAAACTTACCTTTGATCTCTTGAGGAGGAAGGATTTGAGGAAGAGAGGGAAAGGGAGTGGAAGAGAGTTAGGGTTCATTTGGGGAGTGAAATCCTGAAATGAGGTGTTTAAAAAAAGGGTAGGGCTTCCTTACGTGAAACGTTGCCGTTTCACATCTGTCAGCTGACTGACATCGCTATAGTGGTGTATGACCGCTATAGTGGTCCTGGTGATCGCGCCCCAACCACACCACTTACGACCGCTCGCGGAGGACTCCAGAACCCGAGGCCCCAAACCCACACTGCCACCACTATGATCGTGCAACCTCCAACTACTACAGGTTCAAAACTCAACTGATTCTTTCACAGCTTCCAGATCACAGCTTCCATATCATTCACTTATTTACATTATTCTTCTTCCATTAACTTTAAAATATAAATGTAAATAAGGAAATACTTTCAATTTGGATTCAAATAAAATATAAAAAAAATTAAAACTCCAACCATTCAAAATCCAAATTTTGGGTTTTGTTCAAATTCAGAAGTTCAAGATTTTAAACTGGGGGCTCAAAATGATACATTTAAGGTTTCATAAAATTCGTAAAAGAATCACTCTTCACCATTTTCCCTAGAAACAATTATTGGTTTTGATTCCAAGAATGTTATTCTTAACATATAGCCTCAAAGGAGGTGTAGGATCAAGACTTAGTGAAGTTACAACACAAAGTGGGTCTGGGAACCTGAGGCTGTACGAATTTATCCTGACACGTGTACGCGGTATTACAAATCCCAACCTGTATTTTATCTTTATTTTCATACATGTTGGATTTTAAATTTGGGAATGTTCTGAAAAACGGAGGAAGCTCTCAGTTTCTCTATAAAAACATGCATGTTAAGGCTGAAGAACGTGTTAACTTGAGCAGAGTCCGTGACAAAGTTGGGTATGACAAAATATCTTGTGCCATGACAAAATATAAAGAAATTGGCTTTAGCTTGCGTTTGCTTCTTTTTGAGTGAAGTTTTAAATTGATCTTTGACCAAAAAATAATCATCGGATAAACCCATTCTTAAACAATGAAAACTCTTAATTAGTTTTTAAAAGTTAAAAAATAAGGGAAATCTTTCTGAGTTTACATGTACTAACAATGTAAAACTCCAATTATATGTTGACATATCAACAAAGATTATTGAATCTTGCATCCACTACTAAAAAAATTATTAAAATAAAATGATTTGATTGGATAATAGTGTAAAAAAAATTTACAATGCTTGTACATCAAAATTAAACTCTTTTTACAAAATTTAACCTTTGATAAATATTTTTATTAAACATATTGATGTAAAAATTTTTCTTTTTTAATTTGATTTGAATTTTGAATTAGTGGATAAAAAAGAAGAGAGAGAGAGATAGAGAGAGCATGAGAGACAGCAAAAGGAGTGAGCTGTGATTTTGTTTTTTTCTTGGTCAAGCATAGCCCGGAAATGACCTTACTTTATTGGTTCATATTTTCTTTGGGCGGAATTTTTTTGTCGTGTTTTGGGTCATATTTGCTCGAGGTAATTGACCATCCCAACTTCTGTGCTATTGGAACCCATGCTGAGTCACACGGGCTTCCCATTCGGATCCAGGCTCAATATCACCCTTTGCAAAAGATAGTTGATGAAGTCCTGGTTCCAACAGTGACACATCGCAATACTTTGTTTGATGAGAAAATTCGAGAATTGAGCTAGACGTTGTTTGTGAGATGTTGCTTTCAAGTAAAGATCAGAGCAAAGCACAGGAAAGGAAGTACGAGCCAAATTCATCTTGGCCTTAAATATCTTATCCTCAACAATTATTCCCGAGCCAAAAAGCTAGTCAAAAGCAAAAAGAAAAGAAAAACGTGTCTTGGCATGATTTGTACTGCTTCACTACCCAGAGTTTCTTCATTACTAGAAGTATCACTGCTTCAGAGTCAAAGTACACACTATAACATCTCTTCAACAACCTCGTTTCCACCTTTTGTAACGGCTTTCAAGAGCATCCAAAGCAGCTCTTCACGTCCCAATCCCATGGCATGGAAATACGATGTGTTTGTGAGCTTCCGGGGGAGCGACACACGCAACAATTTCACCGATCATCTCTTTGGTGCTCTTCGTAGGAAAGGCATTCATATCTTCAGGGATGACATAAAGCTCAAGAAAGGAGAACCCATATCACCTGAGCTCCTGCAAGCAATTGAAGGGTCTCACGTTTTGGTAGTTGTCTTCTCAAAGAACTATGCTTCCTCAACATGGTGCTTGCGAGAGCTGGCAAAGATTGTTGATTGCATTGAAGGGTCATCAGGAAGTCATGTTCTGCCTGTTTTCTATGATGTGGATCCATCTGAGGTGAGAAAGCAAAGTGGGAATTATGAGAAAGCCTTTTTGGAGCATGAAGAAAGATTCAAAGAAGACTTGCAGATGATGGTGCAAGTGCAGAGATGGAGAGAATCTCTGACAAAAGTGGCCAATCTCTCTGGTTGGGATATAAGGGACAAGTGAGTAAAATTCATGAGCTTGATGGTTTGTGCATGTGCAGTAACTTGATTATAGAAATTTAATATTTTCTTGAACAATTTTGATTTCTGTCATGAACATTTTTTTTTATCTGTGATTTGATGTTCTTGAATTTATTTCATCTTTTCAAGCTAGAGTTGAGAGATTACCATATAACTAACCTTTTGAAGAGGTTACACACAAATCACTGTAACAAAATGTACAATCCTAATTAAAATAGTTTTCAAAAAGTTAAAAAGGAAAAATGAAATACAATTATCTTGTCCTATCTATTTTTTTTTTTCTAATTTAATCTTCTTAGGTGATAATTTGTTATTCTTGTTTTTCTATTAACTTTCAGGCCACAATATTCAGAGATTGAAGAAATTGTTGGACACATAATAGGAATATTGGGTCACATATCTTCAAGTCTTCCAAATGATCTAGTTGGGATTCATTCTCCTATCAAAGAGTTAGAACAACTTTTACATTTGGGCTCAAGATAATGATGTTCGAATGGTAGGAATTTGTGGGATGGGAGGGATAGGAAAAACAACTCTTGCTATTGTTTTATATAACAGAATCTCTCATCTATATGATGGTTGCTGTTTTATTGATGATGTAAACAAAATATATGGAGATTATGGTCCCATTGGTATACAAAAGCAACTTCTTTGTCAAACTCTGAATGAAGAAAACCACCACATATGCAATCCTTCTGAGGCAACTCATCTGATAAGAAGTAGGCTATGTCACCCAAGGGTCCTGCTAGTTCTTGATAATGTTTATCAAGCTAGACAATTAGAGAAGTTAGCTATAAATCGGGAATGGTTGGCAGCAGGGAGTAGAGTCATCATAATTTCTAGAGATGAACATGTCTTAAAAGAATATGGAGTGGATGCAGTTTACAATGTTCAACTCTTGAATAAAGATCATGCTACTCAATTATTTTGTAGAAAAGCTTTCAAATGTGATGATGTCTTGACAAGTTATAAAAGTTTGACATATGATGTGCTAAATTATGCTAAAGGCCTTCCGTTGGCAATTAGAGTATTAGGCTCATATTTGTTTGGTCGGGATAAATTTGAGTGGAAAAGTGCATTGGCTAGACTCAAAGAAAGTCCAAGGAAAGATATTATGGATGTGCTTCGAATTAGTTTTGATGGACTTGAGGATATGGAAAAGGAAATATTTCTACATATTGCTTGTTTCTTTCACAAATATGTCAGTGTAAATGTGAAAGAAATTCTAGATTGTTGTGGGTTTCATTCAGATATTGGATTAAGAGTTCTCATTGACAAATCACTTATTAGTATTGATGACTGGAAAATTAAAATGCATGATTTGTTGAGAGAGTTGGGAAAGAGCATTGTTAGAGAAAAATCACCTAATGAGCCAGCGAAGTGGAGTAGATTATGGCGCCACATGGATTTCCACAAGGTCATGTCACAAAACACGGTAATATATAAATATATATTGCAGAAAAAAAACCAGGTTGATGTTTTCCTTTAATCTATACACAATTCAAGTGATATAATTTTGTCTTGTTTCTATTCAATGCTTCAGGCATCAAAATATATTGAAGCCATAGTTCTGCCACGATACCCAAAGGAGAATAATGAAGACAATACAACACTAAAGGCAGAAGCTTTGTCACAAATGAGGCACCTTAGATTGCTCATGCTTTGGAATGTGAATATTTCTGGAAGCCTCAATTTTCTTTCTAATGACTTAGGATACGTTGAGTGGGATAAATGTCCTTTAACATATTTGCCATCAGATTTCCAACCAGATAAATTAGTTGAATTGATCTTACCTCACAGCAGCATTAAACAACTATGGAAAGGCTTGAAGGTACTCTAGCTCATATGTTTCTATTTTTTTAATAAACAGAATAAGAAGAATTTTTTTTTCATATTTTTTAACCTTATTTTTGGGATCAAGTTACAGAAACAAAAAATGTAGTTGACAATTTTGTCTGCTTCTGTTGGCCATTCACAGCCTTTAAACAATTTGAGATATTTGGATCTCCGCCACTCCAAAAACCTTATCAAGGTGACAAATTTGCAAGTGGTTCCAAATCTTGAGTCACTAAATCTTAAAGGATGTATAAAACTTGTGTGGATTGATAGATCAATTGGACTTCTACAAAAGCTTTCTTCATTGGAATTGAAAAACTGCAAAAGTCTTGTCAGTATTCCCAGCAGTATATTTTCCCTTAGTTCTCTTGTATATCTGAATCTCTCTGGCTGTTCAAGGTTACTTAGTAATCAACTGGTAGAGAAACCAAGGAATGGAGACAATTTGAAGAAGCTTGATGCAAGTCAAAGTAGTATCCAATGCCAATTGACATCCTCCATCTACAAAATTCTTATGTTGCCTCGCCATTTACTATGTCTTGAAAGACATGTAGATTCAGTTGATCTATTGGTGCACTATTTACCTCGATTCTCAAGTTTAATGCATCTTGACCTAAGTTTCTGTAATCTACATCAAATCCCTGATGCTATTGGATGCTTATGTTATTTAGAAAGCTTAAATTTAGGGGTAACAATTTCGTTACTCTACCTAGTATCATCAAGCAACTTTCCAAGCTTAGAGAATTGAACTTAGAGCACTGTCAACGCTTAAAATATTTACCTGAGCTCCCGTCTATAACAAGAGATAATTGCAAATTTAAAGTGGGATTATATCTCTTCAACTGTCCCAATTTGAGTGACATGGAATGTTGTTGTAGCACTATTTTCTCTTGGATAATACAAGTTGTTCAGGTGCTTAATTACTCCCTCGTTCATTTACCTTTTTCTCCCTATTTTCTTTCTCTGCGTATATTGAGAACTGATAAAAATCTAATTTTTTTTTTTCTGTTAACCAGGTGAACATACAATCATCTGCCCCCTTAGCAGAAATTGAAGTTGTCATTCCGGGAACTAAAATTCCTAGGTGGTTCAACAAGCAGAATGTGGGTAGTTCAATAAAACTAGATCCATATCCTATTTTGAATGATGATAATTGGATTGGCATTGCTTACTGTGCAAGATTTGTGGCATGTGCACATGATGATCCAACTCATTTGGATGAAAGAAGGAAAGGGCATATTTCTTTTATGTTTCAATGTAAAGGGTATGGGATTGGTCGTGATATTCCAATACATCTAAGGAAAGATCTAGTTGAAATTGAATCTGATCATACGTTGCTACTACTTGTCTCTCGCAAATGTTTCACCGATGTATATGCAAGTCATTTGAAAAAAGTGGCGTGTGATCTTGATGGTATTGAATTGACAACCAGCATTGACGAACCACAAGGTTTGCATCTAGAAGTGAAGAGTTGTGGGTACCGTTTGGTATTTAAGGAGGATCTAGAACAATTAAACCCAACAATGATGCAGTGCGGGAGTTCTTCTGGTCGGACGCGCAAGTTTTTAGCAATTGATTATGAACCATAGCCATAATAATCATCAAGTTGATAAAGGAGAAATTTTGTGACAACTTCTGGGCTGCCATTCCATCACATATGGAAACCTCAAATTCATTCCGGTAAGGCTAGAAAATAGCACAACTTTATCTATTTATAAGTACTTAGTTGTTAGTTCATGATTTGATGGTTTTGTTTTCTTGTTTTATCTCTAGCTATGGTCAACAATTTTTTTTTTTTTGGTTCAATGGTCAACAATAGTTGAGTACCTTATTGAAGTGATGAGAACTTTATAGCATATATTATTGTGGATGACCAAACTGGTTGTCTAGATTTTAAGGATAAAAGTGGTCCAGAATCAATCGGATATAGCTTTCTTGAGAAAAACAGTTTAGACATGATCTATTATTCAGTTGAAGTAGTTGGGAGCATCCAGCTCATTTTATACGTTTTTGAGACTAAATTATTACTTATGTCATTGACAATTTTTTATGCCAAAGATTTTGAAAAGAAAGATCTGCTGACCACTTAAGTAATGCATAAATGGCAATATTAAGTATCATGCGAGGAAATTTGGCAATATATATCATTGAAAAGGTGTTATAGTTGGGAGTGTTATTTGCCTATTTACAAGTGTTATATGAACAATTAACATATATCTTTTAATTTTTGAAAATTATGCAAGACTTTCATTTATTTAAGAATAAATTTATCAATAATATTGTTGTCAATAATTAATGTATAGCTTTTATTACTATTATTATTATTATTATTATTATTTGAGTTTATTTAAATTTTAAATTTGTGAATAAAGAAGGGGAAAAAGGGATGAGAAGGGCATGATATCATCAAAATTAAAACTGGTAATTTAATTTAAAAATCAATTAATAATAATTATTGTTTTCAGTTTTTCTCAATTCTAGCATCACTCTCCACCGTTCCTTCCAATAATATCGTTAGACACCTATAAATTATTGCTTTCATTCCCATTACCTTTTTAATTATTTAATTATAAATGTATTTGCTTATTACTTATACAACTTGAAAATAGTAATTTAATTGTAATAATATAATTACAAATATATCTGATAATTGCAGAGAGTTGGATTTTCAAGGTGATCGTGTATTGATCATTCGGACGACTCATCAAATGAGGTGAAAAGCCCTAACATTTTTTCCATGTGATGAATCCTTTATATATATATATAAATATATTCTTCCTTTTGCTTATTTTTCTTTCTTTTCTCCCTCAAGTAACACCAAATTCAAAGGTTATATGCATGGTGATTACATATTGAAAAAGAAAGCAAATGATTGGTAATGTGGTGACGAGAAGAGGCCTGTCGAGTGAGTAAGCTAGGTTGAGGATAAAATTATAGAGCAAAGGCACAAACTTTAAACTATGTTGGGAAGAATAATCAATTCGAGAAAAATGGTGCATTGAATTGGATTGTGAAATTCTAATTCTAATTCTATATACTATTAATCCAAACAAGAAAATAGGAATTGGATCATTAAATTTCAAATTTTAATTTCAAACTTCAATTCCATACTCGGTTATAGACCCCAAACGTATACTTTGAATTTGTCTTATATATATATATATAGGTGGTGATACTGTATTATTACCTTAGACTTTACTTCTTATATTTTAGCTCGTTGAGTTGATGCCTCTTCATCTTCTATTTTTGGAGTAAATTGTTGACCTTTTTTTGTGGGCTTTGCTTTCCATCCAAGATACTGTTATGATGGCTGATGACTACCATCAAATTGAAGCATAAACTGTGCGTCTACCATCAAAAGGAGGAAGGTTTTGATTTGTGTGGCAGAGAATGCCAAAATTAGGTGTGCAACTATTTGAATCCAAGTAGAATTCCGTTATATTTTATTTTAGAACAACAATCCATATTTATGCTTATAAATATGCATGTCATTGAAAAATTAATCAACACTCACTACAATAAATTTAGCCTATGCAACACTTATTTTGGGACCACTTGAAAACTGTTGCCTTTAGTATGCATATGCAACATTTTTTTTTTTTAATGTATTGCCTTTCATATAACAAAGGCTACAATTTTTAGGATAAGATAACACTTTTCCACAATGTTACTAAATCAAGTGTAGTCAATTGTGTAAGACAATATTTTTTTACAAATGCTACACTTTTTAACCGAAGACTTCACTTTTCATAATATTGCTATATTAGGTGCGACCAATTGTCTAAGGCAACATATTTTATACATCAAAACAACAAATTTAAAAGAAGTGTTGCCTATGTGTACAAAAGGCAACATTTTTTCATGTGTTATCAAAACAAGTGTTGTCTTAGGTATAAATATCTTGTAGTGACCACTAGATCTAGAAGTCATTAGATCTTGAAGCTTCTACAAGAATTTGGCAGCAACATTGTGAAATATTTAGAAGCTTTCTTTACCTATGAAAGTGTCCAAAATTGACTATTGCTAGAAAACTCTAGGCATTACATGTCGATGTTTATGACCGACTTCAAGTGGCTATAAATAGCACCTTTTGTTGTGATGTATGTGTGTGCAATGAGTAGTAAAAATTTAAATAACAAGAATGAGAGGTTGAGGAAGGAGCAGGGAGAAGATTCTCGACTTGGAAAGGCAAAGAAACGAGTTGATGCTTGTTTCAATTGCGGTAAGTGGGAACATTTTGCATGAGATTGTTGGTTCAAGAAAAAGATGACAAAGAGTAATATTGCAACCACAAGTCATTAGACAGAAAAAGAAAATGATAGCAAAGAAAATTGGGACGTTTCCACTTTATTGACAGAAGAAGAAGACATTTGCCAGGAGGAGGAAATACATTTTGACAAGATTGATGAGAAACTTGTGGAGTCACCAAAGGTAGAAAAGGCAGCGTAGTAACTCACCCGTCATGTGTTGACTACAGTGAGGATTGGATTATCGATTCAGGTTATCCCAATCATATGACAAGAGACAAGCAGAAGCAGGAAAGCACAACAGAGTACAAAGGCAACGAGTAGTGGTAACAACAGACAATTTGAGGGTTCCTAATCACTCATGCTAGGAAAGCGGAATCTCACCTCATTGCAATGGCAATCAGGTACACTTACAAAATGTCTACCACGTATCTAGAATAAAGAAAAATTTACTTTTAGTCTCACAAATATCGAAATCAAGGAGGCATGTAGTGTTTGGCCCAGAAGATGTTGGGATTTATGAAAAGATAAAAATTATTGGGACACCAATGCTAAAAGGGTGACATTTGGAGTCAATATACGTAATGTCTGGAGAATCCTTATGTAGATAAGACTCGAAAGAATGAGACAATTGATCTGTGGCATGCATTTGGGCACGTGAGTCATCACAAGCTAAAGTGATGATGAAGAGGACGATACTCAAGGGCCTCCTTCAATTGGAAGTGTGGGAAGACATGATATGTGCTAGATGTCAATATGGTAAGGCTCACCAACTTCATACGAGAGTTCAAAATTTCAAGCTAAAGGGCCGTTGGAGTTGGTTTATACTCAGATATGTTTGGATCAGTTAAACAACCTTCAATTAGCGATATCGTTACATGGTGACTTTCATCAATGACTACTCAAGGTACGTATAGGTATATTTTGCGAAAGAAAAATCAGAAACATTAATGAAATTCAAAGAATTGAAAGAGAAGGTTGAAAGTTAAGTGGAAAGAAGATTCGATGTCTTTCCACAAACAACGGCAGAGTATACATCAAAAGAATTCTCTAAGTTCTTGAAGGAGTGTGAAATACAAAAATAAATAACATGTCCTAACACTTCTCAACAAAATGTCGTAGCAGAAAGAAAGAATCATCATCTGGAGATTTGTCGAAGCATGTTGCACGCCAAAAATGTGCCAAGCAGATTCTGGGCCTAGTGTACGAAGACTACAGCTCATGTGATTAATCGACTTTCACAAGCCAAGTTAAGGTTTGTTTCACCGTTGGAGAAGTTATGGAAGCTCAAACCCATAGTGTGTCACTTCCAAGTTTTGGCTACGTGTGCTATGTCTTTGTTCTAGATCGTTTAACGTGCAAGATGGATAAAAAGTTATTCGCATCTTTGTGGAATACGATAGCCAAAGAAAAGGATGAAGATATTGTGATCAGGGACGATCTACATTGGCAATGGTGGGGGCATATGCCCATATAAAATATTTTATTAATAATTATATAGATATAGAGATTTTTGCCCCCATCATTTAGTTGAGTTTGACCCCATACTAACTTTAAATGAGACAAAATAGCAAGATACAACACATTTCATTATTTTTTATACTGATATATTTTTTTGCCCCAATATTAAAATTTTATGGATCCGATCATGATTGTAATCCCACAACTGGATGATGTTATACATCTCGGAATGTGGTGCTTGATGAAGCCTCATCTTGGTAGTCACCACAACAAGTAATTCAACCGAATTCTAAAAATATTGAAGAATAATAGAAAAACAAATGAGGGAGCAAAAGAACGATGACATAGAAGTCCAGTCTCCAAGTCGAAATAAGGTGGACGGCACAGTTCTAGGAAGGAGTGTGTCAAAGGCAATGAGAAGTTCAACATGAAGAAGAGGTCACAAAACAACGACGCTAGGAGATCCACGAGAGAAAAGAAGCCTAATCCAAAGTATGCCAGTATTACAGAGGTCATGGAAGACAAGGAGCTTGCAACATATAAAGATGTCTCCAGAAGGAAGAATGAAGTAGATCAACACCAATGATTAGACACCTAATATCTTTGCCAAAGGACTAAGGAGCATTAAATTTTTAAAAGTTTAAAAATAGATTGATGCAGAGAAGATCTAGTGTTGAGGGGGAGAAATGAAAAATTAATTAACACTAGACATAGAACTCATTAGATCTAGAAGCTTCTACAAGAATTTGGAAGCAGTATTGTGAAATATTTAGAAGCTTCCTTTACTTATAGATGTCTCCAGAAATTAACTATTGCTAGAAAACTCTATAGGCATTACATGTCGGTGTTTATGACTGACTTCAAGTGCCTATAAATAGCACCTAGTGTCGTGATGTATGTGTGTGCAATGAGTGGTGCACAAGGTGAAGTGCAAACCGTGTTGTGGAGTGCCTCCTGAGTATTAGTGTTGGTGTGTGAGCAAAGGAGTGCCTTTTGTGCACTAGTGTTAGTAAGGTGCACAAATAGATTATTGTGAATTAAGTGTAAAGTTTCAATAAATATTAAAGAGGTTTATTGTCATAGTGCCTCCTGCTCAACAGTTATAACATTCAATTTATTGATGACAGATTGACAGTTTTGGTGGAAGAGAGACAGTGGGATCTCATTATTTAGTGATGTCAAGATGAAAATGTTAAGCCATATCTTCTTATAATTAAGCTTTTGCTTAGAGCCTTTTGTGGATATGCTGAAAATTGAGCTTGCTTGTTTATTCAATTTAAGACTCGTAACAGATGTTGTGGGACCACATCACCTAAAGATTTTCTGAAAGAAAAGGAAGGAAAATTAAGCACAAGTTATAGCTGGAATGCTTATCGAAGAAAGCACTTTTCTGCTCCTGGAAAAATTAAAGGGACGTTATCACTTTAATAACAAATTTGCAAACCCAAACATCAAATTGGGTACAGTTAAATAATTACAGGAATCAGTATAAATATTTTTGTGAGGCTTCACGCGTCAAGTCCTAGTCTGGATAATATAATGCCCAGCTCACTCAATGTAACAAGTTTAAGTATTATTTTCCTGGCTGTGAACTTTGATATATAATTAACCCAACAACGTTCAATCCTAGTCTCATAAATTATCATTCCAGCGAAACACTGGCAAATTGCCACACATCCTATTTTAGATTGAAAATTCCTCAATTATTAGATGCAATATTACTACATAACGTAACGTGACATCCAATATGATAGATGTGCCTATATATATATTTGTCCTGTATCCTAGTGTGGCAAAGAATTTCCACCTTTGGACTCCCCAGGTACATATTTATGTTAGAAGTAACACCTCCAATTACAGTATACTAGAGAGAAATGTCCAACGAATAGAATAATAGATTTTGTGGCATAATGGATGCTAATTCTCAGCGCGTCCCACATGAAGCACGCGAGAAACCAAATCAGCATTGAGAATTTCTTACATAGCTTCCAAGCAATAAAAAAATATGTCGTTTTACTTATCCAATACTTTAGTTTTCTGAGAGTGACTGCCGTTCTTTTATTTTTATTATGGAGAAATGATATTGAAAAACAGTCATTGTGTAAATTAAAACTGCTTAATGGCCTAAAAATGTGTAAAGTGTTATATATATGCTCAAATTATATTGCAAAATATAGGGTAAATATCTCATACTTTTTATCCATGATTTCTGTCCGTTTATTTAGAATTTGTCACCTGTCTGTTAATAGGTTTTCTAGTAAATTATTCATGCTGATGAAAATATTACTGCAAGTAAATTATACAAGGATAATAAATGTTGAAAGAAAAAGATAATGAAACTATTATCTTGATATTTTTCCATTTTATTTGTTCGTATAATGTCTATTTTCACATTTGAATCACATTTAAAACATTATATTTATGATGTAGAAACTGAAAGTATTGAAATATGAACACCACAGAGCATCACATTCCCTGTATTACAGTTAATACTCAAGCTTGGTTTGATATTATTGTGACTTTTTGAGAGTTATTAGCTCTTTGACTCTCCAAAAATTACTCTTAAAAAATAATAATATTATTATTTGATAAAATCTTGTAAAAGTTGCTCTTAATAAAAAGAGGTCAAAATAGTAATATTTGATAAATATATTATAAAAATGATCTCAAAATATAAAATAATTATAATAAATATAGATATTAAAAAAATGATACAAACCAGCTGTAAACGCACCTCATGAATTTTAAAATTTAAGAGCAAAACACCTTGGTCTTTTTGTTTATCAAACAACAAAGATTGTTTATCAATTAGCGATAGCTTATCCTATGATCATGATCCCACAAAAAGACTGCACACTCACACGCATACAATCAACGTTCTGGTGAGACATCAATTCAATGATCACGCATTCACGCCTGTCTATATGTTTCTCTGCATATGGATTCTGCTTCCAACCGAGATTACCACAGCACATGCACAAAAAGTGCAAAAAAGAAATCAAAATTTAAACCACCCCCCCTCTCTCTTTTCTCCAGCCCAAAAAACAAAAAGAAAACTTTAACATAACTCCCCAATTTGTTTCCAACATTGGAAAAACATACAATAACATTTATCAACAACATCTTTTGTGTGTGCCATGGCGGTAAGGTCTTCCTTGTCATGTTTTCTATATGTGTTGCTAGCATTAACAATAGCATCAACCCAATGTGGTTCTTCAGCTTCCAAAGACATGTTCATACTTGCAGGACAAAGCAACATGGCTGGTCGTGGAGGCGTAAAAGGTGGGAAATTTTGGGACGGCAATGTCCCACCGGAGTGCAAGCCCAACCCATCAATTTTGAGGCTAAGTTCAAAGCTACAATGGGAGGAGGCACGTGAGCCGCTGCACGTGGACATTGATGTTGGGAAAACATGTGGGGTTGGGCCAGGTTTGGCATTTGCAAACGAGGTTTTGAGGTTAAAAGGAGGGAGTGGAAGTGGGGTTGTGGTGGGTTTGGTGCCTTGTGCAAAGGGTGGGACTAAGATTGGGCAATGGAGCAAAGGGTCAAGTTGTACAATGAGTTGGTGAGAAGGGCTAGTGAGTCAGTGAAGGGTGGTGGTGGTGGTGGCATAATTTGGGCATTGTTGCGGTGTCAAGGTGAGAGTGACACTGTTAGAGAAGAGGACGCTGAAGGTTATAGGCATAAGATGGAGAACTTTGTTAGGGACCTTAGATCGGATCTTCATCTTCCATCCCTCCTTGTTATCCAGGTTAGCTTGATTCCCCTTTCATGATCACTCTGCATTTTCCTTCTTTCTCTGGCTTGGGTGGATGTGAATTGAATCCTCTTCTTTTGTTGAATAAAAGATTGGGTAAAAGAGGCCAAAACTCCACAGAAGATGTTGGTGCCAGAGCAACAGGCTCAGGTCCTTTGAGTATGTGATCGTGTGTGTGAGTGTTCAATTAAGATTTAGATGTATAAAAAAAAATCATTGAAGGAGGAGTACTCGCTTAGATGTCTAACCGTATTTCAAAAGATTAGTGTCTTAACCATTAAAATAAGAAGATACTATGAGAATAAATTAAAAATAAAAAAGAAAATTGTTTTGAATATAATTAATTATCCTATATTTTTACATGATAAATTCTTGCATGGTATATATATATATATATATATTTTTTTTTCATCACCAACAGGATGGTCTTGTGACTAGAGAGGATCATGTCCTTTTCTCTTTCTTTTGTTTTTGCAACATTTTATACCCTTTTTGTTATTATTATTTTGGTTTGTCGCTTCCCCTATCTTTAGATCTCGTTACTTTGTTCTGACGCATTTTCATGTGTTCAATCAAATACATACAATTTATTTTTGGAACTATAATTACTGTTGTTATTGTATTTTGTCTTTTTGCGTTGTTCCTTGGTTTCTTCAAAAGCCGAAAAACTAAGTCACACACCTGTATTCGAATTTCGAACAAGCCTACACATGATTGAGGGTCTTGATGACTTCTATTCAAATTTATAGCCGTTAATATAATTCCAAACCGATTACTAATGACTTCCAACTAGTGCAATAAAAGGCCCCACGCGCCAGCTTGCAGGATCTTTTTTCTTTGAAAATAAAAGTTTGCACCAATTTATTTAAAATTGTAGAATACACTAAAAAATAATTTAAGCCACTAATATCATAGATACGAACCTAGTTGTTTTTCAAATGTACCAAAAAACACTAAAGATGATTTAACTAAATGAGGAGTCCATTTGACAAATTATATTTATCAATTATCATAACCCCACTATGATTTGTTATTTTGGTAAAATTCTATTGGTATATAAAAATTAAACCTTTTTTAGAAAAAATGAAAAATGGAATCAAGAGGGTGGTATAGCAACAATTAATCAGGGTAAACTCCAATGGAAGCATATGGGTAGGAAATTAAGAATGAGACAATATGCTGATTATATTTCATTTGTAATCAAAATTTTAACAAAGAGGAGCTCCCTTTGGGGAAGACCATCTTCTGGTAGGAAATTGCATATAAAATGCAGGCTATTTGGTTCTTGTTATCACCATCAAAGATATGCAATCAACAACCTAGCCAATAACAAATTCTGTTAGAGTTAGTTAAGTCATTCTTCTAGCTAGCATCACACTCAATGTATAAGAAAACGGTTTCAGTATTAGTTTCTTTTGTAACTTGTAAGCTTGAGATATTGATCAGTGAATGAAGTAAGATCACCTTCAATCATCTAGTTTCTCTCCCTCTCTTCAGTCTCAACCATGAACACTGAAGTTTAACATGGTATAAGCCTAAACTCGATCAACAATCACCTTCCGCTCCCTCTTCATTCTTCATCTTTCTACCCGTTTTTCTCTCTTCTTTAATGGCGAATGAGTCAGACCCCACCAGCCCTACTTCATTCATCCAAATGAAAACCCGCGTGTCCATCATATCATCCACGCTCCAAGGACAATCAAACTACCATATCTGGACTCGTGAAGTCACATTGGCTTTAGGACTCAAGAACAAGATCAAGTTCATTGATGGTTCTATCAAGAAACTGACCATATTGACCCATTCTTCGAAGCATGGTCCAGGTGCAACACCATCGTTCTCTCATGGATTACACGATCCTTCAGCAAGAAATTGCTCTCAGCATGCTTTGGCGCAGTGTGGCGCTTGATGTTTGGAATGCTTTACGATCTCGCTACTATCATGGCGATGACTATCGAATCTCCTCATTACTTGAAGATTTCTATGCCCTCAAACAAGGTGATCAATCTATCTCAGCTTACTTCACTCATCTCCAAAGCATTTGGGAAGAATTAGAGACATTTCGTCCTATCCCATCATGCACATGTGCTGTCCCTTGTTCTTGCACGTTAATCCCCACAATTCAAGGATATCGCAGCAAAGAGCTTGTCATCAAGTTTTTGAAGGGCTTAAATGATCAATACTCCAACGCGATCTCAGATCATGATGCTAAAACCCTTCCCTAACATTGATCAAGCACTTTCCCTGATCTTGGCAAGAACGTGAAATCGTGGGTGACCCAACACTAAATCTTGTTGCAGCTGTTGAAACATCATCACGAGGCAGAGAGAGGTTATTCTCGTGGTGGCGGTCGCAATCAAGATTATGGTCGTGCTACAAGTGGCAGAGGAAGACCTGTGTGCACTCATTGCAGAGGATTTGGTCACACCATTGACCAGTGTTACAAAAAGCATGGCATTCCTCCCACCATGACACAACCATATGGCTCAGCACATGCAATCACCTCTGATGCATTTGGTGACAAAGGTTCAACCATACCTTCTTAATCCCCACAATCAGGGTAAAGAATGCAAGGGAGTTCTTAACTCAGAACTACAACAAAAGCTCCAGCTATGCTTCAAGCATCATGAGTCGCAGCAATCCTCCTCCCACATCATCCACAACATCACCTCTTCCAAGCCTGATAACCCAACCTCAGGTAAATCTCTCTTACTTTCTTGTGGCATTCATCATCCTGGATGGATCTTGGACACAGGTGCTACAGACCATGTATGTCATTCTTTGTCCTCTTTTAGTCATAGAAAGGTAAATCCCATTCACATTAAATTACCTGATGGTAGCACATTATCTTTCGACATAACTGGTACAATCATATTTTCTCATGATTTCTTTTTGACCAATGTTCTTTACATACCTGAATTCAACTTTAATCTAATTTCCATTTCCAAAATTACATCCTCCTTACATTGTAAACTCATTTTTCTCCAGACTGAATGCATCATCAGGATCTCCACTATTTGAAGATGATTGAACTGCTAGTTTGAATAAAAACCTCTACCAACTCGACACCACAACTTCTGTTAGCCAACCAAGCACAAGACTTATTCCTCACATCAACACCACACAATTTGTCTCACCACTTAGTAGTTCAGACCTATGGCATGCTAGATTAGGTCACTTGTCACATGAGAAACTACTTGTACTAGCTAAAAGTTTCCCTATATCAGTTGTAATAACAAAAATTCCCATTGTACTACTTGTCACTTAGCTAAACAAAAGCATTTACCATTTTTAGTGAGTACTCCTGTCTCTAATTCATGCTTTGATATAATTCACATGGACATTGGGACCATTTAATGTTCCTTCAATGTTTGGCCATAAATATTTTCTCACCATAGTAGATGACAAATCCAGATTCACATGGATCTATCTAATGAAAACCAAAACTGAGACTAGACCACTCATCAAAAACTTCATCCAACTAATCCAAACCCAATTCCACAAAACCATAAAAACCATTAGATCTGACAATGGCCAAGAATTTAACATGCCTCAGTTTTATGTAAACTTAGGCATTGTCCATCATAAAACATGTGTGGAAACCCCACAACAAAATGGAATTGTGGAGCGTAAACACCAACACCTACTTTCCACTGCTAGGGCCCGCCTCTTTTACTCTAAACTACCCCCAATTTTCTGGAATTTTGCAGTAGCACATGCCACATTCATCATAAACAGACTACCCTCTGCTTCCTCTCTAACAAAACACCTTTTGAAACCTTACACAACACCCTACCAGACTTAACACATCTCAAAATATTCGGTTCACTGTGCTATGTTTCCACACTTATAGCTTAGAAAAAGTTTGATCATAGGGCCAACAATGCATATTCCTCCTTTCAACAGGAACCAAGGGCTATGTTTTGTTTGACTTACACTCAAGGGAAACTTTCATTTCCAAACATGTTAAATTCCATGAGTCAATATTCCCATATCACACCAACTCTAATTCCCAATCACCCCCTATTCCCACTAATAGCATTGAACCCCTACATACTTAAGTGACTATCATTGTGCTCTTAATTCATCTAACATTGTTCCAATTTCTTCAGGTTGATTTTCCTTTATCAGGGTTTTATGCTATGAGAAGCTAACCCCAAAATACAAGTCCTTTTCCTTAGCCATTGCTTTAGTCCTGAAACCACAAACCTACAAACAAGTTGTACTTCATGAATGCTGGTGCAAAGCTATGGATGTTGAGTTGAAGGCTCTAGAGAGAACAAAACTTGGATCCTGATTGACCTACCCAAGGGGAAGAAAGCTATTGGTTGCAAGTGGGTTTACAAACTCAAACACAATCCGATGGCTCAATTGAAAGATACAAAGCAAGACTAGTAGCAAAAGGATTTACTCAAATAAAGGGGTTATATTGTTGAGACATTTAGCCCTATTGCCAAGATGACAACCATCAAAATTCTATTAGCATTAGCATGCAAATCAATGGTATCTCAAACAATTGGATCTCAAGACAGCTTTCCTATATGGTGACCTCAATGAAGAGGTTTATATGACCCCTACCGGATTGTCTTCCATTTTGCCTGGGCAAGTATGCAAATTGCATAGATCCCTCTATGGCCTCAAGCAAGCTAGCAGGCAATGGAATCAAAAATTGACCACAGTATTACTAGACTTGACTTCATCCAATCTAAAGCTGACTACTTTCTCTTTGTCAAGAAATCCAGCCAAAATTTCACCTATCCTAGTCTATGTGGATGACCTTATCCTCAGGCAATGACCTACATGAGATCAACATCATCAAACAAAACTGGACAAACTATTCAAAATCAAAGATTTGGGCGACTTAAAATATTTCTTGGGCATGGAGGTTGCACGGTCCAACAAGGGAATTTCTCTCTTTTAAGGAAGTATTCACTTGAACTCATTCAAGATGGGACTTCTGGCGAGGAACCAGCAACCACTCCCCTTAACTACTCCACTTAGCTACAAAAAGAAGGTCAAGCCTGTACAAGATGTAGCAAGTTACAAACTGATTGGTCGATTGGTATACTTAACCAACATGAGACCTAACATCTCATTTGCCATTAGTCAACTCAGTCAGTAAGCCCCATGGTTGAACATGACAGGCTGCACTTAGAGTTCTCAAATACCTAAAGTCAGCTCCTGCAAAGGGTCTCTTTCCTCCCACTCCAACATGAAACTAACTGGCTTCAGTGATTGATTGGGTTCCTGCCTGACACCAAAGATCCGTCTCTTGGTTTTTGCTTTTTCCTTGGCAATGCCCTCATCTCATGGAAAAGCAAAAAGAGCAAGTTGTAGCTCTGAGCTCTCAAGCTGAATATAGAGCCTTGGTACATGCATGTTGTGAGGCACAATGGCTCAAATTCCTCCTAGATGACTTCCACATACCACTCACCACTTCTATTTCCCTTTATTGTGACAACCAATCAGCCATTCACATTGCTACCAACCCCGTTTTCCATGAAAGAACAAAACACATTGAAATGGATTGCCACACGTTCGTGACAAAATCCATTCAGGACTCATCCACCTCTTGCCAATCTAAACCAAAAACCAAACAGACATCTTCACCAAAAGCTTAGCCCCAGGCCCTTTCTGATATGGTTTCCAAGCTCGGCCTTCTTGACCTATCCTGTCACGACCCGAATTGGGAACATGTGGCACGTGGGAATCCATCTCCACGTAAGCCTCATGACCTCTAAGTCTCTATATGCATATTTAATAAAATCAGTTCCAAAACATAATTTCGTTCTCTCTATAAATCTCTAGCTCCTTGGAAATTAAATTATTTTAATTACTTTCATAATCAGGCTCTAGATATATACATATATATATCTCTCTAATACAAACATCTGAGTTGCTCTTAATACCAAATAAACCATAAAAATCATAATCTTGAAAATACAAATCATGCATTATTTTAATGGTCCGGGACCTGCGCAATGTACATGGAGCACTTAGTTCTTACAAAATACCACATGCAACTTCACTCTGAAGTAAAGCTCACCAATGAGAATCTCTCCTGGGAAGGAGGTGGATCAAAAGGATTCGATAAGCTAACGTATCTGTAATGGAAGAAGGGAGAGGGGTGAGTTTCATCTAAAACTTGTGGTAGGCCACCCATAACCCTCTCATGGGACAATCAAGAAACAAATAATCATATATAATCAGATCTTAATACAATATCTCTGAAAATCATATTCATAGTTTTACATAATCACATGTACCTACATTTATATATGTATATATATTCAAATTATCATTTTATAACTCAATAAAGGAATTTCTTCAGTTTACTTTCCTATTATAGTCACATAAAATCATAGTGTAGTAGTAGCTCCTGAGAAACGTGATATTAGTCTGATCCTGTCTAGTCTAAGGGTGCGACACCTCACCCTCCTAGACTTGTCTAGGGTGCAACACGGGCTCCACCCTCTAGACCTCATTCCTTCCCCAACACGGGCTAAGGGAAGAACATGTGTTTCTGCTTCTGTTGGCCAGGCATACTTGGTACCAAGGTTAACCGATATCCTTAATTAACACACAAGCCGTTCTTATAATTACTCCTCACTCAATCAGAAATCTAAATATTTTCTCAAAGTCTTCTATCCTAGAGTTCATAAGCTCTAGTATATAAAATCAATAAATTCTGAAATTCATATAATCATTACAACATCTCTAATCATTTCTCTCAAAACTCTATTCTTGAAATCATAAAATCTCTAATATATATATATAATTATTTAAACATGAAAACTCTTGAAACTCTGAAAGCTTTGGTCTCATATGACTAACAATCTGACTTTAGCATAACTGTGACTATGAAATCATGCCCAAGGATCACCTCTTTCAGGCATTCCGATTTCAAGCCTCCAGAATATGTATTTGGCAATTGTTATGAATCATATTGAATTCATACTTCTGAGTATCATAAAAATACTTATTTTCTCTAAAAACCATATCATATACTTGTGCTCTACTCTGGAAATCATCATAATATTTCATAAATCTCTAAATATAATCATATTCATACTCTTTTCTTTAATAAAAATCACTTTTAACAACAATGGTCCCATGAGTTTAAGAAAAACATATATTTCATGCTTTCATTTCTAATATCATATGACCATGTCATAATTTACTGAAATTAACTCTAATGATCAACATAAGGATCAGTAGGCTAAACCCGTTTAAAGGGAGTATGTGGGCCCCAAGAAGAACTTGGAATGGCACCAACAACCTATAAGCAATTATAACTCTAGATTAAATTCTAATAATCTCTAAGGGCTCTATCCTTATTCTAACAAAATTGGAGGAGGACCACTTGATAACAATGAAAGAAATGATCTTCCAAATCCAAGATTATGAAGAAATAAAGACATAATCTACAGCATATACTTACCTTGAAGCTTGGAAATGATGGATTTGAGAGAGAGAAAATTGATGAAGGAGAAGAAAGGAACGCGTTCTGCGCGTTCTACGCCGAAACCGGATTTTATCTTTTTACCTGCCTGGGCGTGAAATGACCGCCTGCGGTGGAATGACTGGGCGGTGAAATGACCGCCTGGGCGGTCTCTTTCCAGCGGACCACACTTCTCTCTCGACGCCCAGGCGGTCATATGACCGCCTGGGCGTTCCAGAGGTTTCTCCGGAGCCTTTCCGACGGCGCCCGGTCCCATGGCGTTGGTCTGGAGGTTCACTTATTTTATTCTACTTCCCATTAACTTTAAAACATAAATGTAAATAAGGAAATACCCCCATTTGGATTCAAATAAAATATCTAAAAAATTAAAATCCCAACAACTAGAATCCAAAATTTGGGTTTTAGTTCAAATCGAGAGTTTCGGAGATTTGCTAAACTTGTGGGCTAAAAACGAAACACTTAAAGGTTTGATAAAATTCATTAAAAATCACTCTTCAACTTATTTTCCCTCTAGGAACCATTACCGGGACTTTTGATTCCAAGAAATATGGTTCTATCATATAGCCATTCAAATGAGGTGTAGGATCCTCACTTAGCCAAATTTAGGACCCGGTGATCTTGGAAAACTCTGAGGCTATGCAGAACCTTACTACTACCTGTGTACCTTGGATCATCATATAAGGGCCAGCTTGGGGGTATCACCATCCATAGATATGCAATCAACTCAACCCAGCAAATAACAAATTCTATTAGAGTTAGTTAAGTCATTCTACTAGCTAGCATCACACTCGTATAAGAAAATAATTTCAGTATTAGTTTCTTTTGTAACTTGTAAGCTTGAGATATTGATCAGTGAATGAAGTAAGATCACCTTCAATCATCTAGTTTCTCTCCCTCTCTTTCTAAGTCTCAACCATGAACACTGAAGTTTAACACTTGTAATGTACTATACTTTCATTCTACATATTATTTAATGCACAAAGTGAATAACAATGATTGTTGGAGTAAGTGACTATACTTTCATTCGACATACGCTTAGAGTAAGTGACTATACAAATTGTCATGTTTGACACGGTAATGAATGTAGGTAGCACTTGCATCAAGGGAAGGCAAATTCATTGAGAATGTGAGACATTTTCAATTGGGATAAGGCTTCCAAATGTAAAGTGTGTTGATGCGAAGGATTTCCCTTCAAGGCAATAAACTTCACCTTACTCCATGTCTTAGGTTCACTTAGGCATTGGCTGGGCTCATGCCTATATGGCTTCCACTACCACTCATCAATTTAATCATGCACAAGTTATATAGCAAGCTAAGGATGCATTTTCCTGGCTTCTTAAATGTTATAACTAAGCCTGAAAATGAAAATTGCATTTTATAATTGGTAATTGTTGGAAAAACATGGCTGCGAGTAAATGTTCAAGTTAGTCCCTGAAAAATATGTAGTTACTCTTGAAAGCAATTATTTGGCTCTCAAAGATCTTTAATCTGCTTGGAGTTGAAGATTTGAGTTCCTTCTAGTTTCACCTTTTATACATCTTTAATATGCCAAAATTGAGCAAATGTCAGATAAGGGTAAGATTGTTAGATTGGCATGGGTCAAAAACAGGATAAAAAGTTATATATTTATTTTCCCTCAATTTTATTAATATTTAATATATTTTTTGGTCAACATTAATATTTAATATCTATTTTTTCTTTTGGGTACAATATATCTACATTTTTTACTTTCATTTTTCATCTTTGCACTAATATAATATAGGAAAAATGAAGTTCGTCTCGAGAACTAATTATGGTTGTTCTGTCTCTTTTGCACAGGCGAACTCGCACCATTCCAGCCTATCTCTAATTCAGAAGTATCAAGCGTTACTTGGTAAGATTTGGGATGTGAAGATTACCCATCTTGATAATTTTGATAATGTTCGTACCTAAAATATATTTTTTTTTTAGAATTGTAACAATCTCATTGTATAATTTAAAATTGTTTACGGTCAATCTAATAATATAACCATCTTGAATCAAAATTAACATCAAAATCATTATAAAGCTTAAGAGTCATTAATTACATTGTATCACAAATTATTGAAACAAATGAATTTAGGAAGCCAAGGTATTTCAAGAAGACTAGCTTAATAGAAACTTAAGGTGTATAACATGTCTTAATCAAAACAAAATAAAGAAAGTACATCAAACTTAAGGTGGAAAAGGATCATATATTCATATCCATCCTATTACCACCAAAATAACAGCGGACTAATTGGGTTAATCGGGCCAGTCAAAAGTAAACGGTTAAGGGAAGTTGAGCATGAAGGTGTTACGGCTAGCTAAAAGACAAGGAAGAAAAAATCGGATCGGGCATGGACTAGTCAGGGCATGATTCAAAGGTTTAAGAGTCAAATAAACCAAGATTCAACTGGAATATAATAAAATATGCATAAATATATACATATGATAAATTCAAAAGCAAAAACACATATTAAGTTCTTAACATTAATATAACCAACATAAAATAACATTATTCATAGGTTTATAGTAAATGTTGGTACATAACCTACAAATAAGTCAAATCTATCATCAAAGAAGAATATCTGATACCTCAAACAAAAAAAAAAATCCTCATCCAAGGCACTAATGTTTCAAAAATTTCAAAAATAGAAACAACTACTAGCAAGCTAGAGAATTAAACTACTAATCAAATCTCATAGCTCAAATATCCTAATAGCCACTAATGATAAGAAACAAGTTTCTAATTAGAGAACGAACACAGTTTCATTAACTAACACTAGATTTGCCTTAAAACTCTACATTGCAACGAGAACGAAAATCACCAGATCCATTCAGGAAAGCAACCCTATAACAAAACGGAGTCGGTTGGTAACCACTTCCGGATGCTAGTTGAGGCTAAGGATGGTGGTGATGGAGCAGAGAGGGCCTTGTAGAGGAAGCTGCGAGCATCACGGCATTGATGAGTAGAGACGGCGGCATCGGCGGAGCGGAGGCGCGGTGTCGCGGAGGTAGACAACGGTGGTCTCAGTGGATTGATCGTTGGTACCTTTGGAGAAGATGAGAAGTGTGAAATGAAAGTGAGGCTTGAGAGTTGAGAGAAGATAACTGATAGTGAATCCTCATTTTTTGTTTTCAATTTTTTATTTTTTAAAAGGCTGAAACGCAACGTTTTCCTTCTTTTTTTTTTTTTTTTCAGTCAAAGAGCTTGAACAAACCATAAAAACAGGCCGGTCCATCATTTCCGTTTTGAACTTTCCTGGTTCAAGCGCTAACAGACTAACTAGGCAAGCAATTCTCGGTTCACGGTTCAAGCTGTGAAGTCAAATTTCTCTTCTATGCTAAAAGGGCGTGGAGGTGGCAAACATGTAAATGGCAAGCCGTATAAATGGTTATGCGGGAGTAGTTGCAACAGATGAAAGTGTGCCATGTCATTTGCGAGCCGCGTATAGAGCAAGGAACGGTTATAATGACTGAAAGTGGGAGTTCAAAATGCAAGCGTAAAGCCGTGGCAGCGTTTAAGTAACAATATACGTGTCACTGCAAGCCTTACACAAATAGTTACAGATGGTTGTTTGGTTGAAGCAAAGTGATTTGGATTAATATAAAAGGATCAATGAATGAGAAAAGAAGGGGATGACAAGTCACATACACAACTTTTATCACTTTATTGTATTTTAACCTTTTCTTTTAGGCATAGTGTAGTTTAGTTAACCAAATTGTAAACTTCAATTTCCATGTGTCTTATGCGTTAATGTTGATGTTGTACTCTTTTAGCTTCTTTATTAATAAAATTCCTACTTTAATCTAAGTCCAGAGCTTATTATAGTTTAATCTTAAACCTCAAGCCAAGGGTTAGATCCCTCCTTAGTGTAATTGCATGCTTCTTGCGATCAAAGTATAAGTTTGCATTCCTGGCTTTGTTCATTTTGATAAATTCAGTAAACCAAATTTTATTGCAACACATCCTCAATCATGTCATCATCAACCAACAGAAACAAGGATAAATGGAGTAGCATCCTCGTTCATTGGCAAGGACCACTGCCTAGTGGTGGACTCCAACCAAGCTAGCGCCATCCCTTTTGTCGATGGATAAATGAAAGAAAAAGCCAGCTTAAACCAAACCACACATATTGGGTAGTGGTACGTGAGCCACACATATTGTACATGTGGTAGTGGAGGCGCATTCCAGCAACACCTCCGTCCCACCAGTCAGTGTTTCCAAACACCATAAAGCGGCAAAACGTGGCAGGCAAATCGATCGCGCAGTGATTGGTAGCAATGCTTTTGGTGGTACTGGTACGCAGCGAAGCGGCCTCCTAAATGGAAAAGTGAAAAAATTAAAAGAGGATGGAAGATGTCTTACCTCAGAAA
The DNA here is from genome assembly GCA_030441495.1 of Dalbergia oliveri. Taxonomy (NCBI): domain Eukaryota; kingdom Viridiplantae; phylum Streptophyta; class Magnoliopsida; order Fabales; family Fabaceae; genus Dalbergia; species Dalbergia oliveri. The sequence continues at coordinate 3,589,588 of JAMLFY010000015.1, read as the reverse complement.
ATAGAGTCTTCCCCAATTGTTACCAAGTAATGGCATTGTGAAGGTGAATAGGGAAGATGAGTCATCGTGTAATACACTAGTTTAAATAAAAAGGGTAGAAAATTCTTTTGAATTAGGAAGGGTGCCAGTTACCTCGTCTCAATTTAAGAGTTCTGATTTCACTAAGTCTAGACATACACACCCTTGGAGGGCTATATAATAGAACCATTTTCTTGGGATCAAAAGTCTCGGTAATTGTTCCCTAGAGGAAAATAAGTTGAAGAATGATTTTTAATGAATTTTATGAAAACTTTAAACCTTTCATTTTTAATCCAAAAGTTTATAAAACCTTTGAAATTCCTGAATTTGAACTAAAACCCAAAAATTAACTTGATTTGTTGGGGTTTTGATTTTTGTGATATTTTATTTGAATCCAAATGGAGGGTATTTTCTTATTTACATTTATGTTTTAAAATTAATGGAAAGTAAAATAAATGATTAACTTAATGTAAATAAGTGAGTATTGAGACATAGAGACAACCCAATCCAATATATGCCAGCGGTGGAATTTCTTGGAGACCACCTAGGCGGTCGCAGGAAGTAACTGAGGGGAGAGGTTCCTGGCGGTGATTCACCACCCCGGCGGTAAACGCGAACATAAATCGCGTCTTGGGTCCAGAATACACTAAAACACTCTTCCACCCTCCCCAAACTCTAGAATCTTCATCCTTTCTCTCCAAACTCCATTCCAAACTCTATTTTCCTCCATTATCTTTTAATTCTAACTTCAATCCTAAGGCTTCAAGTTATGTATTTTCTTAGTTTTGCTCTATTCTCTTCAATTTCTTCTTGTCTTGGGGGGTAGTTTTTATGTTTATAAGGATAAAGAATTCTCTTCCATGTAGAGATAAATTTGAAGTCTTTGGTGATTCAAGAAACTAATCTAAGGTTCTAGTACTCTCATGATAGATACTGGCGCCATTTCTCCTAGAAACCATGTCAATGTTGAACTACTAGTTTTGAGAATTCTATTGTGTACTATGTTTTGAACTACTAGTTTTAGCATGAAAATATGTTTTGACAAATCCATGGGACCATTGTTGATAAAAGATATTTTTGATGAAGATGAGTATGAGAACATGAGTTGTTTGAACTATTATGATGATTACATGATTTATAGAGTCATGGATTTTACTTGATTGAGTTTAAACCTTAGGATAGATGCCTTTATTTTCAAAGTTTGAGATGAATACCTGTGTTCTCTTGATTAACTAACGGTAACTATAGAGAAATAGGCTGTGTGTTAGCGGAGATTAATCCTAACCTTGGTACCAAGTAGCCAGGCAGAGTATTCAAAGGGACCTAGTTAGGTACTCATTATTGTCACACTTGGAACGCGATACGTAACGCAGATGTGACAGAGATTTTGTTATGTTGTACATAATCAGAATAAGATTACTATTTCTCTATTAAATCCTGTTGGAGTGTTTTATAAGATAAAACATTTTTAGTATCTTGCAAATGCTTATATTCCTATGACCACATGAATTGGCTGAGCATTGTTTATATTATTATAATTTTCTACATCCTTAAATGTCCCATGGAGGGGGTTCAGGTGAGGATCGCAAGCTAGGATTTTGATCACAAACCTCTTTTCCTTTTCCTCTATTTAGATATAGCGGTCTTCTGGACATTCCACGCCATCTTCAGGGTAACGTTAGATTTCATTCAGAAGCCTATTAGATGAGATGTCCTGGTATTTCCCTAGATATGCTCTAGTGTGATGCAGATTTGGGACTTAGAGCATGTTGTCTTTTGCATGGTTGTGTATATTAGAATGTTATTTGGGATTGTATTAGTCTTTTACTTTTCATAGACACTTTGTATAACAAAGACTTTCCGTATATTTGGTGTTAATGTAGCATTATACTTTGGACTGGATTATGAAAGCTTATTTTTATAGTTATGATAAAAAGATGATTGATATATAGGAAAAAATAAAACTATATTATGGATTTTTGTGCATATAGAAATTATACAGGTCATGAGACTTACGTGAAAATAAGATTTCTATTGGTTCGGTGCGCAAGCTGGGTCATGACACATCGTATGAAGTAAGGGTCAATGGCACGCAAAAAAGATAAATGCTAATAGTATAATATTTGATATTACAAGACTTGATAAATTTTTAATACCTCACATATTTGGTATAACATATAAGATGTTATATTTTATATTTTGTAATATTATCATTTATTTACAAATAATTCTAATACTATAAGTAAATATTAAATAATAATAAATAGGAATTTTTATTAACTATTTAAATATAATTTTAAATATTATATTTTTGTAAATATTTATTAATTAAAATTTAATTTATATTAAATGTTATTATTTGTTTCAATATTTATAATTATTTATCATTTCAAATGAATTATATAAATAAAAATAATATTTCATATATTTTAACATTTTATGTTTTTAATCATAACTATTTAAATTTAAATTATTAATCCTTACTTTTATATATTACATATTATTCATTATTTATTTAAAATATTATTAAGTTAATACTTTATAATTTTTATGTTATATATTAGTTGTTATTTATTTAAAATATTTATTTGTTATTAAATATTTATTATTTTATTTATTATTTATCAATTTTTTTATTTTTATTATATATAACTAAAATGATATCATCATATATTGTTTGTATTTATTTATTATAAAGTAATTTTATTAAAAATTATTTTTATTTTTATAAATTTTATTATTATTATTTATTTAATAATTATTTTATTTTAATAAAATATTAAAAAATAAAAAGTGACCTTATGCGTCAAAAGCTAGTCAGGCATAATTCAACATAATATATTGTATTAAGTTATATAATATTTTGATATATAAGGGGGCTATGATGAATAATCTTATATAATATATTGCTTGTATCAAACAATGGATAATGGCATAAAATATAGTATTAGCTTTGCCTAATACGCCATATAAAAAACTCCCTGAAATAGAAAAGAGAGATTAGGGATTTGGATTAAAATGAAAGGGCAGAGAAGGAAAAGGAGGGAAAAAATTCAGAAATAAATAATTTTGAGAGGAAAAAAATAAAAATAAATATATTAGTTTATGATGTTATTAGAATTTAATTTTTTGTATACTAGTAGTGTAAAAAAAAAAATTTGTGCCGTTAATTGATTAAAGTTAAGCAAAATGTCAAATTATGGAGCTAAACATTAGCACAATCATCCACTGTGATTCATCATTTTAGTAAAATTCTATTAATTGAGAGTGTACAATAATTTTATATTATTAGTGCATAAATATTAAACTCAATTTATTAATAATAAATAGTGAATTGCAAATGCCTATCAATCTACATTTTAAAATTTAATGTGAGTTGTTTTAAAAAGTTAAAGGTTAATTTAAATATATAAACAACATTAAAAATATAAAGTGCCAAGTTAGTGGATATGTTTTTAGTTTAATTTCAATACACTAACATTGTAAAACTTTTTACACTTCATCCAATCAAATCTTTTCTCATTTATATTTGTTAATAACATTTGAATGTATTTAAATAAATTAAAATATTTAAAAAATATTGCTAATTAATATTTACATATAAATTAATTTTTATGTAGTAAAATTTAAATTAAGTAATATTATGACAATAACTATTTATATATAATATAATCTATACTATTAATAAAAGGGTTTGAGGTGAGTAATTAGTGTCTCCTCAATCTATTGATGTTTTATTTTTTTTTCAAGTCCATATGTATGAATGTATAAATAGTATAACTACCCACTATTTCGTTTAACTCATTTCCTGATATTTTCTTTTTAAGGAAACCAAGCTTTTTGTTAGTGTAATAAAAGAAATATAAAAATTAAAAAATATATTAATTTCTATTAAATATAACATCAAATAATTTTATTTTGATAATAGATAAAAAAAAATTGAACTAAAATAAAAGTGTGGCTTAGTCAAGTCAGTAGTAAACATGAATTTCTTTTAAATAAAAATTCATTTGGGGACAGATTTCACCGTCCCTACAATGCTTTTTAATATCATGAAAAAAATACTTAGCAACAAAATGTAATCTGTCGCTAAACATGCCAGGGAATATATTTTTTTTTAAATAACAAAATATATTTGGTCACGGAATTTGTCATGGATCCATTAGCGATGCAAAAATTCCGTCGCCAATTCCTTCACTAACAATAACAAAATTTCACCCGCGGCAATTAGGCAGAATCCGTGGCACCTTCCGTCGCTAATAATGACGAAATTATTTCCATGACAAATTTCTGTCATATATATATATATATATATATATATATATATATATATATATTTGTTTCCTAAAGTATCTCAAGGTAGGAGCTCTGGTAAACTTTTGGCTATGAAATTTTTCTATATACCAAGTTAGGAATTAACTAGATATTTAAGGAACACAAGACTCAGAACCTTTAGGTCTAGTGTAATATTTTTTAGTAGTGATATTGCACGATGAAATTAATATTACATGTATATTTTGGAATTAAATTGATATCAAAAATCTTTTAAGGACTAAACTGAGGTTACATTTATGTGGGTGATCAAATTGATAGTTTACTCCAAATTTAACATTTAGCTCGATGATGGACAACAACAGCTTTTATATTTCTTCCAAAATTTGAAAAATAAGATGCGACCTATACACAATGTCTGTTTTTCTTTTTCAGTTTTTTGTCATACATACACAATGTCAACTTGATATTTGTATTCAGTGATAACGTTTGAATATTAATTATTTGTAGAATTTGAAAGAAAGCAATAACGATTACATATTTAAATGTATTTCTTAATTATTTAAACAAGAGATACAAAGAAATCAGCTTTAGCTTGCGTTTGCTTCTTTCTGAGTGAAGTTTTCAATTGATCTTTGACAAAAAAAATCACAAGATAAATCCATTCTTAAACAATGAAAACTCAATGTAGTTTTTAAAAGTTAAAAAATACGGGAAATCTTTTTGAATTTAATTTATATATATCGACAATAATGTAAAACTCCAATTATGTAATAACCCCATTTGAGATTAAATTAATACGACTTTGTTATTATCTAAGTACTTTAATACTTTAATAATTTAATTATTAATATTTTAAATTAAATTTAACAACTAACCAATTGAAACAAATGGCTTAATCTAACTTGCAAAACTTTCAAGCAAACTTCAGAGCACAGCACCGGCAAAGGAAGTACAACAAAAAGTCCTCCTATTTGAAAAACATCAACACTAGATCTAGAGTTTTTACATTTATAAAGAATTAGAGTATTAACAAAAGTTCTAGAAGTTTCTATTGATCACCAACTAGGAAGCTTCTTACAATTAGTATTGGAAGAAGTTTGTAGATGATGACCACACTAGATGAATCTAGATGGAAGCTACTAGAACTATAGGCAAGTTGCTAGAATTAGTGATACACTTAAAGAAGTGTCTAGAAAAAATAAGGAGCTAGAAGTTTCTAGTCATTGTGTGGTCATTAAAGTGACCAACCTTGAAACCCTATAAATAGGCAAGGGGAGTATTTGTGTAGTGCGCTTCAGGAAGAGTGCACTAGTACAATAAGCTAAGAGTGCTAGTGAGAGTGAGCAAGTGCTTCAAGAAGTGTGTGCTTGAAGTAGAGAGCTCAAAGTGTGAGTGAAAGCAAGTGCTCTAATTAGTGTGCTAAGTGTAAAGTTATTCAATAAATAATAAAGAAAGTTATACTTTTGGTGCCTACTTGCTCTACAATTTGGCATCAGAGCTGACTTGGGACCGATTCAAGTGGGAGGATTATTAGTTCTAGGGGAGCTTTTGCAAAATCGTAGTTGGGGTATGATGGTATTGGTCTGGGACCAAAGCAGTGGTGAGAAAATTTCATCAAGTCACTATGGTGGATATCCAAGTGGTTGGTGGAATTAGGAAGCTTAATGCCTAGAATTATAATACATGCAGACATGCATGGAGTCATATCTCCAAGGCCAAGATTTGTGGGAGGTTGTTGGTGGTAGCGAGACCACGCCACCTTCTACAAATGAAGTCAAGGCACTGCAAAAGTGGAAAATTAAAGCGGAAAAGACGATGTTTGCACTGAAGACCATGGTGGAAGATGAAATGTTGGAGCACATAAGGAAGGCATCAACGGAAGGAAGCATGAGACATATTTGCAACATTTTCCAAAAGGAACGACACAAGGTTGCAAGTTATTGGAGAATAAGCTTCTGTCAACAACACAAGGTGACATGACGATCAATCAATATTTCACCAAGGTAAAGTCTCTCTACCAAGAAATTTTTGCTAGATCCAATAGTAAAATATCTGATCAACGTATGAAAAGAATTATTATTCATGGTCTAAGACCAAAATATAGAGGCTTTATTGCGCAATTCAAGGTTGGCCTACCCAACCTTCCCTTACAATTGGAAAATTTGTTGGCTGACCAAGAGGCGTTAGCCAAACAAATGGCTGGGGTATGAGTGAAGAGTGAAGAAGAAGCACTTCATTGGTAGAAGAAAGGGAAGAGGGAAGCCACGATTTAGTAAGAATTTAAATAACAAGAATAAGAAGTCAAGGAATGAGCAAGAAGATTCAGGACTTGAAAAGGCAAAGAAAGGTGATTATACCTACTTCAATTGTGGGAAGCGAGGACACTTTGCATGGGATTGTTAGTTTAAGAAGAAGATGGCAGAGAGCAACACTGCAACCTCAAGTCGTCTGGTGAAAGAAGAAAATGATGTCGAAGAAGAATGAGACGCTTCTACTTCACTGGAAATAGAAGAAGACATTTGCCAAGAAGAAGAAATAAGTTTTGACAAAATTGACGAAGAGTTGAAAGAGTCACCAGATGGAAGGCACTCGTAAGCTCATTGACAGGTGTTGATTACAATAGGGATTGGATTATCGATTCAAGATGCTCTAATCACATGACAGGAGACAAGGAGTAGTTGGAGAGCACTCCAGAGTACAAAGGTAATCGAATTGTGGTGACAGGACAATTCAAGGTTTCCAATTGTTCATGTTGGGAAAACGTGATCTCACCTCACTAGTGACGATCAGGTATGCTTATGGAATGTTTATTACGTACCTGAATGAAGAAAAATTTACTTTCAGTATCACAAATAATAAAGTCAGGGAAGTATGTGGTATTTGGCCCAGAGGATGTTAAGATATATGACAAGATGAAAATTATTGGGACACCTATATTAAAGGGACAACATTTAGAGTCAATCTACGTAATGTTTGGGAATCTGCTTACGTAGATAAGACTCGAAAGACGAGATAGTGGATTTGTGGCATGAACGCCTTGGACACGTGAGCTATCACAAGTTGAAGGTGAAGATGAAGAAGACGATGCTCAAGGGTCTCCCTCAATTGGAAGTGTGAGAAGACGTCATATGCGCTGGATGCCAATATGGTAAGGCTCACTAACTTCCATACGAAAGTTCAAAGTTTCAAGCCAAAGAGCCGAGAGTTGGTTCACTCAGATGTGCTTAGACTAGTTAAACAACCTTCAATCATGGATATCGTTATATGGTGACCTTCATAGATGACTACTCAAGGTATGTATGGGTATATTTTATGAAGGAAAAATCTAAGACGTTAGCAAAATTCAAAGAGTTTAAAGAGAAGGTAGAAAGTGAAGTTGGAAAGAGAGATTAAATGCCAGACAATGGGGGAGAGTACATATCAAAAGAATTTTACAAGTTCTTGAAGGAGTGCAAGATACGAAGACAAATAACATGTCCTAACACTCCTCAACAAAATGGCATGGCGGAAAGAAAGAATCATCATCTAGCAGAGATTTATCGAAGCATGTTGCATGCTAAAAATGTCCCAAGCGGTTCTGGGCCGAGTGTATGAAGACTGCAGCACATGTGATCAACCGACTTCCACAAGCCAAGCTAAGGTTTGTTTCACTATTCGAGAAGCTGTGGAAGCTTAAACCCACGTGAGTCACTTCTGAGCATTTGGCTGCGTATGCTATGTCTTCGTTCCAGATCACTTGAGAAGCAAGATGGATAGAAAGGCCATTCATTGCATCTTTGTAGGATACGATAGCCAAAGAAAAGGATGGAGATGTTGTGATCCCACAACGGGCAAATGTTACACATCAAGAAATGTAGTGTTTGATGAAACTTCCTCTTGGTGGTCGCCACACAAGCAATTCTATTTGACTCTAAAAATATTGAAGGCATGGTAGAAGAGAAAATGGGGGAGCAAAAAGAGGGTGTCGAACTACAATCTCCAAGTCCAAGCAAGGTGGAAAGATATACACAAAGCCCTTGGAAACTGGAATCATCGTGACGAGATAGCTCGAACAACAAGAAGAAGTTCAACACGAAGAAATAATAGAACAACCAACACTCAGGAGATCCACCAAAGAAAAGAAGCCCAATCCAAAGTATGCAAATATTGTAGTGGTCATGGAAAGAGAAGAGTCTACAACATACAAAGAAGATCTAGTGTTGAGGGGGAGAAAGGAAAAACATCAACACTAGATCTAGAAGTTTCTACATTTATAAAGAATTAGACTATTAACAAAAGTTCTAGAAATTTCTACATTGATCACCAACTCTAGGGAAGCTTCTTACAATTAGTATTGGAAGAAGTTTCTAGATGATGACCACACTAGATGAATCTAGATGGAAGCTACTAGAACTATAGGAAAGTTGCTAGAATTAGTGATACACTTAAAGAAGTGTCTAGAAAAATAAGGAGCTAGAAGTTTCTAGTCATTGTGTGGTCATTAAAGTGACCAACCTTGAAACCCTATAAATAGGCAAGGGGAGTATTTGTGTAGTGCGCTTCAAGAAAAGTGCACTAGTACAACAAGCAAAGAGTGCTAGTGAGAGTGAGCAAGTACTTCAAGAAGTGTGTGCTTGAAGTAGAGAGCTCAAAGTGTGAGTGAAAGCAAGTGCTCTAGCTAGTGTGCTAAGTGTAAAGTTATTCAATAAATAATAAAGAGAGTTCTATTTTCAGTGCCTCCTTGCTCAACACTATTTATCTCAAAATTCAAAGGATTTGCATGGAATATATTATCTTCATCAACTACTCCCAAAAAAAAAAAAAAAACACGCTAAGTCAAACGAAAAAAAAGGGAGTATGATTTGTACTTCTTCCAACCGGAGTTTCTTTCTTCATTTCTATAAGTATAACTGATTAGTGATTTGATTAACTAATTAACTTATGCTTATCTTGTCCTGATACTTGAACTTCAATTTTTCAATTTTGACAGTGTGTGAGGGGGGAATTTTTATTTTGATATTTTCTTTCTACTCCTGCTAATTGTTTTTTTTTTTTTTAATCAACTCTTTGTATTTGTGGGTTGAAAAAGAATCAACCCAACCCACACATATCAACTCCTTGATTATGACTTTTGAATGGTTAATTAATTAAACATTGTTTCTCAAAAACGAACAAAACAGAACCCTTCTATTTCAGCCGTATAACAATAAACTATGAGTTTTTTTAAATAAATAAATAAAGTATTTAATTGGAATACACTGATAGTGTAAAAAAAAATATTATATATTCATCTAATCATGTAATGATATATCAGCAAATATGATTACTTTCAACCCCTACTACTTAAAATGTGATATAAAAGGAGAGATTTAGTTAGATGAATGTATCAAAATTAAACTCATAAATAAATTACGAGTTCAATTTCAATATCTAATGTTATTTATTTTTTATATAAAGTTAAGAGATTAATTGGTATACACGACGTGTAAACTCATTTTACAACGTCAACCAATCAAAATTTGACACATCATCATAATTCTATAACACCACTTTCTCCTAATTTTTCTCACTAATTCACAAATATGTCCAATTTTAATTGGTTGACGTGTAAAATAGGTTTACACCATTAGTATAAATCATTTTTTTTAGTGTTATTCGTGGATTTTTTTCCTCAATAATGAATTTTTTAAAAAAAAATAAAAAGTAAACTTACTAGCAGGTTTTCGCTGGTAAAATTTATTTAAAATTTTTAATTATATATTACTGCAGAAAATCTATCAGTAACATTTAAAAAACAATTGAATTTCAATGTGCAACTTAATGGCGGAGGTAACTGATGACAACAACAATAGGTGATAGAGGCAAAATAGGAAAAATAAAGTTACAAAAATAATTAGTACTTTGAAAATAAATACCTATAGCACAAACGTAAGAAGAAAAGGGTAACAAAAACAAAATCAAAAAAAAAAAAATCGATTAAAATGTAAAGGAGTTCAAGATAAAGACAATGGTGGTCTCCTCACAAAAAACGTGGAGTGATGGAGGAGTAATGGGAAAACAAAAGAAGAGAGAGAGAGAATGACATAAATGGAGGAGGAGGATGGCCAGTGGGATATTTAAAACACTTACCGGATTTTTAACCATTGGCAAAAAACCCATCAGTAACTTAACAAAAAAACGTGGCGCTAAACTTATATTATCAACGGGAAAATAACCAGGTAACATTACAATTTTTATTAAAAAAACTTGAGCCTATTACTAGCAGATTTTTTTTGCCAATAAAATTAAATTTATTTTTTTAAAAAAAAAACTAGCCTATTATCAAGGATTTTTCCATCAAGAAAATCTACCAAGTAACTTTAATAGTAGACGAAATTTTTTGAAAATTTGAATATTGGCAAAAAAAATTGTCGAAAATGTGCTAAAAAAATCCATTGGTAATGTGCTAAAAAATCTACTAGTAATATTGGCGGATGGCTAGTAAGGGACTATTTTTTTAAAAAAAAATGTTCATAAATTATGGATTGAAAATTCTCTAGTAATGGGCATGCTAAATTTGGCGCTAGATGGCGCAATTGTTTCCGATGGATTTGGGAAAATTTGCTGGTAATGGTTTTTCAAACATTTTTTTTTTTTTTGCTATTCCTTTCTTTATCTCCTAAATCCATCAATAGCTTGCATTTTTCTGGTAGTGTATACACACTTGATTTAAAATAATTTTGTATTATCAATCAAAAGAATTTTACCAAAATAGCAAATCATATAAAGTAACCACCTAATATTATAAGGATTTAATTTATATATCCTGAAGATGCTATAGTTAACTATATTTACTAATGTGGCATAATGTGATTGGACGACGTGTAAACAATTTTACACTGACGATAACATCAAAATTAAACTCATATTATAATGGTGCATTATTTGTTACTTTGATGTCACAAATATATTTAGAAATTAAATTGATGTAAAAAATCTTTTAAGAATTAAAATGAGTTCATATTTATCTTTGAGTGATGAAATTAATGGTTACTCAAGATTTAACATTTAGCACGATGATGAACAACAATAGCTTTTATAATCCTTCGAGAATTTGAAAAATACGTTGACTTGTACACAGTGTCTATTTTTCTTTTTCAGTTTTTGTACATACATACTCAATGTCAACTTGATATTTGTATTCAATAATAACATCTGAATATTAATTATTCTTAGAATTTGAAAGAAAGCGGTAAGGATTACATATTTAAATGTATTTCTTAATTACTTAAACAAGAAATACAAAGAAATCAGCTTGGTTGGCTTGAGCTGATTATTGAGAGGGGAAAAAAAAAAGAAAAGAAATCAGCTTTAGCTCACGTTTGCTTCTTTCTGAGTTAAGTTTTAAATTGATCTTTGACCAACCAAAAAAATGATAAATCCATTCTTAAACAATGAAAACTTATAATATAGTTTTTAAAAGTTAAAAAGTGAAGGTGTATCAACAGAAACTCGAAGCGCATCGTCCGACACAGACGTAAGAAAGTTAGAACCTTCATGGTTTTGATTACCTGGAAGGACGCAGTGAACCGAAAGCTTCACGATCGGTAGTAACACTCCACGAACGGTTGTAATCCGCTCTATGGTCGATCTTCCTGACTACCTCTCGAGGGAATAGGGTGGCTGTGTGGACAACGTTCAAATGATGAACCTGCCTCTAGGGTGTCTGTTCTGATGAAAACCTCTGGAGGCACAAGGGTGAAAAGATTAGTTTATATATATGCTGTGAAGTCCAAGATCTAACCCTAAGCCACATGGGCCATATGGTCCTTGGGCTTTAGTCTCACTAAAGTCTTATTGGGCTTAAGTGACTAAAGAGCATATAACCCAACAATCTCCCACTTGCTCTTTAAGATACAAACTTGAGTTCATAAACCCAAGACCATGTATCCCATAAGCCATCATCACCTGATAATATACCCCATCCCTTGTCTCAAGCTAGCCTGGGATCTACCATTTGTCATCTATCAAGGCTCCTGATATCTACAGAAAATTATCTAATTCATGCTACTCCACTAAAAGCCCAAACGTGAACTCCAAGAATAATGACACTTATAACATGAATATGCATCGCCCCTTATAGAATGTCTATAATTGATTGACTAGTTTTCTGTTACCCAATCAATTATTTATTTCCTTGACTGTGATAGTTTCTCTAATGGATTACATGCACTGGCAAGTGTCTTCAATATCCAAGTACAGAAACATATCAAGGGGACATTTCCTATAAATTCCATGTTGTTTATCTCATAAACACCATAACCAAATAGTTTCAATCCCAAAATACCGAGTTATTGGCCATCAATAGATCAAACCTCACCCATTGGTAAATCAAAGAATGAAAACTATTCGACTACCTATTTAAAATAAACTCAGGATTAAGAGCAACTACATAACTATAGTTATCTGGAGATTTGATTCCTTATGACAGAAAGAACAACCTTAATCAAATCTCTCCTTGATCCATTCAATGTAAGTATTAACTCACACCAATATTTAAAAATGATTCGGACAAAATCATTTCATAAATATTGTAGCCTAAAAAAAATGCCCAACTTTATTTAATAGCTGTGAACCTATTCATCAATTGTGAGAACCTATGACCATGTCCTCCATGAACATATCCATATGATCATATACTCCACAATTGATCCGGACCTTCGTGTTTGTAAATATTGTGCGAATAAATGAATAATACCTTATTTATAACATTCAGAAAAATTACAATGCCATAATGTCCTGCTCAAAAGGCACAAAATAACAAAGTGAAATAACAACTTCCTAAAGCTATAGCAAATCTGGAATCCTCCTAAGACCCATAGATGTAACATGCCTCTCGAACACACGTTCAGGCAAACTCTTAGTAAAAGGGTCAGCAAGGTTCTCGTTCGATGCTATCTTGACTACCATATCTCCTCTTTCAATTATATCTTGGATCAAGTGGTACTTCCTCTCTATGTGCTTTTGTCTTTTGTGACACCTTGGTTCCTTGGACTGTGCTACTACCCACTGTTGTCACAGTAAAGTGTGATGGACGACTAACACCTGGTATCACCTGAAGATCCGTTAGGAACTTCTTTAACCATGCGGCTTCTTTGCAGCCTCAGAAGCAGCTACATACTCAGCCTCTATGGTAGAGTCAGCCACACATGATTGTTTGACACTCCTCCAACAAATGGCCCCGTCATTAAGAGTGAACACATACCCAGAGGTGGATTTTCTTGAGTCAATGTCTCCTTGGAAATCTGAGTCTCTATAACCAATGGTTTCAAGACTCCCACTAGAATAGACCAACATATAATCTCTCGTTCTCCTAAGGTACTTGAGTATATGTTTAATTGCTATCCATGTTCTTCTCCAGGATTAGATTGGTACCGACTTACTACTCTCACGCATAGCAGATATCTGGTTTGGTGCACAACATAGCATACATAAGGCTACCTCCTGAAGCGTAAGGTATCCTACTCATGCGTTCTCTGTCAGGAGTTTTAGGAGAATGCTCCTTAGAGAGATGAATCACATGCCTGAAGGGTAAAATTCCCTTCTTGGAATTCTCCATGCTGAACCTGGCAAGTATTTTGTTGATGTAATTAGCCTGAGATAATGCCAATACCCTATTTGGTCTCGCAAAAGTTTAATACCAAGAATATAATTGGCTTCCCCAGGTCCTTCATATCAAAATGCTTGCTCAGCCAGGTCTTTATGCCTAACAATACCTCCGTATCATTTCAAATAAGGAGTATATCATCCACATAAAGTACAGGAAAAATCCTGTGTTACCTTGGATCCTTTTATATACACACGGCTCATAGGACTTTTCTCAAAACCATAAGACTTAATGGCTTGATCAAACCTGATGTTCCATGATCTGGACGCTTGCTTAAGTCCATAAATGGACCTTTGCAACTTGCATACCATGTTTTCTTGCCCTTTGGCTATGAACCCTTTTGGTTGCTGCATATAGATATCCTCTTCCAAATTTTCATTTAGAAAAAGTTTGACATCCATTTGCCAAATCTCATAATCAAGATTCCTGAACGCTGAGGAGAATCCGGATGGACTTGAGCATGACAATCGGCGAAAGGTTTCTTCATAATCCACACCTTCTATTTGGGTGTACCCTTCGCCACCAATCTAGCTTTGAAGGTTTCAACCTTCCCGTCCGATCCTCTCTTTCTCTTGTAGATCCACTTACACCCAATGGGTCTTACCCCTTTGGTGCATCTACAAGAGACCAAACTAAGTTGGAATACAAAGAATCCATTTCACGATTCATAGCCTCAAGCCATTCCTGAGCATCAACATCTCCTAGTGCCTCGTCATAACTCGTGGGATCATCATCTTCTTCAATGATGACATCCTGAGACGATTCACCCAACAAGAGAAATCTTGCGGGTTTATGAATCAATCTCCCACTACGACTATGCCGCACTTGTTGTTGTGCATCTAGGGGATCCAATTCTAGATGAGGACCCTCATTAAGTGGATTAACCAATTCATGATTTTGTTGTTCTTCCACGGTAACTGCATCTCTCCAGGTTCCACTTGTTGATCATCATGCTTGAACTTCTGGTTCTATTTCTGGTTCCTGTGTGTGTTCAACATCAGGTATATTTTCCCCTCTTTGAACAACCAGGACAAAAGCTGAACCGCCTGGTTGAGGTGAAACTTGATCTAAGACTAGCTCATCAAGAATAACCTTACTCCTTGGCTTATAATTTGCCATATAGTCCTCTTCCAAGAAAGTTGTGTGTGTGCTCACTATGACCTTCTTTTTCAGACTATAAAACAACCAACCTCTGGTTCCTTTAGGATAGCCTATAAACATGCATACTTTTGTACGCGAGTCCATCTTATTTGGCTTCTGTTGTAAGACATGTGCAGGAGCACCCCAAACCCGAATATGATTCAAGGTGGATTTACACCCTTTCCATAATTCTATTGGTGTCTTTGAAACCAACTTGGACGGAGCTAAGTTTAATAGGTACATAGCAGTTTCTAAGGCATATCCCCAAAATGAATTAGAAAGAGATGAATAACTGAGCATAGATTTTGCCATTTCTAAAAGGGTTCTATTTCTCCTTTCAGTAACTCCATTTCTGGGGTGTCCCTGGAGAAGATTGTGAAACTATCCCTTTTGGTCAGGAAGACTTGAACTCTCCAGATAGGTATTCACCCTGGTAGACCTAAAAGTCTTAATTTGAACACCAAGATGCTTTTGCCTCAAGCCTTGAACTCTTGGAATTTTCCAAAAGCTTCAGACTTGTGACACATCAGGTACACATGTCCAAATCTAGAGTAATCATCAGTAAATATGATAAAATACTGATACCCGCCTCTGGCCTGGACATTTATTGGTCCACATATATTAGTATGTACCAATTCCAGCTGAAGTGTGGCACGATTTCCCTTGGCCTTGAAAGATCTCTTAGTCATTTTACCCTCTAAACAAGATTCACAAACTGGTAAGGTTCAAAGTTCAGGGATTTTAAAATCCCACTATTAACCAAACCTTGTATCCTGTTAGAGTTAATATGACCCAATCTCAAATGCCAAAAATAAGTTTCATTGGAAACTTTTCTTTTCTTTGATGAATGAACATGCTCAACATCTCCTAATTCAACATGACTAATTTCAGGGCATAAGACTAAGGAAATAAAGACCATTAAACATTACACCGGAACAAATAAAAGAAGATGAACTTCTTATTGAAACTAGGAATTAACTAAACTGTCAAACCATGTTTAACTAAACAACTAACAGAAATTAAATTCCTCTTAAAATCGGAATAAATAAACAGTATTCTAAAACCAAAGTTCTACAATTATCAAAAGATAAAATAACTTGTCCCACTGCTAGTGCAGACACAAGCTCCCCATTTCCAAGCTTCAAAACTCTTTGTCCTTCACTTACAGGCAAGCTATGTTTGAACCATTGCAAAGAGTAACAAACATGGTTAGTGGCTCCTGAATCAATGATCCATTTATCATTGTAATTCTCCACTAAACAAGCCTCAATCACATGTAAATTACCCATACCTGGTTGATTCATACGTGGGCAATTTTTCTTCCAATGCCCCTTTTGTCCGCACTTGAAGCACTTGCCTTTTGGCTGCTTCATTGCAACTGGTTTGGCAACTGGAACTCCTGATTTCTTCTTTTTCTTGTTTTTGTTCCTTCCCTTGGGTTTCCCCTTAGGTTTCACAGAACTCTCACCAACAAAAAATGCACTGCCTTGCTTGACTAAGACTCTTCAGCACTCTAAGCTCATGCATAAGCTGAGTAAGTCAAGATTCATCTTATTCATATTATAATTCATCTTGACTGATTGAAGTATTCAGGGCGTGATTGCAAGAGAAGGTCAACTTTTACTTCTTGTTCAAATTTGACCCCATGGTCTTCAGCCTTCTTGAAGTTTGCTATCATTGTCAACAATGATCCCGCACACTTCCTCCAACATCACTGTCTTGGTGATTGCATTCAGCGCATTCTGCCTAGGAGCCTAGACGTAGCAAACATGCCATCAAGAGTCTGGAGCATCTTTGCTCCACTCTCAATCATGCTCACTTGCTCCTGAAGGTGACCGGCAAGCTGGCTAAAATATGGCGAACTGCCACATTTGCCTTTCCCATCTTTCCTTCTCCTGCTAAAACGTGTCTTTGTTGCCTCAGGCGCATCTTCAGCAGGTTGCGCTGCATAGGGGTAGTTAGAACAAAGTTGAGCTTTTCATATTGAAGAACAATATCCAAATTAGTTTCCATTGTTTGTAGTTTGTACCATCCATAGGTTTTTGGCTCAAGATAGTAGCTAAAGGATTGAATGAAGACATTTCTGAAAACAAGGAAAAACACACTAATTACAAACTAGAATAACAACAAACGATATAGCGCTAGTAGATTCTAATAACTACTACTTGTTTATAGATTAACAATCCATTAGTTATCTTCATAAGGCTTACGATGGGCAAGATACTTGTAAAACTAATATTGTTATTTTGGCCTTTAGTTCCATTGCCAGAGTCTCGATGGGAGGGTTAACAACTTTACCAAAGTTGAATGTATTTAACCATTGTTTACTTTCAAAATTATCTTTAGTGTCTAAGTGTTGCCGATGATGGGCCGTACAAAACTTTACTAAAATTTTGAAAATATTAAAGTTTAATCTACGAAATCGATTATCCTTATCCGATAGGGCTTTAGCGATAACCATTTCACTAATAAACCCACAATTGGAGCCCGCAAGTTTAATACTTTAAAAAAAATTAATAATTTTTTTTGTTTTAAACCTTCACCCATTCAATATTTTTAAAGTTTAGAATTTTCCAATTTCCAAGAAATGTTTCATTCAAAAATAATTTTTTGTTTGATTTCAAAAACTATGTAAATAGGTGCGCGATAACGTGCATCACCTAACTTAACGTAATTTTGAAAACATTAAGGTCCTAAAATCTGGTCACTTTACGTCACGTGTGCTCCACACAATCATGATACATGATTGTTGTATGCAGCGTGTGTTATTCCATGACCATTTTAGAAGACCCACAAAATTTTATTTTCAAGAAACCATTTTCTCTTAGGAAATTGTCTAGATTATTTGTCTAGATTTTAATTCCACAATTAATTAATTCCATTATTAATCTTGATTTCTTACCGAAAATCATAATAATTGATAATTAATCTAGTGGATAACTTAAAATTTAAATAATCGCGCATAATAACTATATACTAGTCGTATCATGACAAAAGTTACTATGCATATGACATGTGATTATGCAACAATATGGAACCATCCTATTCTATATGGCATGTTATTACAAACATCATGTTAATCGCACATATAATTCATACAATTCAATAAAAGCAATAAATAATTAAACAAATAACTTTAATCCATGGTTTTCCTATTATTTAAAAGAAAATATTACAACTTTGGAATTCCTCTTCGTCCAACCCACGTATCTGCCTAAGCCCCTTTAGGGTATCCATGGGCCCAAAAGCCCAAAAAAACTCAATCCTTGGCGAGAAACCCTAGGACACGAAAGAGGAACCCTAGCTGTCAGACTGGCGCCGTCAGCCGAATTCGTCTCACACGAAACTCAGGGAAGGACCGCCATGAGGAGACGAGCACGCCGCCAAACACCCAAAAGCGTGGCCCACGCACTCTCACGCGCTGCTCCACTGTGCGCGTGAAGGCCACTCTCAGCCACTTGTGGCGGCGCGTGAAGCGTGGAGGCTCCCCTGCCGCGATCCACCCACCATTTTGCTTGTCTTTCCATCCTCTTTCCAACCATATATGGATCGTCCAATTCTGAGATCCAGAGGTCCACGAAAGTCTCTCAGTGTTGATTGCTCATCTTCTTCGCGGTTTCTCGATCTTGAACTTTTACATAAATTTGTAAAATACATAGGAAAATGCGAAAATCAACAAAAATAAAGCAAGGAGGAAACCTAATCATATGGGATTAGCCTCCTTGTTACAATAAAGAAAAACACGAGAAATCAAACCATGGATTAAAGCGATTAACCGATTAAAAAAATTAAGACTTTTCCAAATATGAACTATAAGCGAATAAATAACATGAAATAAATAACAAATACAGAAAAATAAGGTGCCATATTTTTCAAAAAAAATTTCAAAATAAATCACATGAAATATAAATTAATATCAAAACTGGTTCTTTTCCTCATCGCAATCCCTCTAATACCACATGAAGGTGTATCAACAGAAACTGAAAGCGCATCGTACAAACACGACGTAGGAAAGTTAGAACTTTCATGGTTTTGATTACCTGGAAGGACAGTCAAAAAGCTTCACGATCGGTAGTAACACTCACGAACGGTTGTAATCCGCTCTATGGTCAATCTCCTGACTATCTCTCGAGGGGAATAGGGTGGCTGTGTGGACAAGGTTCAGATGATGACAACCTTCTAGGGTGTCTGTTTCTGATAAAACCTCTGGAGGCACAAGGGTGAAAAAATTAGTTTATATATATGCTGTGAAGTCCAAGATCTAACCCTAAGCCACATGGGCCATATGGTCCTTAGGCTTTAGTATCATTAAAGTCTTATTGGCTTAAGTGACTAAAGAGCATATAACCCAACAAAAAGTATGAGAAATCTTTTTTGAGTTTAGTTTATATGTACTAACAAGTACATATATAAAACTATAATCTTCTTCTAGTAAGAAGAAGATGGAAGGGTGAAAAAATGAAGAAGGGATGGAAGAGTGTCTTCCCTAGAAAATAGGGTCTTCCCAATTGTTCCTGGTGATGGCGTTGTGAAGGTGAAAAGTGAAGAGGTGTCACCTCGTGAAGCAAAAAGCGAGAGAGATTTGGGATTTGGGTTTTTTTTTTCTTGGGGGGAGGGGGATTAAGAAATAAAATAAATATATTGGTTTATGATGTTATTAGAATTTATTTTTTGCACGCTAATAATGAAAAAAAAATTCACACTAAATTAAAGAATCAAATTATAGAAAATAACTAGGCATTATCACAATCATCCATTATAATTTGTCATTTTGGTAAAATTCTATTGGTGGTTGAGATGCATAATTATTTTACATTGTTAGTGCATAAAAACGAAACTTAATTTATTAATAATAAATGGCAAATTACAAATGCCTATCAATCTACATTTTTAACTTTAATGTGAGTTTGTTTAAAAAAATTTAAAGTTAATTTAAATGTATAAGTAATATTAAAAAAATAAGTTGGAAGTTAATGGATATTTTTTGAGTTTAATTTCTATACACTAAAAGTATAAAAATTTGTATATTTCATCCAATCAAATCTTTTTTAATTTATATTTGTTAATAACATTTGAATGTATTTGAATATAATAATAAAATATTAAAAAATATTTCTAATTAATATTTACATATGAAGTAATTTTTATGTAGTAAAAATTAAGTAATATTACAAAATAACTATTTATATAATACAATCTATACTATTAATAAAAGCGATTGAGGTGAGTAATCACCTTCTTGTGTCTTCTCAATCTATTGAGTTTTTTTTTTCAAGTCCATACATATAAATATATTTCAATTAACTCACTTCCTGATATTTTCCTTTTAAAGAAACCAATTTTTTTTAGTATAATAAAAGAAATATAAAAATTAAAAAATATTAATTTCTATTAAATATAACATCAAATAATTTTATTTTTATAATATATAAAAATTGATCTAAAATAAAATGTGGCTTAGTCAAGTCACTAGTAAGTTTAAATTTCTCTTAAATAAAAATTATTTTAGCAACAAATTTCACGCTACAATGCTTTATATCATGAAAAAAAACTTAGCGATGAAATATCAGTCATTACAATATTTGTCACAGTGCATTAGTGATGCAAAAATTCCATCACCAATTTCATCGCTAACGATAACAAAATTCCACCCACGACAGTTATCGGAACTCGTGGCAGCTTCCATCACTATATATATAGTAGCGGCTTACAGCACTGTCGTGCCTAATTTTTATCTTTTGGGTATTATTGTAATTAAATAAACATGTACATAGTGAATTTTATATCGTGTTCGATCTTGAATGTGTAATACCTATTGGCAATACATGCATTGTAGTGTCTGTCAAGTTGTATTTATTATTTTTTGGGTTTTAATATAATGAATTATTCCAAACTTTTTTTTTGGATAGTTTACATCACATTGTAAGAATGATGATTTTTTATATCAATAACTGAAAATTTTAAAAAAAAATAGATAACAAAAATTGTAGAAAGAAAGATGAGCATACAACATGTGTTTCCAAGTGTACCAATTTTATTTACATATGTCATACAAAAAATGAGATATTTAATAATAAGGCACAAATATTGGCAAATATGATTGACTTGGCCAAAATGGATAGCTTTAATTGGAAGGTCAAAGTATTCGTTCATATTTTTTGCATCTTTCATTTCCTGCATATTGTCCAAGTAAATTACTCTGCTTAGTATTTTATTTCAATCATAAGTCTTTATAGTAATATATAGCAACTAAATCTAACTTATAGCCTGGCAAGGATTCTTCTCAATTCATTATACATTTCATCACCAATATGTTAAAGAATGTTGTAAAACCTCTAGCATGCTTTTATAGGAAATTGCTTTCTAATAAGTACAAAGGGTAGCTAGTCCATTTTGGTTGGTTTATGTTTTATCCTGGGCAAGTGTTGATACCTATTATAAATCCTAACTCTATTGACGTGAAACTAGTATTCAAAAACAAAATATGCTTAATATTTGTTGACTGTAATACCATAAATTAACAAAATGATGAGATATACCATACCTATCTTGATGCATTTTATAACAGTATATAATTAAATTGAAATTAATCCTTTAGTTTATATGCATCAAGTATCTCAAATGCTAACCTTCCTCTGACATACTCCTCAGCAATCTGCATCAAGCCTAACCAACTCCTCTTTCCTTCCATACTTGTTGTTTCCTGTTGTAGAACCCCTCGAGTGCCGTAAGCGAGATCAAATAGGGCTTGTGGTTTAGAACCTGCGCTAGTACCGTAACTGAACCCTGATTACCTTTATTGATGAATATCCCCTGTGCTTATCAATCCATACGCAAATAGTAGATAAGGAACGTAGTGATATAGCAGCAAGTGCCTTATATGATCTTTGTAGAAATATTTTCACACTAAAAAATCAAAATCAACAACTGATTTATTAACTCACAAATCAAAATCATAAATAGCAGTGTGCACAAAGATAAATAATAAATTGAAAAAGTGAAAATTTTCACTTGCCTTTGAGAGAATGAAGTTATGTTTGAGTGGCTTCCTTCCAAAACCATATTCGAAGATGAATGTCATGTCTTCCTTGTTGGAACAATTTTCAAATGAGAAGGAGGCATGGAATTAAAGTTTCCAAATGATAACAGGAATAGTATTATTTTTAACGTGGAGTTAAGGCAATGGGTTAAACTTGATTCAAAAAATAGAAAAAAACTGCATTCCTCTTAAATAAATATTGTACACCTGGGTGGGCCAAATTTTCATGAAAGATACACTGAATAATGAATTTAAAAAAAGAATGACACTGCAATGCGATGAGTGCATGGAAGGCAAATTTTAATTAAGAGGAGTTTATTATTGATGTTTAAGTTAATTTGAACTAAGAAGTTATTACTTAAGAAATTTCATAGTAAAAGATGTCCATTCCAATTTTGCTCCTAATGGTATTGCACCAATGAGGAAGGTATCATATGTCTTTCCCATTTCCCTAAAAGATAATATGATAATGCATAAAAAGGGAAGTGCGGAAGTGCAATGCAACTTACATTTGAAATTAAAACTTACTACATCAATGTTGTTAACATAAGTTTGAAAATGTTATAGTAATCATAATTTGAAAAAAAGTAAGAGAGTGGAAAAAGTGATGGCAAAAATATAGACTTTGTTTCACGTATGAAACAGAAAAACAATATGTAAAAAAGAAAAGTACTTGCATAGGATGAACAGTTTGTGGGCAAAGAGAAATAAGCTAAACACTAAACAAAGTAGAGACAGCCAAATGTGAAAGAAGAAAGAATGTGAATGGGTGTCAACTCCCAAGGAAACAAAGAAAATTTCAATCTAAGAGTTTTGGAAACTAAATACGCACCTTTAAGAGGAAGGAGCTTTTTGTTATTTTGAGGCTTTTCCATATATCCAGCAGCTTCATGGCGAAGAATGCAAGGCAAGAAACCTTCATGGTACTAGAGCAATTTTAAGACAAATGGGTCACATGGTGGCTCAACATTTTGCATAGAAAAAATTTCCTTGTAAATGCACATTGTCTTGTAAATAAGAGCAATATGGGAGTCTTCTTCTCAAGTAGTTGCTTCAAGCACGCAAGAAATTATTAGTCAGCCTTTAATAGCCTCAAACTATAGAAGAATGGAATTGGTACTACCATGCTCGTGATTGAGCAGTGTAGTTGTTTATTTATATAAAGTTGTTGCACAAAGTTGTTACAGAGTCACAAAAGGAAATCATAACATCTGAACAACTATTCAAAAAGAATAAAAGTCAAACTGAGTAAAGCAACAACCTAGCCTACGTAAGTTAGCTAGATAACAATAACAATAATTCAAAATCAAATCCTAACTACTTGACTCATCTTCAGCCCCCCTCAAACTCGGCGGGGACAACTAAGCCCAAGTTTGGACTGCAACTGAAAAAACAAGGATCGCGAGAGCGGCTTCGTGAACAGTCGGCGAGTTGTTGATTGGAAGGAACATAGCATGTAATCAAGGTGCCTTGAGCTACTTTTTCTCGAACAAAATGATAATCTAACTGAATGTGTTTGGTTCGAGAGTGAAAGACAGGAATCACCGTCATGTGTAGTGCACTGAGGTTGTCACAAAATAGCTGAGGTGGCTGAAGCATGGAAATGCCAATGTCATGGAGGAGAAACCCAAGCCAAGTTAATTCGGCGGTTGATGCCATAGCACGGTATTCAGCTTCCGTCCTGGATCGAGCAACCGTGGGTTGTTTTCGCACTCTAGGAGATACAATTACTACTAAGAAAGGCACAAAAACCTGTAGTTGAACGACGAGTTAGAGGACAACGTGCCCATCCATCTGCAAATGCATAAAGATTAGTAGCTGAAGTAGAGTAAATCCTCATGCCAAGTAGATTGTCCCTTAAGATAACGAAGGACTTGTTTTAGTTCCCAAAATGCTTATTTGCTAGAGCATGCATAAATTGGCAAAGATAATTGACACTATATGTTAGATCTGTCGTGTAAAGGTAAGATCCTGAAGTGCACCAACAATGCTCCAGATATAACTGGGAATCGAAAAGGCTGACTCATCAACAGTGGAACTATGCACCATCATTGGAGTAGCTATGGAGTTGCAATCTGCCATGTTTGCACGATGAAGTACTTCCTTAGCATATTTAGACCGTGTTAAAAACAAACCATACTCCGTATAAACAACTTCAATGCCCAGAAAATTAAAGACGACCCATATCTTTGATTGCAAAAGATCGACTAATATGTTGAATAAAGGCATGAATAACTGGTGTGTTTCCTGTGAGAATAATGTCGTCGACATAAAGAAGAAACAACATGATAATATCCCCTGTCCTGGACACAAATAAGGAGGGAAGCTTCACCCATTTAAAGCCATAGGTCAGGAAAAACGAGCTTAGGCGATTAAACCAGGTCGAGGTGCCCGTTTAAGGCCGTAGAGAGCTTGCGTAGTTTCCACATATGATCCGAATATGCAGGGTCAATGAAGCCTGTGGTTGCGAGATATAGATAGGCTCATTAAGTGGACCATGAAAGAAAGCATTCTTAACATCTAATTGACGTAAAGACCACCCATTCATGATAGCTAGAGAGAGCACTAGACGAACGTGCTATAGCGAATGACCAGAGAGAAAGTTTCCTAAAAATCAATACCTATAATTTGATTGAATCCCTTAGCCACATATCGGGCTTTAAGCTTGTCAAGAGAGGCATCCGCTTTGAGTTTGGTCTTCCATATCCATTTAGTACCATGCACTCTCATAGTAGGTGTCTTAGGTACAAGACAGAATGTATTTTGATCAAGAAGTGTCTAATTTTCGGTTTCCATTGCTTGCTTCCAACCAGGGTGGCGCAGTGCTATTTTTATTGACTTTGGTTCTTTAGGAATTGGCTCACAATTGAGCAAATATTTCTTGTTGGGGCAATGGATCCGTCTTTTGTGCAAGTAACCATAGGATGAGTATTGACATTTGAGAGTGACCGGTTGGGTGGGATGTTTGTATGTGCACGAGATGGTGTGGATGAAATACTAGAGTCAGTGGGAATTATTGGTTGGGCGGTGGATTGGTGGAAGCGGTTGGTGGGGATGGGAGTGAGGAATTAGTGGGGTTGATATGGGATAAGGTAGTATGGGGTAGTGGTGAGATGAGAGGTTGAGAAGGAGTGATTTGTGGGTCAAAGTCAAGTCTTGATGGGTGGCGAAGTGCTACGTGTTTGTGTTGGTTTATTGAAATTAAAATTGGTGATGGTGTTGTCTAAGTTTGAGGTGGGTTGGAGTAGAGTATTAAGATTGTGAAAAGGAAAAGTGTACTCATCAAACACAACACTCTGATGAAGAATTTACTAGTTGGATAAAGGCATTTATATCCTTTATGTCTAAATCCTAGAAAAACACAAGGAAGAGACTTGGGATCAAGTTTAGTGGAAGTATGATCCTTTATCGAGAAATACCAAGTCCCAAAGGTTCTGAGACATGAGTAATCCTGGGTCTTCCTTGTAAAGTAATGAAAATGGGGTAACAAAGCCTTGAACTGATGATGGTAACCTGTTGATAAGGAAGCATGAGTTTGAAATGCTTCCTGCCAATAGAGAAGTGGGACTTTGCTTGCAAAAATTAGAGTTAAGCCAAGTTCGAGTAAGTGACGATGTTTACGTTCAGCTACACCATTTTGTTGTGGGGTTCCTGGACAAGATATTTGTACCGAATTCCATTTTGAGCAAGGTGGCATAAAAAGGAATTGTTGATGAACTCACCACCACCATCACATTGAACATTTCGAACCACACAGTTGAATTGACGAGCAACAAATTTTTCAAGTAATAAGTATTCCTGGAAGAATTTAGATTTTACTTTTAGAAGGATAATCCAGGTAAATCGTGTAAAATCGTCAACAATGCAAGCATAAAAATGAAAGCTAGACTTAGAAACAATTGGTGCAGGTCCCCAAAGATCAATATGAACTAATTCAAAAGGAGCATGACTTCTTTTATTAATAGAAAGAAAAGGCAATTGAGATGCTTTTGCCATATTACAATATTCACAAATAAAGCCAGAAGACTTTTTATTGGAAATTCGAATCGCTCCTTTATTGCCTAGATGATGAACTAGTCACATTTGAGGCTGACCCAAACAAGCATGCCATACTTGATCATCAACACACTGAAATCTGGTAGAGAAATTAGCATTGATCTTCTGTGGTAGAGAGTACACATCCCCCATCCTCGTTCCCTTGGTCAAAACCATGCCTGTCCTCTTGTCCTTAATCACAAAACATGTATCAGAAAATTCACAAATGCACGGATAAGAAGAGGTGAGTTGACTGATTGATAATAGATTCTTTTGAATTCCAGGCACAACAAGAACATCCTTAATAGGCATATGAGAACCAAATGATAGAGAAATAGATGTATCACCCTTATGAGAGATATTGAGAAGCTCACCATTACCAACACAATGTAGGTGTTACCAGAATAAGGGTGAATATTATGTAAGTTACCTGCATCATTTGTCATGTGAGCACCAGCGCCGGAATCAGGAAGCCATGCATTGGCATCCTCAGAGTCGTGAAGTGTAAGAGCAGGAGAGCAGAGAGATAGATTCAGGTTGATATGCATGATTGAACCTATGAGGACAGTTGAGTGCATCATGATTTAATCCTTTGCAAATCTGACACTTCACATTGGGTGGGTTTGAGAGGAGGTTTGGCTGGACTAGTTGGTGTGGAATGGGGTGTGAAACCACGTCCTTTGGAGTTGAATGAAGGACAATTGGAGCGAGGTTTTTGTTGTTGGGTGGATCAGTTGGGAAAAGATTTGTGATTAGGGTGGGCATAGAAGGTTGGGGTAACAGATTTGGGTAACTCTGTAGTGTGGGTGTCATAGTTAATTAGTTGTGGAATGATGGAGTTGTATGAGGGAATGGGAGGGCGAAGCATGGTGGTGGTGAAGGGATTGTAATATGAACCAAGTCCTCGAAGAAGATGAAAAACTTTATCTTGGTCTAAAGGTTTGCCAATTAAAGACAAGTTATCACAAATGGATTTGAAATACCTGATATAGTCATGAATGGTTTGAGTAGGTTCCTTGGATATAATAGATAGCTTCTCTTTAAGAAGAAACTCGTGTTCTCCAGAAGTGTGAACATATGCTTCTTGCAGCACCAGCCAAACCTCACGAGATGTCTCAAGATCAACAATAAGGCCGAGACCTCTTCTGAGGCGGCTCTTGATCCATGCACGAACAAGACGGTCTGAGCGACGCCAATGGATAAAATCTTGATTTTGTTGATCAAACCTCATGCCAGGAGTGTGTGGAGATCTTGGGGAGGGGATAATGGAAGTGGTCCTGGAATGTCACCATTGATGAAACCACCTAGATCTTAACTCTCAATCAGGTTGCGCATCTGATCACGCCATAGGATGTAGTTTGAGGGGTGAGATCAAGAGAAACAAAATTACTTATGTTCAAGGTGGACGGATAAGGATAAGGGAGGTACGGGCATGATTGTTGTTGTTGTTGTTGTTGTTGGTGGAGAAGAGGACATGATGCTTGAGGTGGAGTTATCCAAAGGCTATACTAATACCATATAGAAGAATGGAATCGACACTACCATGCTCGTGATTGAGCAGTGTAGTTGTTTATTTATATAAAGTTGTTGCATAAAGTTGTTAGAGAGTCACAAAAGGAAATCATAACATCTGAACAACTATTCAAAAAGAATAAAAGTCAAACTAAGTAAAGCAACAACCTATCCTATGTAACGGCTAGCTAGATAACAATAACAATAATTCAAAATCAAATCCTAACTAGTTGACTGCATCTTCACAAACCACAACTTAATATTGAAAACCTTTCCTTATAGATAGCAAGCATGTGTGTGACTGTGATGCACTTGCCCAGTTTTGTGTGTGTGGTTCTTCATGTTCACATGCAGACTATTGCTTCATTTGTGAAATCTCAACCTCAAGCATCTCATGCACCCCACAAACGAAATTAAAAGACAAACTAAAGGCAAGTAAAACCCGAGAATTTACCAAAAAATCCAATTCATAGAAAACACAAAAATAGAAAAATTAGATGACAGTCAAACATGTTGCACTTCTTCTAATTTATTATCTAGGCAAAATGTATTGAACATTTGTTCTATGCAGTAATAAAACGTCTAATAGAAGTAAAACCATTACAACTTAAAGCGGGATCAATTATTCTTCCTTAGCCACTTTAGAAACATGTACACCGAAACATAGCATGCCCATGGACGTTGCATAAATCTCGCATTCAATAGCATTAACAAAATCACAAAGGAAACGTTGGCCTAAAAACCATTCTTCCCAGCATGGGAAGCACAAAGGAGATGCTTAGAAATTGAAATGAAATAGGCAATCAAAGCATGCATATGCTTTTTCCCATATATGTAACAAATCAAGGGATTAAATTATTCAAAATAGGATTCGATGCAAATACCCGTTATCATCAATGTACCCCTTAATCCATGATGTGCACTTTAACTGGCGGCCTTTGTTCCCTGAAAATACCTAGGGCAATGGAAGATAGAACCCGTCGACTCATTGAGAAGCATTGAGGAACAAATTGTGATGCAATGGAAGAGGAGCATTTTCCTTCTTTTATGATGAAAGTTGGAAATAGAATGGGAAAATATTGAAGGATAATGTTATTTTGACACCTACATGGGTGTAGACACCCATGTGGGCCCATGTGAGTGTAAGAGGAATGATGGAAGAGAATAAATTGAGAGAAAAAGTAAGTGGTGGGATCCATATATTTTGTGAGTAGGGTGTTTGGGTG
Source organism: Dalbergia oliveri (assembly GCA_030441495.1). Lineage (NCBI taxonomy): Eukaryota > Viridiplantae > Streptophyta > Magnoliopsida > Fabales > Fabaceae > Dalbergia > Dalbergia oliveri. The sequence goes on along the minus strand of JAMLFY010000015.1, from coordinate 3,560,718 downwards.
TTTAAGAATTTGGGTGTTAAAATAGCAAAGTCCAATATTGAAAAGGAGAGTGGTGGGGTATTATTTGTGGAGAATACTAACTGAGAAAGAATGGGTTTTGCTAGCAAAAATCGCTCTGTGCCATGTCGAGAAGTGCGTGGAAGATAACTGCTCATAATCTTTTATACGTCAAATTTGTCCTTGGAGAAAAGTATTTTTTAATACAATAGTTCGTGAAGTAGAATGGAAAGTGGATTAAATTTTAAAGTGGTTATTTTTAAGGTGAGTGCTCCTCTAAGGGGTAAACTTTGGTTACGAACCATTTTTATACATATCACTAAAAATCAAACCCCAAGTAATGTTTAAGACCAGCTTCCACGTGCTAGACCTTGTCGTTTATATAAGGATTTTTAGTAGCGATATTTCAGGCCGAACTTAATGTTACAGGTATATTTTAGGAACTAAATTAATGTCAAAAATATTTTAAGAACTAAACTAACGTGACATTTATCTTGGGTGATCAAATTGATAGTTTACTCCAAATTTAACATTTAGCACGATTATGGACAACAACAACTCTTACATTTCTTCTAGAATTTAAAAAATACGATGACTTATACACAATATCTGTTTTTCTTTTTCGGTTTTTCCGTAAATAAATACACATTGTCAACTTGATATTTGTATTCAATAATAACGTCTGAATTTTCAAAGAGCTTCTTTGTTTTCTTCTTTTTCGGTGATTTGTCAAAGAGCTTTCTTATGTAGCACGAATGGGCTCTTAAAAAGGTATTTACAATTAAGGTGTTAACTAAAGCAACTGTATTTTTCAACTAAAGTTTCATAAATACATTTGTTTTGAAAAAAGAAAAAGAAAAAGAAAAAGAAATCTGTATATAGACCAAGCCAACTAATTTGTAATCTCCTGCAAGTTTCTAATTCGTATTAATCATTGCTTCTCAACTATTTTTGGGCTGAGACCAAGCACAATCATAAAAGACGTTACTTTGTTTAACAAGAAAATTTGAGTACTGGGTTTGCTAATACTCTTTGAATAGGTGTTCCAACTTAAAAAAACATAACTCTAACAATACTATTATAATTTTTTAAGAGCATTCTTTTGAGAGATCGAAGAGTTTATCAGCTTTAAATAAGTCACAGTAATATCTAACCAATTCTAAAACATTTCAACCTTGAAGTCAGTTTCAGAAATTGTTGTTTTCTGGCCAAATCGCAACACAGTTGTGGATGCAAGAACTTTCCACCACTGTTCAAATAATCCCTTTTGAGATTTAATTAATACGACTTTATTATTATCTAAGTAGTTTAATACTCTAATAGTTTAATTAGTGATATTTTAAATTAAATTTAACAACTAACCAATTTAAACCTTTACCGAAAAAAAAAAAAAACAATTGAAACAAACAGTTTAATCTAACTTGTTGCTTTCAAGTAAACTTCAAGAGCACAGCACAGCAAAGTAAGTACGAGACAAGAGGTCCTTTTATTCAATCTCCAAATTCAAAGGATTTGCATTGAGTATATTTCTTTTGATGAACAGGATTTGCATTGAATATATTATCTTGTATCAACTACTCCAAAACCAAAAAAAAACGCTAAGCCAAACGAAGAAAAAGGAGTATGATTTGTACTTCTTCCCAACCCGGAGTTTCATTCTTCATTTCTATAAGTATCACTGCTTCAGAGTTTTACTGCACAATACACACTATAACGTCTCTTCAACAAGCTAGTTTCCACCTTTTGTAATGGCTTGCAAGAGCATCCAAAGCAGCTCTTCACGTCCCAATCCCATGGCGTGGAAATATGATGTGTTTGTGAGCTTCCGGGGGAGCGACACACGCAACAATTTCACCGATCATCACTTATTAGTGTTGATCACCGGAGCATTGGTATGCATGATTTGTTGAGGGAGTTGGGAATGAGCATTGTTAGAGAAAAATCACGCAATGAGCCAAGGAGGTGGAGTAGATTATGGCGCCACATGGACTTCCACAAGGTCATGCTACAAAAGACGGTAATATATAAATATATATTGCAGAAAAAAAAACTAGGTTGATGTTTTCCTTTAATCTATACACAATTCAAGTGATATGACTTTGTCTTATTTCTATTCAATGCTTTAGGCAACGGAATATATGGAAGCCATAGTTCTGCCACGATACCCACGATACCCAAAGGAGAATGAAGACAATACAACACTAAAGGCAGAAGCTTTGTCACAAATGAGGCATCTTAGATTGCTTATCCTTTGGAATGTGAATATTTCTGGAAGCCTCAATTTTCTTTCAAATGACTTAGGATACCTTGAGTGGGATAAATGTCCTTTAACATATTTGCCATCAAATTTATGCCAGACAAATCAGTTGAATTGATCTTACCCTGTAGCAGTATGAAACAACTATGGAAAGGCATGAAGGTACTTTAGCTTATATTTTTCTGTTTTTTTTAATAAACAGAATAAGAAGAATTTTTTTTCATATCTTTTAACCTTATTTTTGGGATCAAGTTACAGAAACAAAAAATGTAGTTGATAATGTCTGCTTCTGTTGGCCATTCACAGCCTCTAAACAATTTGAGAAAGTTGGATCTCCACCATTCCGAAAGCCTTATCAAGGTGACAAATTTTCAAGTGGTTCCAAATCTTGTGTCGCTGAATCTTAAAGGATGTATAAAACTTGTGTGGATTGATAGATCAATTGGCCTTCTACAAAAGCTTTGTTCATTGGAATTGAAAAACTGCAGAAGTCTTGTTAGTATTCCCAGTAGCATATTTTGCCTTAGTTCTCTTAAATATCTAAATCTCTCTGGCGGTTCAAGATTACTTAGTAATCAATTGTTAGAGAAACCAAGTAATGGAGAAAATTTGAAGAAGCTTGATACAAGTCAAAGTAGTATCCAATGCCAATTGACATCCTCCATCTACAAAATTCTTATGTTGCCTCACCATTTACTACATCCTGGAAGACATGTATATTCAGTTGATCTGTTGGTGCACCATTTACCTCGATTCCCAAGTTTAACAAATCTTGACCTAAGTTTCTGTAATCTACATCAAATCCCTGATGCTATTGGATGCTTATGTTTTCAGAAAGCTTAAATTTAGGGGCAACAATTTCGTTACTCTGCCTAGTATCATCAAGCAACTTTCCAAGCTTAAGAGTTGAACTTGGAGCACTGTCAGCGCTTAAAGTATTTTCCTGAGCTCCCGCCTATAACAACAGATAATTGCAAATGGTGGATGGGATTATATATTTTCAACTGTCCCAATTTGAGTGACATGGAATGTTGTTGTAGCACTATTTTCTCTTGGATGATACAAGTTGTTCAGGTGCTTAATTACTCCCTCGTTCATTTACCTTTTTCTTTCCCTATTTTCTCTTTCTGTGTATATTGAGAACTGATAAAAATCTAATTTTTTTTTACTGTTAACCAGGTGAAAATGCAATGGTCTGCCCCCTTAGACCTACTTCAAGTTGTCATTCTAGGAACTAAAATTCCTAAGTGGTTCAACAAGCAGAATGTGGGTGGTTCAATAAAACTAGATTCATATCCCATTTTGAATGATGATAATTGGATTGGCATTGCTTACTGTGCAACATTTGTGGTACATGATGATCCAACTCATGTTGACGAAAGAAGGAAAGGGGGTATTTGGTGTATGTTTCAATGTAAAGAGAGTGGGATAGGTCGTCGTATTCCAATACATCTAAGGAAAGATCTAGTCGAAATTGAATCAGATCATATGTTGCTAACATTTGTCTCTCGCAAATATTTCATCGATGTATATGCAAGTTATTTGAAAAAAGTGGCGTGTGATCTTGATGATATTGAATTGACAACCAGCATTGACGACCCAAAAGGTTTGCATCTAGAAGTGAAGAGTTGTGGGTACCGTTTGGTATTTAAGGAGGATATAGAACAGTTAAACCCAACAATGATGCAGTGCGGGAGTTCTTCTGGTCGGACGCGCAAGTTTTTAAATTGATTATGAACCATAGCCATAATCATATAAAGGAGAAATTTGTAACAACTTTTGGGCTGCCATTCCATCACATATGGAAACCTCAAATTCATTCCGGTAAGGCTAGAAAATAGCACAACTTTACTATTTATAAATACTTAGTTGTTAGTTCATGATTTGATGGTTTTGTTTTCTTGTTTTATCTCTAGCTATGGTCAACAATATTTTTTTTGTTTCAATGGTCAACAATAGTTGAGTACCTTATTGAAGTGATGAGAACTTTATAGCATATATTATTGTGGATGACCAAACTGGTTGTCTAGATTTTAAGGATAAAAGTGGTCCAGAATCAATCGGATATAACTGTCTTGAGAAAAAGAGTTTAGACATGACTTACTATTCAGTTGAAGTAGTTGGGAGCATCCAGCTCATTTTATACGTTTTTGAGACTAAATTATTACTTATGTCATTGACAATTTTTTATGCCAAAGATTTTGAAAAGAAAGATCTGCTGAGCACTTAAGTAATGCATAAATGGCAATATTAGGTATCATGCGAGGAAATTTGGCAATATATATTGTTGAAAAGATGTTATAGTTGGGAGTGTTGTTTGCCTATTTACAAGTGTTATATGAACAATTAACATATATCTTTTAATTTTTGAAAATTATGCAAAACTTTCATTTATCTAAGAATAAATTTATCAATAATATTGTTGTCGATAATTAATGTATGGGTTTTATTACTACTACAATTATTATTATTTGAGTTTATTTAAATTTTAAATTTGTGAATAAAGAAGGGGAAAAAAGATAAGAAGGGCATGATATCATCAAAATTAAAACTGGTAATTTAACACAAATAATAATAGAGAATTGTTAGGTGTAGCATATTGTTTTACAATAACTTTACATATATGGTGTATAAATGCATATGAGCTTCACATTTGTTTTGTCTTCATGTGCCTATGCACTAAACTCTAAAAGTGTAAAATTGCTATAAAGAAATATCGTAAACTAAACATTTCTCATAATAATAACTAATAACAATCACTTTATACTTCCTATAATCCCTCCGTGACTTTAAATTCAAATGCACTATCAATGACCACTCTTAATGGTCTCCCTCCCAACTTCATCTCAATCAAGTTTATCTCTTCTCTCATTTTTTTTTCCTACAATTTTCTCAATCTTTTTGGTCTAGACTCTATTTTACTCACTTTTGTCTTCTTCATTGTTTTTTGGTCAGAAAATCCTACAAAGGTTTGGTGTAGCTAACAACTTGCTAAACATCCTGGTTAAATATTCTCCAATCCGTTAACCTGTGATCATAATGAAGTGGGGGTGGCATTGAAATAGGGAGAGAGTTTAACTACATCCCTGACGATAGCAGTTCGAACAAAGGACACAACCATTGCAGAGGGTTGGTCAATAATTTTCAAGGTGATTGTGTATTAATCACTTGGACGATTCATCAAATGAGGTGAAAAACTGTAACATTTTTTCCATGTGATGAAACCTTCCTATTCAAGTTCCCTTTTGCTTATTTTTCTTTCTTTTCTCCCTCAAGTAATACCAAGTTCAAAGGATATATGTATGACGGTCACATAAACTGAAAAAGAAATCAAATGATTAGTAATATGGTGATGATCATGGAAGAGGCCTACTGAGTGAGTAAGTTAGGTTGAGGATAATATTATAGAGCAAGGGCACAAACTTGAAACCGTGGTGGGAAGAATAATCAATTCGAGAAAAATGGTGCATTGCAGAGAATGGTACTTTTTTTAATATATATACATAACTACCATTGTTGGAAGATAAATTAAATCTTAGATTCTATAAATAGTTTGACAATTTTTTCTAGTATTTTTTATCTATAGAGTTGCTCTCTGTAAACTTTATATCTATGTTTTCTTTTTTCCAATTCAATTACTTTTTATGTACTTTTGTTTGAATTAATTATTCAATTGCAGTATGCTGGTATATTTTGATTTAATTTCAATACATTCTTTCAGTGTTCTAATGTACTCTATCTCATTTATATGAGATGATTTTTTTTTTTTGAGAAATTTTTTGTTAGCTCTGTTTTTTTTAATGTGATTGATTCGCTTCTTTTATTCATATAAGAAATGTTTAGTTTTGCTTATGATTTGATTTGTTGCACTTCGTGCATGTTATTTTCTTTTATTAATATAAGATTTTGTTTTTTAGTTTTGTTTCTTTGCTAATTTGCATTATTCGAAATATGGTCCAAACATTTTAAATATGGTTGATTTGCTGTAAACATCTTATATTGAATTTATCCAGTCAACAAAAATTACTTGTAATTGTAAGTCGTCTCAGTTGAGCAACTGAATATATAATTGAGATAGTCTCTATAATAACACAAAGATTTATTTCCTTTAGATTATGTTTTAGGGGTGAAGTTAAGTCCTCAACTTTAAGATGATATTTAAACATATCATATATTTGATGATTTGATGAGGAAGATGTCTAGCTAGTTACGTAAATTTGGTGCTGTCAAAAATATACAGTTAAGATAACTTGTATAATTTGATCGAGGAATTAAACCTCAATTATAGGAAAACAACAACTTCACGAGAAAAAAAATAAATCAGATGACACCTTCCAGCGTAATGTTCTAATTTTTAATGATAGTGGTGCCACCACTACTTCTGCCAATTGTCATTCTTCAAAATGCTACTTTCATCTTATCCCTCCAAAAAATGTTTTCTTTCCTGAAAAATGTTTTTGTCTTCTAAAAAAAATGTTTTGATTGTGTTTTCTCTATTAAAAAAAAACATGTCTCTTTGAAGAAAGAAAAAAAAAAAAGAGAGTTTGTGATATATTTTCTTAGTAACCATCTTAAATCATTCGAATGGAATTAAATAAATTAGTTTCATAAGTGATTTAATTATGCAAAATAAAAAAAGAGAGCGATTTAGTTGTTTCTTTGATTTTGAGTGAATTTTGTGCTAAATGTTTTTAAAATTAAAAAGGAAAAAAAAGAAAATAGTAATCAGGACACCTGTTTTTTTAGTTTAATTATGTTATATGTTTGTGTGTTTTGCTCAAATTTGCTATGTGATTATGAATTAGCTTTATCAATTCCTGTTGAAATTAGTGCTTGTTAAAAAAGAAATTAGTGGATGCAATAACTTTCCACCACTGTTCAAGTAATCCCTTTTGAGATTTAATTAATACGACTTTATTATTATCTAAATAGTTTAATACTCTAATAGTTTAATTAGTGATATTTTAAATTAAATTTAACAACTAACCAATTGAAACCTTTGCCCAAAAAATGAAAAAAAAAAAAAAAAACCAATTGAAACAGATGGTTTAATCTAAGTTGTTGCTTTCAAGTAAACTTCCAAGAGCACAGCACAGCAAAGGAAGTACGAGACAAAAGGTCCCTTTATTCAATCTCCAAATTCAAAGGATTTGCATTGAATATATTTTTGATGAACAGGATATTCAAAGGATTTGCATTGAATATATTTCTTTTGATGAACAGGATTTGCATTGAATATATTATCTTGTACCAACTACTCCCAAACCAAAAAAAAACACGCTAAGTCAAACGAAAAAAAGGAGTATGATTTGCACTTCTTCCCAACCCGGAGTTTCATTATTCATTTCTATAAGTATCACTGCTTCAGAGTTTTACTGCACAATACACACTATAACATCTCTTCAACAAGCTAGTTTCCACCTTTTGTAATGGCTTGCAAGAGCATCCAAAGCAGCTCTTCACGTCCCAATCCCATGGCATGGAAATATGATGTGTTTGTGAGCTTCCAGGGTGAAACACGCAACAATTTCACCGATCATCTCTTTGGTGCTCTTCATAGGAAAGGCATTCATACCTTCAGGGATGACACAAAGCTCAAGAAAGGAGAACCCATATCACCTGAGCTCCTGCAAGCAATTGAAGGGTCTCACGTTTTGGTAGTTGTCTTCTCAAAGAACTATGCTTCCTCAACATGGTGCTTGCGAGAGCTGGCAAAGATTGTTGATTGCATGGAAGGGTCATCAGGAAGTCATCTTCTGCCTGTTTTCTATGATGTGGATCCCTCTGAGGTGAGAAAACAAAGTGGGAATTATGAGAAAGCCTTTTTGGAGCATGAAAAAAGATTCAAAGAAGACTTGGAGATGATGGTGCAAGTGCAGAGATGGAGGGAATCTCTGACAAAAGTGGCCAATCTCTCTGGTTGGGATATAGGGGACAAGTGAGTAAAATTCATGAGCTTGATGGTTTGTGCATGTGCAGTAACTTGACTGTAGAAATTTAATATTTTCTTGAACAGTTTTGATTTATGTGAACAAATATATATGGTTGGTTTTTTATTTTTTTGTCCTTTTCACTGATTTGGTGTTCTTGAATTTACTCCCTCTTTACAAGCTAGAGTGAAGAGATATTACTGTCTTTTGAAGAGGTTATACACAGATCACAGTAAAAAAATGAACAATCCTAATTAAAAGAGTTTTCAAAAAGTTAAAAAGAAAAAAAAATTATCTCGTCTGATCCATTTTTTTTTAATTTAATTTTCTTAGGTGATAACTTGTTATTCTTGTTTTTCTATTAACTTTCAGGCCGCAGTATACGGAGATTGAAAATATTGTTGGACACATAATAGGAATATTGGGTTACATATCTTCAAGTCTTCCAAATGATCTAGTTGGGATTCATTCTCCTATCAAAGAGTTAGAACAACTTTTACATTTGGACTCGGATAATGATGTTCGAAGTGTAGGAATTTGTGGGATGGGAGGAATAGGAAAAACAACTCTTGCTACTGTTTTATATAATAGAATATCTCATCTATATGATGGCTGTTGTTTTATTGATGATGTGAACAAAATTTATGGAGATTATGGTCCAGTTGGTATACAAAAGCAACTTCTTTATCAAACTCTAAAAGAAGAAAACCACCACATATACAATCTTTCTAAGGCAACTCATTTGATAAGAAGTAGGCTATGTCACTTAAGGGTCATGGTAGTTCTTGATAATGTTTATCAAGTCGAACAATTAGAGAAATTAGCTATAAATTGGGAATGGTTGGCTGCTGGGAGTAGAATCATCATAATTTCTAGAGATGAACATGTCTTAAAAGAGTATGGAGTGGATAATGTTTACAAGGTTCAACTCTTGAATGAAAATAATGCTGCTCAATTATTTTGTAGAAAAGCTTTCAAATATGATGATGTGTTGACAGGTTATGAATGGTTGACATCCCAAGTGCTAAATTACGCTAATGGCCTTCCGTTAGCAATTAAAGTATTAGGCTCATATTTGTTTGGCCGAGATAAATTTGAGTGGAAAAGTGCATTGGTTGGGTTAAAAAAAGGACCAAGGAAAGATATTATGGATGTGTTTCGAATTAGTTTTGATGGACTTGAGGATATGGAAAAGGAAATATTTCTAGATATTGCTTGTTTCTTTTACAAACCTGGGAATGGAAATATGAAAAACATTCTAGATTGTTGTGGGTTTCATTTAGATATTGGATTAAGAGTTCTCATTGACAAATCACTTATTACTGCTGATGACTGGGGAATTTATATGCATGATTTGTTGAGAGAGTTGGGAAAGAGCATTGTTAGAGAAAAATCACCTAATGAGCCAGGGAAGTGGAGTAGATTATGGTGCCACATGGATTTCCACAAGGTCATGTTACAAAAGACGGTAATATATATGTATATATTGCAAAAAAGAAAGAAAAAGAAAAAAGTTGATGTTTTCCTCTAATCTATACACAATTCAAGTGATATAACTTTGTCTTGTTTCTATTCAATGCTTCAGGCAACAGAATACATTGAAGCCATAGTTCTGCCACGATACCCAATGGAGAATCAAGACAATACAGCAATAAAGGCAGAAGTTTTATCACAAATGAGGCACCTTAGATTGCTCATGCTTCGGAATGTGAATATTTCTGGAAGCCTCAATTTTCTTTCTAATGACTTAGGATACCTTGAGTGGGATAAATGTCCTTTAACATATTTGCCATCAGATTTCCAACCAGATAAATTAGTTGAATTGATCTTACCTCACAGTAGCATTAAACAACTATGGAAAGGCTTGAAGGTACTCTAGCTCATATGTTTCTATTTTTTTAATAAACAGAATAAGAAGAATATTTTTTTTCATATTTTTTAACCTTATTTTTGGGATCAAGTTACAGAAACAAAAAATATAGTTGACAATTTTGTCTGCTTCTGTTGGCCATTCACAGCCTCTAAACAATTTGAGAAATTTGGATCTCCGCCACTCCAAAAGCCTTGTCAAGGTGACAAATTTTCAAGTGGTTCCAAATCTTGTGTCGCTGAATCTCAAAGGATGTATAAAACTTGTGTGGATTGATAGATCAATTGGTCTTCTACGAAAGCTTTCTTCGTTGGAATTGAAAAACTGCAAAAGCCTTGTTAGTGTTCCCAGCAGCATATTTAGCCTTAGTTCTCTTGAATATCTAAATCTCTCTGGCTGTTCAAGATTACTTAGTAATCTACTGTTAGAGAAACCCAGGAATGGAGACAATCTTGATACAAGTCAAAGTAGTATCCGACGCCAATTGACATCCTCCATCTGCCAAATTCTTATGCTGCCTCTCCATTTTCTATATCCTGGAAGACATGTAGATTCAATTGATCTGTTGGTGCACTATTTACCTCGATTCCCAAGTTTAACACATCTTGATCTAAGTTTCTGTAATCTACATCAAATCCCTGATGCTATTGGATGCTTATGTTGTTTAGAAAGCTTAAATTTAGGGGGCAACAATTTCGTTACTCTACCTAGTGCATCAAGCAAATTTCCAAGCTTAGAGAGTTGAACCTGGAGCACTGCCAGCGGTTAAAGTATTTACCTGAGCTCTCGCCTATAGTGGAATTATATATTTTCAACTGTCCCAGTTTTAGTGGCATGGAATGTTTTTGTAGCACTATTTTCTCTTGGATGATACAAGTTGATCAGGTGCTTAATTAATCCCTCCTTCCTTTACCTATTTCTCCCTATATTCTCTGTATATTGAGAACTGATAAAAATCTAATTTTTTTATCTGTTAACCAGGTGAATGTACAATCTTCCGACCCATTAGAAGAAATTGAAGTTGTCATTCCGGGAACTAAAATTCCTAGGTGGTTCAACAAGCAGAGTGTGGGTGGTTCAATAAACCTAGATCCATATCCCCTTATGAATGATGATAACTGGATTGGCATTGCTTACTGTGCAACATTTGTGGGACATGATGATCCAACTCATTTTGACGAAAGAAGGAAAGAGGGTATTTGGTGTATGTTTCGATGTAATGAAGGGTATGAGATTGGTCCTGTTATTCCAATACATTTAAGGAAAGATCTAGTTGAAATTGAATCTGATCATATGTTGATAATGCTCATCCCTCGTAAATGCTTCACCGATGTATATGCAAGTTATTTGAAAAAAGTAGCATGTGATCTTCAGGTTACTGAATTGAGAACCGAAATTCCTAAACCACCAGGTTTGCATCTAGAAATGAAGAGTTGTGGGTATCGTTTGGTATTTGAGGAGGATCTAGAACAGTTAAACCTAACAACGGTGCAGAGCAGGAGTTCTTTAGGTCGGAAGCGTAAGTTTTTAGCAATTGATTATGAGTCATAGCCATAATCATGAAGTTGATAAATGAGAAATGTAGCAACAATTCTGCTGCCATTCCATCACATGTGGAACCTCAAATTCATTTCGGTAGGGCTTGAAAATTGCACAGCTTTATCAATTTATAAATTCTTATATATTAGTTGATGATATGGTGATTTTGTTTTAATTTCTTGTTTTATTTATGGCTATAGACAACAGTAGTTGAGAACCTTATTGAAGTGATGAGAACTTCATAACGCATAGTATTGTTGATGACCTCCTAACTAGTTGTCTAGAGTTTAAGTATAAAAATGGTCAAGAATCCAGGCTGAAGTAGAGTTTAACCATGACCTATTATTTAGTTAAAGTAGTTAGGGGCATCCAGGTTAAATTAACATATATTCTTTTCCAATCTACTATAATAATAGAGAATTGTTAGGTGTAGAATATTATTTTACAATAACTTTACATATCTAATGTATAGACGCATATGAGCTTCACACTTGTTTTATCTTCATGTGCCTCTATACACTAAACTCAAGAGATGTAAAATTGTTGTAAAGAATATCGTAAACTAAACATTTCTCATAATAATAACTAATAACAATCACTTTATACTTCCTATAATCCCTCCGTGACTTTAAATTCAAATGCACTATCAATGACAACTCTTAATGGTCTCCCTCCCAGCTTCATCTCAATCAAGTTTATCTCTTCTCTCATTTTTTTCTACATTTTTCTCAATCTTTTTGGTCTAGACTCTATTGTACTCAATTTTGTCTTCTTCATTTTTTTGGTCAAAAAATCCTATAAAGGTTTGGTGCAGCAGACAACTTGCTAAACATCCTGTTTAAATATTCTCCAATCCGTTAACCCGTGATCATAATGAAATGGGGGTCGCATTGAAATGGGGAGAGAGTTTAACCACATCACTGACGATAGCAGTTTGAACAAAGGACACAACCATTGCAGAGGGTTGGTCAATGATTTTCAAGGTGATTGTGTATTAATCATTTGGACGACTCATCAAATGAGGTGAAAAACCCTAACATTTTTTCCATGTGATGAATCCTTCCTATTCAAGTTCCCTTTTGCTTATTTTTCTTTCTTTCTCCCTCAAGTAATACCAAGTTCAAAGGATATATGTATGACGGTCACATAAACTGAAAAAGAAAGCAAATGATTAGTAATATGGTGATGATCATGGAAGAGGCCAACTGAGTTTAGTTGAGGATAATATTACAGAGCAAGGGCACAAACTTTAAACCGTGGTGGGAAGAATAATCAATTCGAGAAAAATGGTGCATTGCAGAGAATGGTACTTTTTTTTAATATATATATAACTACCATTGTTGGAAGATAAATTAAATCTTAGATTCTATAAATAGTTTGACAATTTTTTCTAATATTTTTTATCTATAGAGTTGCTCTCTGTAAATTTTAAATCTATGTTTTCTTTTTTCCAATTCAATTTCTTTTTATGCACTTTTGTTTGAATTAATTATTCAATTGCAGTATTCTGGTATTTTTGATTTAATTTCAATACATTCTTTCAGTGTTCTAATGTTCTCTATCTCATTTATATGAGATGATTTTTTTTTTTGAGAAAATTTTTGTTAGGTCTGTTTTTTTGTTATTGGGATTTATACTAGTGGATCTTTTAATGTGGTTGATTCACTTCTTTTATTCATATAAGAAATGTTTAGTTTTGCTTATGATTTGATTTGTTGCACTTCGTGTATGTTTTTTTTTTTTATTATTATTAAGATTTTGTTTTTTAGTTTTGTTTCTTTGCTAATTTGCATTATTAGAAATATGGTCCAAACACTTTAAATATGGTTGATTTGCTTTTGATTTGCTGCAAACATCTTATATTGAATTTGTCAATTTTTTTATATCAAGGACATGGTGATACTATTTTAACCTAAGACTTGACTTTTAACCTGAGACTTGACTTGACTAAAATCTAAACTTTTATATTTTAGCTCTTTAAGCTTATTTCCCTGTCTTCTATTTTTGTAGTAAATTGCTGATTTTTTTTTTTTGTGGGCTTTGCTTTCCAGTTACTGTGATGATGGCTGATGACAACCATCAAATTGAAGCATATATTGTGCGTCTACTATATATGAAAAGGAAAGGTTTTGATTTGTGTGACAGAGAATGCCAAAATCAGGTGTGCAACTATTTGAATTCAAGTAAATTCCATTGTATTTTATTTTTAGAACAACAATCCATATCCATAGCTATGCTCATAAATATGCATGTCATAACATTCAATTTATTGATGACGATTTTGGTGGAAGAGGGACAGTGAGATCTCATTATTGAGATATTTGTTTCTGAGATGTCAAGATGAAAATGTAAAGCCATGTCTTCTTATAATTCAGCTTTTGCTTAGAGACTTCATGGATGTGCTCAAAATTGGCATTGCCTTTTCTGAGACAATTTCCTTTATATTGACAATGCAGCAGGGAGTATCCATTGTCACGACAAGGTGTTGAAAACCAAAGAATCATCCATTTGAAATGGTTTTTATGTCTGGAATTGTATTGCGATGAATCAATATATTTATTGATTAGAAATTTTTTTTTTTTTATATACCTAGCTACATGGCATGGTGGATGCGTTTTCGCATACAAATAGTGTTCAATGGAAATGAAAACTACAAAATTTTTCAGTTAATGTTGTGTTTGTGGAACTTGTTTGATTGTTGTGTGGGTATTTTTGTTGAGGCCATGACGCTCTCTACCTCTCTCGAGGGAGTGGTCCACTAAATTCTCCCCATCTCTATTGCTTGATGGATTTATTCAGTCTCTGACCAAAAAAAAAAAAGGAAGGATTTATTCAGTCTACGAATGTTATTCCTTTATCTTGCAAGGTTCATGATCATCGTTGTCATTGGGTTGGCGTAAGCTAAATGCAGATGGTTCAGTGATTCAGAAGTCTGGAGCTGCTGCTTGTGGGGGCATTGTGAGAAATAGTGATGGTAGATTTGTGCCTGCATTCTCTGCTAACTTAGGCACATGCTCAATCACAGTGGCAGAGCTTTGGCCATTTATATTGTGCCGAAGCTGACCTTTTCTGCCGGAAATAAGAAGCTCATCGTGGAAGACTCGCTCTGCTTGTGTTGTGTCTCTTTTGCACCAAGCGAATGTCCAGCACCATTCCAGCCTATCTCTGATGAGAAGTATCAAGGAGTTACTTGCTAAGAATTGGGATGTGAAGATTACCCACCTTGATAATTTTGATAATGTTCCATCGCTGAGAAATTATTTTTGATTTTTTTAGAATTGTAACAATCTCAGTGTGCAATTTAAACCTTTTTACGTCAATCTAATAATGTAGCCCTAAGAATCAAAATTAGCATCATAATTATTATAAAGCTAGATTTAATTACATTGTCTAACAAATTGTAGAACCAAATCTATTCAGGAAGTCAAGGTATTTCAAGTGGACTAGCTTCATAGAAACTTAAGGTGTATAAGATGTCCTAATCAAAATGAAACAAAGAAAGTACATCAAACTTGAGGTGGAAAAGGATCATATATTCATATTCATCCTCAATCATGTCATCATCAACCACCAAAAACAAGGATAATGGAGTAGCATCCTCGTCTTCATTGCCAAGGACCATCGCCTTGTGGTGGAATCAGACCAAGCCGCCGCCATCCCTTCGTCGATGGACAAATGAAAGAAAAGGCCAACTCAAACCAAACCACAAATACTATCGCAGTGGAAGGCGAGCCACACATACTATACATGCAGTAACGGAGCGGCGATTCCGGTAGCATCGGCTCGTTGTTGCCGATTATGTCTCCAGTGCAGCCTCAGTTGCAACTCAGTCCCTCCAGCACCATGAAGCAGCGAAACATCGTAGCAAGATTAGTCACACAGTGATTGGCAGCAAATGCTTCGGTGTTACTGGCGCGCAGCGAAACCGACCTCCTTCTATCTCTTCTCACAATAAGAAGAAGATGGAAGAGTGAAAAAATGAAGAGAGAGGAGGGAAAAAATTCAGAAATAAAAAACTTTGACAGGGAAAGAATAAAAATGAATATGATGTTATTGGAACTTATTTTTATACACCAATAGTGTAAACAAATTTTACACTATTAACCGATAAACGTTAACTAAAATGTCAAATTATAAAAAGTAACTAGACGTTATCACAATTATCCATTGTGATTCATCATTTTTTATAAAATTCGATTAGTTGAGAGCGCATCAGTCTTACATTGAGTCAAAATTAAACTCAATTTATTAATAATAAATAGTGAATTGCAAATGCCTACCAATATAAAATTTTAAATTTAATGTGAGTTTTTAAAAAAATTAAAAGTTAATTTAAATATATAAGTGATATTAAAAAAATTAAAGTTAGAAGTTTGAGGGTGTATACCCAAAGTTTTTTTTCAAAATAAATAAATGGTTAGAAATTTTTTTTTTCAACCAATAAAGGTGT